>CM076148.1:3602500-4202500 GCA_038025085.1 Tetragonia tetragonoides | reverse complement strand
TTTCCGAAAGTACTTTTGAAAATGAATCTAACCATAGTATTTTTACGTTGATCCTTATATTTTTTGTTAATTAATGGTCAATGTTTTTAAACTTTGACTTTCAGAAAATAAATGTATACATTTATCTGAAATGGAGGGAGTAGTAGGAAATGATCAGCTTACTCCTGTTTTGTAGGACAGCTTCTTTCAGGTTTCCTTATCTGAATTTGAGTGGCAGTACTACCATATTGTACTAGTAAATGAAGATATTAATTCGTCTATTGATACGGACCATGATACACATACACTAAGTGTACATCTCATTATATACACAAGCTTTTTTAACCGTACATGTGTCAAGATTAGTAGAATATTTCTTTACCCCACTTGTACAATAAATATAGCACTAGAATCTTTTTTAACTCAAATTTGAACTTAAGAATGAATTTCAAATTTTAAATTTCAAATGTAAAATGGTGCCTTATTAAATACTCTCTCATTCCCCATGCATTGGTAACATCTAATCACCTATTAATTAAAAACAAAAATAAAAACGCTCATCCATTTGAACACCGACCACCATGAACGAAGAACCTATGTACTACCCTACTCGCGATAACTTTTTCGGTGAAAAAATTTTCCGGTTACATAATCGCAAACATAAAAGAGGAAAAGTCAGTCTATTTAATACTCCACCAACGTTTTTCCGGCGAGACACTACAATTTGTTTGGAAAATGAATTTTTAGTGAGACAGCACAAAATAAGTTGGAAAATAAATTCGACGTTACACCATTTTTTCCGACGAGATTGCAAACTAAATTGGTACTAGTTAACGTAAAAAAACAAGGGTTGGAATTACGAATGGATATTATGGAAGTAAAACTACTGAATGCACCCATTTTGCTACCAAAGTCCTGAGATACTTTGGGCAAACTAATTTAATGTATAAATAACATTGATATTCATACCAACAAAAGCAAAACTACTAAATTGCACTAAATTTGCTACCAAAGTTTTCTTTGACTAAACTAATTAGATTTGCCAACTACATTTAAGGATTAATATTAAAGATCCATTATTCAGGAACCGACAACAAAAGAATACTAAGGACCATTATAATTCTATCAAATTCTACACATAGAAAATCCTTCAAATTTGTTCAAAAAATACATTTAAATCTAAATATTAGACCTCATTTTGTTACTGAGATTGAATCCAATGTATAAGTTACACTTATATATATAGTTTCGTTGATCAATTGAAAGAACATGTTGTCAAGGTGGGTTTAGACTTTGGAGTGTGATTTTGAATTTAGAGGATAAAATGATTTAGTTTAGAGCAAGGGTAAAGGTTTAGTTGATAAATGGAAAGGGTAAAGATATTAGAATTATTTACCATATACCTAATTTCGCTATAAGAATTGAATGTTAACGTCACAAATGAATAGCCAAATATAATATTTCAACATTTACCAAACCAAAAAAACCCTTCAAAATATTATATTATCAGTATACTATAAAATCTCAATATCACAATTATTTAATTGATATTGTGAAACAATAATTAAAAAATATCTACTTATTTCCTATAAATTTTCCATGTTGATATTGTTTAATTCTAATAAATACACAAAGTAACTAAGTGTCACAAGTAACCTTTTATACGTACCCTAAAAATATTATATTATTAGTATACTATAAAATCTCAATATCACAATTATTTAACTGATATTGTGAAACAATAATTAAAAAATATTTACTAATTTTCTATAAATTTTCCATGTTGATATTGTTTAATTCTAATAAATACACCAAGTAAGTAAGTGTTACTAGTAACCTTTTATATATACCCTAAGAAATCTTCAAAATAAGTAATTTTATTTTATATATCGGTAATTATGATCATTTAGTTGAGAGTTAACATTTTTAATCAATCGCGTGCCTTATTATAAGAAATTTGACTTAAAATACCCTGTTACTACAATATGAACTTTAATCGCATGATCACGATATCTCTTACAAAAATCTCAATATTTCACGATTATTATATTCTTTTATGATTATTCGGTTGAACCAATAGTTCTTAATAAAGCACGTACTTTAGTATTAAGAGATTAACATTAGTTGATATTTTACTCTAATAATAATTTTAATATGTGAATATTGTATTTATTGACATTTATAATGCGATGACTTGTGACTAGAGTTGTAAAAAAATGACCCGATCCAGAAATCCGACCCGACTGAGTCCTGAAAACACATTTTTGACCTGAACCCGTTTACAACCCGGTAAAATGAACTAAAAATTCGATTCGACCCAAAAACCAACCTGTAACCGACTCGACCCGAATCCGAAGTGACCCGACCCGTAACCCGCTGGGTCGACCCGTTTTACAGGTCTACTTGTGACTATAAGGTTGACAATACTTTCTTAACCTAATGTCTTATAATTTTATTAAATTTGAACACTATTATTGAAAATGATGGTTATATTAAATTAAATTATATAGAGTGATCTTTCAAAATATATCATTGTCTATAAGTTGAGTAAACTGTCACGTTAAAAAAAAGAGACTAATATATGATGTACTAAACAATAATGGCCGGTGAATACTAATGTTAACTAATTTGATGTATAAAATATCAACTTTTTAAATATATTATTGTGAAACAATTACCTAGTAAAAGTTAACGTTCATTGCATTTGTCGCTTAGCAAATTGTTATTGTTATTTTTAGAGTGGTTAAATCAATATGATTATAGGTTTAGGTTATAGGGTATCAGGGTATAGTGTATAGACGTATAGCACATATAGGGTATAGAGTATAACGTATATGTTATAGGGTATATGGTATATCGTATATGATATAGGGTAGGGTTTCAGTGTTTTGCATATACTTCATTTTGCTACTAATATTGAAATCAATGTATGTATATGGCTCATGACCTTATTGAAATTATGCTACCAACATTGATATTAAGATTGAAATAGTTTATAAGCCTCATTTTGCTACTATGATTGACATTTATATTGACGATGATTTCCACTACTTGTCGGCCGAAACGATGTAGAACTCATATATTACGGTTGCTGTCATTTTTTTCTCTCTCTCATCCCCAAAAAATAATTGACAATAGTAGTAATTGTTGTTGCCTCTTCATTTCTTTTAGCTTTCCAATGCACCTACTAAAATTCATTTTGGCTCCAAGTGACTTTTCTCTCTCCTCTAGTGAAAAAATTGGCTCTAAAACTCCATTTTTGTTACATTTATCAAAAATTGATTCCTTTAACTTGACATGTGGAGGGTTGAGATGAATTGTGTATATTTTGGTATATACACTTAGTGTACATGTAGACTTTTCCTATTGATACGCCTCACTGGATTGCCTTGTAGTATTGTATGTACAAGGTAGGCTAGTCTAGCTACTAAATGCCCTGTTTCAGATTTACTTCAGCGCTCATTAAGGGATGAATTGATCTTTCATAGGTGATCTTTCAGTTTTTGACAGGTTGGCAGTGCAAATTTGCTCATTTTTTAAGCTAGAAAGGCTAATGTAAATTGAAGATGATACTTGAAAAACTGCTCCGAATGAATTATCAGAGTATAACTTAGGAGGAAGACCATTGACTAAATGCGTATCTTCTAGAGCAAAGAGGGTTAGTAAAAGGCAGGAGGAATTATTTTGTACCAAAATTTACTCCTATGATTTATGAAAGAAGCAAAATTAAGGCTCTCTTTGATTCACCTTAATTTTACTTAAATTCAGTTTAGTTCAGTCTAGTTCAGTTCAGTTCAGTTCATGTGTAACTTTATCACTCATATAACTTTTTATTCCGAAATAATTTCATGATGAAATTATGTCATCGGAAAGACCTCAAAGCATACTTTCAAATGAGTCCAATACTGACTATATTTGGACGAATTTTTAAATGGTTAACGGTCAAGTTTAAAAAATCAATTCAGTTAATTTCAGTTCAGTTCAGTTCACTTCAGATCAGTTTTATCCAAATAAATCAAACGGAGTCTAAGGATATTAACATAGGGCCCAAAATCCACTTTGTTTGAGCCAAAATTCTATAACTTATATTTGCTTCTGTCATAAATTATAACAGAAACACAAAAACTTGTTAGTCCCTTTTCTCCGGTGTAAATAGGGGGTTGAGTTTGGAGTTTGGATAATTAGGAATTTGTGTGTGAGAGAAAAAGAGAACTATACAGGAACAACACAGTAGATGATCTATATTTAAAACGGTCTTACCATAATTTTTGTGTGACGAGGGTCACTTTTTAGTAAAACAATGATCTTATATTGCTTATAAAAAGTGATCCCATATTTTTGTTATTAGTAACCCCATCTTTCTCATATATTTCTAGTTTGTAATCTCAATATTCTCTGAGTTAATCTTATACAAGACTTACTTTTTCTTCTTTTTGATTGGAAGGTTTTCAAATGTGTTACTAATCTTACTTATCCGATCCATGAAAATCTTTAGACTTTTCTTTTCAGTTTGACTCATGAAAATCTTTACGTTTCCTTATATGATATTGCTTTTGAGGTTCATTTTCTATTTTGCCCTTCCTTAATTCTCACCATTAAAACCATTGCAAAATACTGAAATGGAAGAACTAATAGCATCAAAAGGAAGCTCCTATATATTATCTACATGGTTTACTATTACTCCACATTAAATCAAATGCTCAAAATGGAATATTCGTAGAGAAGAACACCCCTACTATTAAGGTACCATAGAGACCCACACTGGCCCTAGCTAGCATCAAAGTTAAAGGAACATTGAAACTTCGTAAAATTTAAAACCGCAACAATATGATTGGCACAAAGACAAATGCCTTAGGGCTTTTGTATAATCAATTAATCACACTATAATTAAATGTCCTACGTGCGCGTACTAAGTTAATTACATCCATACATGCCGCAAACCCAATGCCCCTCTATCTGGTACCAGCTGTTCTTTATCTCATTACTACTAATACTACTACATTATCTGCCATGATGCTAGCTTAGCTAGCTAGTTTCTTCTCTGACTTTGCTTCGTTTTTCGGATTAACGTTTGTCTAATTACTAATTGAGATCCAAATTGTGATTAATTAAACCTTGTTGTCATAGGAATTAGCGTCTATAATTAAACCTGTACTCGTGCGGGCGAGCGAATCACGTGATTTTACACATGATTGTACACGTTTGTGTCAGAAGTACCAGCTAGATTTAGCCACCATCTTAGTGGCTTAATGGCTTTGCTAATTTGCCCTGTTCCATGTTATGTTAACGCGGGGCAGCAGAGTAATACTACTAACATCCTACATAATATATGTTTGTATGATTAGTAGTAATTAAGATGATTAATATTATTTGCAAGCAATCTTGGTCATCTATGTGCATGTAATGGATGGAATTAATCATGCATTTTGATGTACGGACGTTCAAGATTACAATTTTAATGCATGTTTATATGTCTTGCACGTTCATGGAAATAGCACTTCATGAAGGTGCATTTAGGACTTTGAGCAAATCGAGAGTATGATGAATTATATCTTACGTACACTAGTAGTTGTAAATTTCTTTGAATGAGTTGGTTTATCTCTAATAAAACTCACACAATTTTTGTCTTTTGGAGCCTAATAAGCCAAGCTCAAACTGATATGTTTGTATTATTCTTCAAAACTTGGTCATATCGACGGTGCCAAATAATGTTAGCTTAATAAGAATCTAGATAGCCACGGATAAGGGGATATCATTAGGGATGTAAATGGATCGGATTTGGATCGGGTGGAAAATCATCCGCTCCATCCGTGAAATCCATCTAATCAATCCGCTCCATCCGTCATCCATGAACTATCCAATCCATATCCAATCCATTCGTCATCCGCGGATTAGTGGATGGATCGGGTGCTTAACGGTTTACGGACTAAAAACAATGAGTACACCCAACTATAATAAAATTTTCAGTAGTCAAACAAAATTTCAACTCATATACGATTGTTTTACCTTGTAACAATAAAAATAACACAATTTAGTTTAAATAATAACAATACAAATTAGAAAATAAGTAAAATTAAACTAAGATGTAAATATAACATAGGTTTGATATCTTTTTTATATAGTTATTTTACATTTTTATATCTAAACGGGTGACGGATGGATTCGCGGATCGGGTTAGCGGATGAGAAATCTCATCCATCATCCGCTCCATCCGCCATCCGATCCATCCGTCATCCGCTCCATCATCCATTTAATCGGGTTTTAATCCATATATTCGGTTTGGATGGAGCGGATATCCGTGGATCATGAATCCATTTACATCCCTAGATATCATCAACTCATGATGGTCTTTTTGATGTGATTGAATACCTAGCTAGGTTTGATAATCTATTTGACAATCTTGAAAGCATCTCCATTGAAAGTTTGTGGGAGAGATTATGGTCAAATAACGAATCTCCACAATGAGTTTTTGAATGGAAGATAAAAATTTGGGGGGGCCGGAAATAACTCACATGATATTTTGAAAAAATAATCAGATTATTAACCTAATATAAATAAGTATTTCTTAACACATGAACCACTCATTCCAAACATCGTTCTTTTTTCAAATCATTAAAAGACATCCATTTCAAGCCCAAAATTACCCTGTAATAAGCACATGAGGGGTTTTGTTTCAATAACGATGCTCTTAAATATTCTAAATTGGACTATACATTTTGTCTATCGTGAAGATTAACCCAATGGAACTTAGAAAAATATGTGTTCCATTCTTACCAATAATGAAAAAATCTCACTTGTGTTTTGACCACCTAGAGTGATCTTCCATTAATCTTTAGTGTTGTTTGATGGTGTTTTCTATGATTTAAGATAAATAATAGATATGTAACGGGTTTGAAATTCGATTTTGAATTGTAAATTCAATGTTTTTTTTTGTGTGTTTTTTGAAAGAGAAAATTCAGTGCTCCTTAATTTCATATTATATTACTCTTGTGGCACCCAAAAAAATGTTAAATTACTCTTGACGTAGAAAGTTATGTAACGTGCAACTCTAACTGAGCAGCTAAAGTAGTTTTAGTAATACAAGTACTCTGGCATTTTGGAATTAGCATGAAAGAAACGAGAGACAAGGTAGAAGTGTAGAACTGTGACATGATTATTTGAGTGGACAAAAAAATTCGTAAAGGACTATCTCTAGCCTGTTGAAAACTTGAAAAGTGAACGAGCAAAACAAAAAAGAAAACTTGAAAAGTAAAATACCATTTATCAAATCACCCTATCCCTTTTGCTCTTACCTGAGTATATCTTTTTTTACTACAGTACCTTTTTTTTCTTATACTTTGGAAACGAGATATCATAAGGGTGTGTTGTTCAAAGTGTATTCAATTCAGTTAATGGTGCGTTTAATAGAGCTGAACTTATCATAACTGAACTGAATTCAATATCACTAAACTGGACATTATTGAACTGAACTGGACACAACTGAACTCAATTGAACACAACTTGATATGTGAGACAAAAAGTATGTTTCTGAACTCAACACCAGTGAACTGAACATCATTTAACTGAGTTTGAAATCACTGAATTGAAACTTGAACTAAACTGAACTGGCCGTATAAGCTCTATCAAACGCACCCTAAGAGTGGTCTCGTATTCGTTCAATGGTTTACAGTTCAGTTTAGTGATGTTCGGTAGTGTTCATTTTTCAAAAACATACTTTTTGTCTCACATATCAACCGATGTTCAGATCAGTTTAGTGGTATTCAGTTCAGTTAAGTGGTATTTATCTTAATTTAGTAATGTTGAATAATTCAATTCAGTTCAACTCTAAGGAACATGCCTCTATTTAACATATTATGACCTTGATCCTGCTTCGTTTAATTAATCATGTCAATTTTAAGTTTAAATATCTTGGATGAACAAGTGATGTTATCTAATATATGTATATCTAATTTTGGGTAAGATTGTTGGTAATGTGCCAAGTGTCACATGCTTATTGGTTGTTATTAATTTACTTTTTTTTTTTTTTTGGTTTTATCATGGTGAGTAATGAGTTGTCATCAATAAATATCCTATAATAATTAATACTATATAGCCTATTCATATTTCTTATTTGTTTTCTGTAAGAATTACATTAACACAATCTAAGATGAATTTAATCTCCAACATAAACGTTTTTCAATTAAGGATGTTTGATTTGACAAATAAATTGTCTAAATTTCTAATTGATTTGGCATAGATGATGAATATTTGTGGGTATGAGCACAGGTAACATACAAATGTCACATTTTGATAAATTATTATTTTTTTCTTCTTATTTATATGGTGAGTCGTCATAATTTTTTCTATTTGAAAGAATTAAAGTCGGTCTTTCAACTTACAAATTCTAATCATTGAAACACATATTAAGGGACAGTGTGATCAAATCGGTTGTGTTTTTTGATAAAAAAAATTTATCTTAGTTGGTATAAGCATAAATTATTTTAGTTGGTATAAGCATAGGTTATGTGGATAGTTTACGATTATTCGTGGGAAATAAAGATTGTTATGAAAAAAATTAGATTTATTAAGTTTTATATTGAGGGTATGAACATAGGTTATACATGTGACCAAATTTTACAAGGAGTTGCGCAAATAAGTGACAATAATCCTATTTTGAGTGACAATATATTAAGTTATATATATGTTTGAGGCACAACCGTAAGTTAGGTAACCAGTAATAAATATTTGTTTATTTTTTAATGCGAAAGTGATCAATATTTTTGGAGATAAGTATAAGTAATATGCACGTGTAACAATTTGATCTGTCACCATTTTGTTATTCTTTATATACATTGTACACTTTTTAAAAATTCTAAAAATTTATGTAAATAGATTAAAAATATAATAATAAACCGGCAGTCCGTGCGTAGCACGGATTACTTCCTAGTATATATATATATATATATATATATATATATATATATATATATATATATATATATATATTTGGGTAAGATCACTGGTAATGCGACATGTGTCACACTTTTATTGGTTATTGTATTATTTTCCTTTTTTCTTTTTATTTTGTCATTATGTTATTTATGATGACATTTAATTTAATGTATTAAATATCATAATAAAATTCTTTATTAAATACTTGACCCCTTTTTAAATTACTATATTATTAGGTCATTAATTTTAATTAAGTTTTGTATTTATAAGTTTAAGTGCACTAAATTTTAACACTTTTGTTGAGTTTTATAATTGTGGACCAAAAAAGTAGTTTGACGTGGCAATATTTATTTGCCTAATTTTAGGGGATAAGCGTAGGTGATGTGATAAGGGTCACATACAGAGTCATCATTGATTGTTCTGTTATATATTGAAGACATTACGTGGTAGGTTATATTTGACTGATATTTGACAAATATTTGCGGCGATAAGAGTAGGTCGTCTAACAATGAACATATGACTATTTTATTTGCCTAATTTTACCGGGATTATAATTGTGGACAAAAAAAGTATTTTGACGTGGCAATATTTATTTGCCTAATTTTAGGGGATAAACGCAGATAATGTGATAAGGGTCACATACAGAGTCATCATTGATTGTTCCGTTATATATTGAAGACATTACGTGGTACGTATATTTGACTAATATTTGACAAATATTTGCGCGATAAGAGTAGGTCATCTAACAATGAACATGTGACTATTTTATTTGCCTAATTTTACGGGGATAACCGCATGTAATGTGACCCAAGGGTCACATTTAAAGTCATAATCTGCAAGTTATCATATAGTTGTGGGTATTACATGATAGCCGATAGATGATTTTTGACTAATATTTGCGCGGATAAGCGTATGTTATGTGTACAATTTTGACCAATCACTATTTTTCATTATTCTTTGTATACCTATATATAATTTTAAAAAATCCAGAAATTAATTTAAACATAAAAAATATAGTGATAAATTGGTCGTCTGTGCGTAGCATGGGTAAAGTCCTAGTATATAGAATATTTCAACTATTTTGAGCATTCTCCCAATTCAGAGTTTCAGACTATCTAATGTGAAACTACCTTGTTTTTAAGAATTTTTTTTATATGTTTTTCTGAACTTTAACAATTGGGATTACTTTGGAAAAAATAAAAAAGAAAGATAAATGGATTAATAAATCATTATTTGCTGGTAACACAATTATTAAATAGGTTAATATTTTATTCGAGCTAGGAAATTTTGGATCAACTTAACCTTGACCCAAGTACGATACTACTCATTTTAGATTCCTAATTTTTTTTTTTGGTTCGAGACCGTCCGGTTGAATCCGGACCGAGACGGGTGGGACCACAAGGGTGGCAAAGCTCTCCCAATAAGTATTTAACACTGCTGCATTCACAGGGTCTCGAACCCGAAATCTCTGCTTAAGGTAAAAGAGTCCCTCACCAATTCATCTAAGTGCTTGTTGGTATTTTAGATTCCTAATTTTAAAACATATACCATGCAAATGGAGTAGAACAAGTGCATTTAGGGTGTGCTTTTTTCAGCTTACCTAATCAGTTTTTAACTCAGCACATGTACAAAAAGCATTTTCCTTGGAAAAAGTAAATTAAGTAAATGAACTTGCAAAATGGGATAAAACTGAGTTGCAAAATGGAGAACAACTTATCAGACGAAACAAATATAACTTGCCCAAGAACAATTTGCAGAATGAGAATGACGAGAAACAAATTGTCTTTTCAGCAAAATGAATTCATCTTTCTTCATTTGAATGGAATAAAATCTGCAAAATCGATGAAAAATGGGTTAGGTGGTAGAAAGAAACAAAATGAATCGTGTTGTGTAATGAAAAGATAAAACTAGTTCATTTTAATTTAGTTTAATTCAGTACAATTTTTTTCTCAAGGAAAATATTTTGTTTTGAATTTAATTCAACTTAGTTTAGTTTAATTTGTATAGCAAATTATCACTTAAATATTTTTATTTTATTTTATTATAAAGTCACAATGAGTACATGTGGTTGGAAATTTTTCAAGACGTACATATACTTTTTGTTTTCGTTGGGATTCAGCACATATACTCTCAAATGAAGTGATAAATTATTATTTTTTTTGTTTTCACAATCAACGGTATCTACCATCGACTACCGTGATTATCTCTCAGCGCGGGCTTGTAGGCACCTTAAAGGATGGGATAACTGATCAACAAATTTAGAGTTGCTCCATGTCCAAGGCGAGATTCAAACCCTCAATCTTGGTTAAGGATATATGAGTCCCTACCACTCAACCACACTTCCTGAATTGGACACCACTGAATTGGACTAGACACCACTGAATTGGATTAGACACCACTGAACTGGACACCACTAAATTGAATTGAACACAACTTGATATGTGAGACAAAAAAGTATGTTTTTGAATTGAACTGAACTGAACTAAACATCATTTAACTAAGGCTCTGTTTGATTCACCTTAATTTTATTTAAATTCAGTTCAGTTCAGTTTATGAGTAACTTTATCATTCATATAACATTTTGTTCTGAAATACTTTCATGACGATAATTATGTCATCGGAAAGATCTCAAAGCATACTTTCAAATGAGTCCAGTATTGACTATGTTTGGACGAATTTTAAATTGTTAACGGTCAAATTTAAAAACCAATTCAGTTGAGTTCAAATCAGTTCAGTCAGTTCAGATTAGTTTTATCTAAGTGAATCAAACAGAGCCTAAATTTGAAATCACTGAATTGACATTTAAACTGAAATAAATAACAGAAAAGAACCGAACTAAACTAAACTGAACTGAAAGTATAAACTCTAACAGACGCACCCTTAATTTAAACAGACACACTCTTAATTCAGTTTAAATCATTTGAGTTCAAGTTAGTTCAAATAGGCAATGAGAATGACACTTACAAATAGTACTCCCTAGTTTTTACTAAATTTTTAATTGAGCTATTTGCTTTTTTGCTAGAATACGCTACGGTGAAGCAATCACCACCACCAGCAATTCCACTCCTTTAGTTTTGGGTTCATTTTGGGGGCTCTTGGGATGCTTCAAAGATTCAATTAAAAGGGGGGCAGTATAAGTAATTTCATATTCATCATTCACAGTCACCAGATAGATAGATTCTGTCATGGCAGATCTCAGCTTCCATTAACCTTCTTCCTCCCACTTCCCCCCAATATTGAAACCTCCATTTTCTATATAATAATTCCCATACTCTGATTTCCCTTTTCAAATGCTTGATCTCCAAATATCTCTCTCTTTCTCTCTCCATTTTTGCACCCCCATTTTGTGTTCTTCAACTGAGTTTTCATAGGTGGGCATTTGTGGATTTACAGATTCCAGAAAGTTTGAATCTTTGTTTTCAATTTTTTTTGAGAGAGAGAACCCAATAATTTTTATCCAGAAGAAACTACTGGGCACATCATATATTTTTTTTCTTTTCCCTTTTTTCAACGCCTAAGTACAAAGCATGAGTGCGCTAGGTACAACTACTGCTTCCTCTTCCTCCTTGTAAGGGGTCCCATGGCCTTTTTTTCTAATTTTTTAATAGTTTTCTTTTTGAGATGTTGAGAGCAATTCCCCTTTTCTCATTATTATGCCCCTTTTTCCTTCCCATTTGGTTTTCTGCATTTGTTTTTCATTTGAGTTTTCCTGTTTCCTTAATCTTGTAGTAGTGTTTTTATTCTACTAGTTTGTGGGTTTATTTTTTTTTGAGTTTTCAAATTTGGGGTCTTTTTGTGTCACCTGTTTCAACAATTTTAGAAATCAAAGAGGGAATGGATTTGAAGAAGTGTAGAGATTCATCAATTTCAGAATCTGGGAAAAGGATTTCTCCTTTCCCAGATGAAGTGTTAGAAAAAGTTTTAGGCTTGCTAGAATGCCACAAAGATCGAAGCTCAGTGTCATTAGTTTGCAAAGATTGGTATAATGCTGAGAGATGGAGCAGAACCCATGTGTTTATTGGCAATTGTTATGCTGTTTCACCTGAGATTGTTGCTAGGAGATTCCCAAATATTAGGAGTGTTATCTTAAAAGGGAAGCCCAGGTTCTCAGATTTCAATCTGGTGCCTGACCAATGGGGAGCTGATATTCACCCTTGGCTTGTTTGTTTTGCTAAAGCTTACCCCTTTCTTGAAGAGCTTAGGCTGAAGAGAATGAGTATGAGTGATGAGAGCTTGGAGTTCTTGGCTATGTCTTTCCCTAATTTCAGGAGACTTTCCCTTCTTAGCTGTGATGGGTTTAGCACTGATGGTCTTGCTGCTGTTGCTACATATTGCAAGTAAGTGGTTGTTTTGACTTCCCTCTTTTTTGTGTTTACATGTTGATTTTGTTTATATGATTGCTTTCTTTTGATCAGTTATAATTGCATTTGATGTGGGTTTGTTTGAAATATATTGACCTTCTTATGGTCCATGGAGTGATAAATTAAAGATCTGGGTATCAGTTCATTTGGGAGTTAAGCATTTTGATTTCTTGATGATTTTCATGTTGAGTAATTTTCATAACTTGATGATCGATGAGGATTGACCTTCATGACATCATGAGCTAGATATGTGATTTGGGTTCTATTTCAGTTATTTTCCATACCTTTACTGATATGACATTTTCCTTAATATTGATTATCAATTGTCGCTTTGAATGTCATTGTCCCCATAAATATTGATAGCTAATCGCAACTAAATCACATGTGTTTTTGGCGTTGGAAGTACTTAATCATTCTAAGCCCCATCCTCCATCCCTCCCCCCTCCCCCACAAAAGAAGTGTCATTTTCAGTAGTTGCCTCGTTTATGTAGCTTCCTACTATCATTTTTATTCATTTCTACTTGTTTACTTACCGAAGGTGTGTAAAGATTTGACTTTGACAGTTACATTAAGACTACCTGTTAGCGAGTTATTCACCAGCAGGTCTTCTGTGAAACAAATGGTCACTCCAGATTTGAGAAATGTCACCCAAAACATTTAAAAAATCATCTCGTTTCATGGTGAGGCCGTCTCACCTAAGGTTGTTGTCAATTTTGTTGCAGTAAATACAGTTTTGAGCTATGGATGGGTTCAGTGTTTTCATGGGCGTCTCTAACAATTTCATCCCTGAAATGGCCCAATATGCAATACTGAAACTGATGCATTATTGACAAATATGCTTGATAGGCTCTTTTCGTGGTCATTTGAGCAAACAATTGACGTAGATGATGTCATGTTAAGCTTGTTCCCAAGCAATCAAGCATTGAACTTTTTATGTGGACAACTGATGTTCTTGACATTGATGTTCCAAACTCCATACAGGCTACAGCCTTGATTGAATGTTCCTTTGGATTGGGATGTCCTGAAATAATTACTCACTTCTCTTTAGCCTTGATTGAATGTTTCTTATTGGATGGCGATGTCCTGAAATAATTACTCACTTCTCTTTTCTACCTAGTTTTTGAATATTCTAACAATTCTTAAACTTGAGGTTGTTTCTGAAATCCCATTCCACTCATTAGGGACACATGTATCATTAACAAAATTCTAGTTTATATCTGTTGGAAGTAAATTCAAAGCTTATTGAACAACTTGAAGTATAAATGCCAGAAACCATCGCTAGCAAACTCCGGCCTTAGTTTCATAAATGCACAAAGTAAACTTTTTTGTTTGTTTAAGTGTGATTGCTGCATAGCTAGGTGCAAAAGTTGCTCTTGAAGCTATATAAGAGTCTATATTGTTGAAACTACAAAAATTGACTGTGACATATCAGCAGCTTATGAGAATCATATAGCTGCTTTCATACATTCTATAAAGAATCAGTAATATGGGACTACAGGATTGCATCAACATATTTGTAGTTACCACTTCTCCAATCAACTGAAGATTTTGCATCCACGTGTACTGGAATCCCTCTGGTGTTTCCATGTCCACTATACTGGAGCAGCTCTCATGTTTATAAAAATTAAATTCTACCTGTGGGCAAATTTCACTTTGCCGTTGTCTATAGTGCTTCTTTCTCTTTATTGTTTGAATCTTCTATGAAGAGATCTCATGCAAAGTTATTTCAGCTTCTCAATATAAACATCTTATAAGATCAGCTCATGATCAAAAATTTTCTTATTTGAGCAAGATTGTGCTCCACACATACCATGGTTTAGTGTGAACTGATTTTGATATGTATTGCTAAACTAGCGTGGTAGGAAGTTTCTTGCTTGTATAATCAAACACTGAGTGAATTAGAAACGGGCCTCGATCAAGTAAACACATTTAAGTCCAAGTGACTTTGGTTCTTTCTAGAGACTGATTGGCTTTGGAGGGAGTAACTCACTAGCTTAAGAGCATGCTCCAGGTTCATTTTGGTCAATGTGGGGGTTAAAATACCCAATTGTGACTTAAAGTACTTCCTCAGATGTGGGCTAAGTCAAGGCCCCAGCATGAATGGTGTCAAGGAGATAGTGTTTGACCAAGGGCAGCGCACTCAGATACCATATAATAGTTATTGCGCCTTAATCAACTAGGCACATATAACTTCAATTGTGGTTCCATCCAAAACCAATCGGTAAATTTGTAGAATAGTTCGCTTGCTTAGATACATTGTTTAAGGCAATATAATTTGTCAATATGGGACAAATAGCCCACTTATATGTCAACATCTGGAGTACATAGATTTTATTGCATTTTACTCCTACGTTTACCTTAGCAACTACATTGTTTTTGGTATCTAATTCTTTTTTTATTATATCATATCAGTTACTGAGTAAAGTATTCCTTGTCCAATGTTTTAAAATTCTGTCATTGTTTGTCAGGAACTTAATTGAGCTAGATATTCAGGAGAATGGCATTGAGGACGGTAGTGGCAGTTGGTTGAGTTGCTTTCCTGAAAACTTTACTTCATTGGAAATGCTGAATTTCTCTAATCTCAACTCTGAAGTCAGCTTTTCTGCACTCGAGAGACTTGTAGCTAGGTGCAAATCGTTGAGGGTCTTGAAGGTCAACAAATATATTACACTGGAGCAGTTACAGAGATTACTTGTTCATGTTCCTCGGTTGATTCAGCTTGGTACTGGTGCCTTCTCACAGGAGCTCCAGCCTAGCCAGTATGCGAGCCTTGAAAGTGCGTTTAACAACTACAGGAATCTTCACGCTCTCTCTGGGTTATCGGAGGCAAATTCACTGTATCTGCCTCTTTTATATCCTGCTTGCTCAGGGTTGACATTTTTGAATTTGAGTGATGCTGCTTTACAGTGTGATGAACTTGCTCAACTTCTTGGTCACTGCCCGAATCTCCGGCGCCTTTGGGTAGGCATCTAACTCATTCTATGTGATATAATTTATATCTGATATGTGAATAAGTGAGATAATAAGCTGCCACTAGGTGTTTTTCTATCATGAAAATTGGAGTACCCACTGTTATATTGGTCTAAAATGGAAAATATGTTTCAAAAGAAATGAAAGATGAGGTATTGTACTTGAAATGCATGCATCCTCCATTTTTGTTTATTAGTTGCAGTTTGTGGTTTCTAATAGGAAATTATCTACACCAAAGAAGAATTTGCTATTGATGCAGATATGCATTGACTTTCAACTTTCATGTGGTGGCCTATAGTTAGTTGGTTTCCATGTCCCAAGGGTCTTGTGTAGATTATGAATTGTGTGATGCTATTGTGCATGTTTGATTAGCACTACAGAGATAAGAGCTGTGTCTGATTGCAAAAATCTTCTGCTTTCCCTCCCCCCCATGTTTTGTGTCTCTGAGCATACTGTATCACCAAAATGTGGAGCATCAACTTGCGTGTGGAAGGAAGAAGGGGATTGAGCCCAGTGTGTGGATAATTCTGAGTGATCATGCATCACATTTAATGCTTTAGACAACACTAAGATCCCAGTGAGAATCCCGCCAAAGCTGTTAATGGGGGGGGGGGGGGCAGGAAGGCTATTTCTGAAAGGACCCTAAATAAGACAAAAGTGAGCCGAAAATAATAGCAGCACTGATTTCTGTAAGGCCCAATGCAAGCAGAATTAAACATGCTTAGGCTCTAAAGTAAGTATAGAATTGGCTAAGGAATCTCTGGTTTTGCTATATAGTGACCTCAAGCGTAAATAGTAGGTGAAGTTTGGTTCCGTGCTGCACTAAAGTTTGAGCCAGAGCTTCAGCCATAATTTTTAAGTGTCATTGATATTACAGAACGATGTTGTCTTCTGGTTCTGTGTGATCTTGATGGGACACAGATCACCAAAGGTATGTTATTGTGTAAACCTGTGAATCTGCAATTGAACTTGAATGTGTGGAGACAATATTTTTGTTTAAAACTAAGAAAATTGTCTGAACCTTGAGGGGGTAGCCCTGCTGGTAAGGCCTCTGAGAAGTGTGAGGTCCCAGGTTCGAGACCCTCAGGGCCACTGGAGGTTTTCCTGGTCGTTAACTTCAGGGGCCATGGGATTAGTCAAGCAAAGCTTGGACACCCATGTTATCTAAATTTTTTATTTTATTTAAAAAAAAACAAAGAAAATTGTCTGAGTTAAATCTTGCTGACCTTTTCTGTAGGTAGATATTGACGAAAGGTAAACAGTATGAAGTTGCTCCTCATATTGGTTATAGTAATTATCAATTGGTCTTCCCAGTTCCTACGTAAGAACGCAATCTATTCACTGCTGATTTTTCTCAGGAAAATTCACTCCAAAGATTATATGCCATTCTTCCAAACTTGATGCTCATTTTACTGTTTGTTCTATCTTTGTGGCTCATAAGCAGTAGAGTACTCAAATTGTCATTATTTGTCCTCCACTCTCCCCCCCCCTTTTTTTTTTATGTGTGTGTGTGTCTGTGTGTGTTGTTTGGGTTTCCCTTTTCCATGTTCATTCTCCTGTAGAATTATCTTGCGAGGACTTGGAATGATTGAGCCCATATGACAAATGTTTGCTCACTTGTAGGAAATATTTGGGATGGTTTTCTGAACTAACTGAAACATCTCATGACAATAACCAAGTTCTACACTCACTGCTACATTGGGATCTAATTTTTCCGCCATCTTGATTCAGGTGCTGGATACTGTTGGTGATAAAGGTCTGGAGGTTGTTGGGTCCAGTTGCCCCTTGCTTGAAGAACTCCGAGTATTTCCTGCAAATCCTTATGATGCTGACATTATCCACGGGGTTACTGAGTCTGGTTTTGTTGCAGTTTCACGTGGATGCCCCAAGCTCCACTATGTCCTTTACTTTTGTCGGCAGATGACAAACGCTGCTGTAGCTACGGTTGTGCAAAACTGTCCAGATTTTACCCACTTCCGTCTCTGCATAATGAATCCAGGACAACCGGACCACTTAACTAATGAACCAATGGATGAGGCTTTTGGGGCAGTAGTGAAAACTTGTAGAAAGCTCAGAAGACTAGCAGTATCGGGGTTATTGACTGATCTGACATTTGAATATATTGGGAAATATGCGAAGAACCTAGAGACCCTTTCCGTGGCTTTTGCTGGAAGTAGTGACTGGGGTATGGAATGCGTTCTACAAGGTTGTCCTAAGCTGAGGCGGCTAGAGATAAGGGATTGTCCCTTTGGTAATGCTGCTCTTCTTTCGGGCTTGGATAAATATGAATCAATGAGGTCCCTCTGGATGTCGGCATGCAATGTAACAATGAATGCCTGTAGAATGTTGGCAAATAAAATGCCAAGGTTGAATGTTGAGGTGATCAAGGATGAAGATAGTGATGACTGTCATGCTAATAAAGTTTATGTCTATCGTACTGTGGCTGGACCAAGACAAGATGCCCCACCGTTTGTCCTCACACTTTAAAATGGATGTATCTGGCTGGTAAATCTCCTTCTCGATCTGTACCCTTACTCCCTTAGCGTTGTGATTGGTGGTTTCCTTATTGATCAAGTTAGGTAAAGAACTGCATTTTGATGTGTGCAGCGACATGATGTCCTTAGTGATTTTAGCTGTTAAAGATATGTTAGCTAAAAGGAGTTATGGTTTCACCCCTTAGAAAATGATGTTTGTACTGGCCGGGAATGAGCCAAAAGTTTGTCAGTAAAGTCACACCTAAATTTTGCAGTTGCAATATTATCCCTTAATCAAGTGTATTACGTCACAAAAGGGGGTGGTGGGGTGATCGAGCGTGTGTGTGATGATTTGATTTAGAGTGGAAAATAAAATTTGATGGTTTGTTGGTAGCCAATCCAATTCCTGCGTGGTTTCTAATAAAGAACTCCCATCGACTTTTTAATACCTACAAGAAGAATGTGTGTCTTGGTTGCTTGACGGTCTACTGAAGCTCAATTTCAGTTCTAAAGTAGCAACAGTACAACTCATCACTGTTGCTTTGTGATTGATTAATTAATACTGAATTGGCACCTGTGCTTGCTGAATTGTTCATTCTTTTCCCTGATTTCTGCTATCAATGCATTAGGATTGAGCAATGCTTCTTTCACTTGTAGCTTATGTTGGTTTTTCTGTCTTTCCAGATTGCACTTGCACATATTGCTACACTGACACTGGAATTGCTGTAGTGTTTCTGAAGGTAAAGCTGGACAGAACTATGGATATCAAAGCCTGGTCCTTTATGCAGCAACTCTCATCAGTTACAGAACACAATTAATAACCTTGTATGCTCTCCAGCTCGATGGCTCACTTTGCTGTCCAGATTTGTACAACTCTGAAAACATGGAAGCTGGTGCTGTATTTGTAACTTGGATTAGGGAGGTAGGGGTGTGTATCTAAGTGTAGAACCTGGCAACTCGCTGCTAGTATCTTCAAGTCCTAGACCATGTCCACTGGTACCTGGGGCTAAATGAAAGTCTGTAAGATAAGCGTCTACTGCCACCGTACTGCTGGAGTATATGGTTCAAGATACTGCAGAGCGCCATCGAAAAGCTCAAAAGTACGGAGCTCCGTCAAGTCACTTTCTGATCACGCTGCTAGGAAAAGCTCACATGCCAAAATGAATAAGCTAGTGCACAGAATGGGTTGTGCTGGCAGACCTGGGCTTCAGACCGGCAAAGGCCATATGAAATCGGCATCAGAAAGTTCCGAGTGGCAAATCCTGTACACAAAAGCAGCAGATCCTGCAAGTTGAATGCCTGAGATTCTGAATCTGCATGGTATGATTCTACATAAAGAGACTTCGACCTGTCTAAGATGTTTTCCTGTGTTCAACGGTAGCATATGTACTATATGAAGGGTTAGATAACTCCTGTATGCCAAATTTGTGAAAATTCTTTTTAATGAACGAGCTATTCGAACTTATGATCCTACGCATGTGTTCAAACAGTACATGAATTTTTAGAAGACCCAATGAACCTCTTTTTTCAAGGTTCTGCATTTCTTGCGCCGACACCCCTTTTTTTAACCCCAGGTTTCTTATGAACCGGGGACATTGGCGCTTGATTCTGTGCAGCGTAATCAACGTGATTAGTAGGCATTCTTATGTTTGACCCGAAATTTATGTTGTAAAATTGTGTTAAACTAATGGCACAAAGGACCATAGGGGCCAGTATGGGCGGCATAGGTGTTGGAGTTGCTAATCTGAAGCATCATATTTTCTAATTGAAAAATCCTTCAAAAAGATCCTGTATGCATTTTCTAATTGAAATATTCTTGAAAACTAATGGTCTACGTACCCATTTCCAGCTTTAAGCTGGAATCAGAAGATACGTTTTACATCTTTACAGTACAAGAAATACTACTACTTATTTAAGCCCAACATGTACAGTAAGATATTGGTCGTATTTCTCTACTGCTCTTTTTGAATATACCTTCCTTCACCATATGACATAAAAAAGGGATTCAGATAAAAGTAACTGCTGCTCTCAGTTTATGTAACGATGCGTTCAATAGTTAACTACATCTGTGATACGGAACAGGCAACTTCAGTCTTAGACATGTTAGCTCGTCTTACGCCATTATTTAGACACCTACTAATCTATAAGTAAGTCCTAAACTCAATATGTGGGACTCTTATATTTTCATGGTTGACGGTGATATGAGGGGTGTCAACACTTGGGTTTTGACCAAGTGGTTCAAGTTTGTACACCCAACTATGGGCTGAGCTATTGAGTCCAAAATTATTTGGATTGGATAGAGGTTTATTCTTACCTTCATTATAAATTAGTATTAAAAAAACAAAAAACCAGACAGCCAACCATGTAAACAGAAGTCTTGATCAATGGTGGATTTGATTTGAGCAATGGAACAACCATGGATTTGAGCAATCTACGTTTGTGTCTTTTTGCACAAGTGTTCAACTGAATCTGGAGTTTAAATTAAAGTAAATTAGTGTGTATGTCAATCCGATGTACGAGATGTTTCATCTCTTTTTGAGTTTTTATTTTAATTTAATGATGTGTTGTTTAATTCTAACTTTGTTGTATTAATTTTTTTTTTCCTCTTTAGTACTAATTTTGTGATTAATTGGTAAATCAAACTAAAACAATACCAAGACGGGATTTCGATAGGTTCATCCGCAACCTGACTCTTCATTTGTTTAGGAAAATATTAAAATGTTGGGTGGGATGCCCTCAAGTCATGATAATAGTCATTCGGTGACTGTGTATTAGCCTTTGACAAAAAAAAAAACAACAAGTCATTTATTGGCTGTGGTGCCTCTATAAAAATTAGAGGTACCTACCCCTAAATGACCGATTATTAGCTTTTTATTAACAAACTTGAGAATACTCTGTTATAAAGCTCTTCTACCAAAGATGATCATAGTAGACAATGGATCGAAATGAACTAAATACATCAAAAATTTATTGAAACAAAATTTGGGTGGTCATGTCTCATGTCCTAGCGCCCAACGAGCGACATATTCCAGCGCCCATGGGTGAAATCGGAGTACGGGACCCGAATGACCGACCCAATGCACCGTTGATCCTCTAGGGTGACGATAGACACCGCGGAGAAGTTTGGGTAAAAACGGAAACCAGGCCCCCAGAAACCGAAAATCAAAGGCCGCGGAACGAAGGTGGATATTTTTGCAGTACATCACACGGGACACCCTTAGGGAACATAAGAGGCCCCCGTGGTCTGTTATCGGTTCCCTAATAGGCTTGGAAAGGCGTTTTTACGAGGCACCAATGTAAGGGTCGGAACGCCGAAGGCATGGGTGTTATCGAAGTACGACGATCCGGATGACCCTCCCAGAGGCACCGAGAGTCCTCTAGGGTTATCATAGCTCCCCGTAAAAGTTTGGGCAAACATGACAACCCTGCCCCCGGAGGCCGAAAACGAAGGCTCTGGAACACGCCTAGGGGACATAGGAGGCCCTTAGGGTAGCTTATCCAATCCCGAGAGGCTTGTAAGGGCGTTTTACGGGACACTGTTGTAAGATTTGGAACACCAAAGGCATGGGTGATATCGAAGTTCGGGTATCTGGATGTCCCTCCCGGGCACCGATGGTCCTCTAGGGTCATGATATACCACCCAGAGAAGTTTGGGCAAAAAATGACATCTGGGCCTCGGGAAGCCGAAAACGAATGCTATAATCCACATTTTTTGGGCTTTCAGAAGGTCTCGGATAGTAGGTGGATTTTTTCGCACCACATCGCACACAACACCCCTCGCGAACATGAGAGGCCCTCGGGCTCGCTTATCCGGTCTCTGATATGTTTGGAAGGGCTTTCTACCGGACAATGGTGTAAGAGCTGGAATACCAAAGGCATGGGTGTTATCGAAGTTCAGGGATCCGGATGTTCCTGCCGGGGCACCGAGGGTCCTCTAGGGTGATGATAGACCCCCGGAGAAATTTGGGGAAAAATGACACCCAGGCCCCGGAAAGCCGAAAACATAGGCTATAATTCACGTTTTTTTAGGCTTCCGGGAGGTCCCAAAACAAAGGTGGATAATTTTGCACCACATTGCATGGAACATCCCTAGGGGACATGAGAGGCCATTGGGCTCGCTTATCCGGTCATTGATAGGCTTGGAAGGAAGTTTTATGGGACACTGGTGTAAGAGACAAAACACCAAAGACATGGGTGATATCGAAGTTCAGGGATCCGAATAACCCTCCTAGGGCACCGAGGGTCCTCAATGGTCATGATAGACCCCCCGGAGAAATTTGGGCAAAAATGACACCTAGGCCCCTAGAAGCTGAAAACAAAGGCAATATAATCCACGTTTTTCGGCTTCCGGGAGGCCCCAAGACGCTGGTGGATATTTTCGCACCACATCGCACAGAACACCCCAAGGGGACATGGGAGGTCCACAAGCTCGCTTATCCGGTCCCCGATAGGTTTGGAAGGGCGTTTCACGTGACAGTAGTGTAAGAGTCGAAACACGAAAGGCATGGATGATATCGAAATTCGGGGATCCGGATAACACTTCTTGGGCACCGAGGGTACTCTAGGGTCATGACAGATACCCCGGAGAAATTTGGGCGAACATGACACCTAGACTCCGGGAAGCCGAAATCGAAGGTTATAAAGCACGTTTTTTGGGCTTCCGGGAGGCCCCGAATTGAAGGTGGATATTTTTGCACCACATTGCATGGAAAATCCATAGGGGACATGTGAGGCCCTCGGGCTCGCTTATCCGGTCCTTGATAGGCTTGGAAGGGCGTTTTATGGGACACCAGTGAAAGAGCCGGAACACCAAAGGCATGGGTGATATCGAAGTTTGGGGATCCGGATAACCCTCCCGAGGCACCGAGGGTCCTCTATGGTCATGATAGGCCTCTTGGAGAAATTTGGGCAAAAATGACACCCGAGCCCCTGGAAACCGAAAATGAAGGCTATAATCCACATTTTTTTGGGTTTCCCGGATGCCCTTGAACGAAGATGATATTTTCGCACCACATCGCACGGAGCACCACTAGGGGCCCTAGGGGACATGGGAGGTCCACAGGCTCGCTCATCTGGTCCCTAATAGGCTTGGGAGGGCGTTTTTCGGGACACTGGTAGTGTAAGAGCCGAAATACCAAAGGCATGGGTGATATCGAAGTTCGGGAAGCTGAATAACCCTCCCGGGGCACCGAGAGTACTCTAGGATCATGATAGACCCCCTGGAGAAGTTTGGGCAACAATGACACCCGAGTCTCAGGAAGCGGAAAACGAAGGCTATAATCCATGTTTTTTGATTTTCCGGGAGGCCCCACAACGAAGGTGGATATTTTCGCACCAAATCGCATGGGGCACCTTTAAGGGATATGGGAGGTCACCGGAGTAGATTATCGGATCTTTGGCTTGCCTCGAAGGGCCTGTTACTAGACATCGGAGGATAATCCACTGTTTTTGGGTATCAAGCATGACTCCCCACCACCCCGTACCACCAAACCTACCCCCAAGCCATCTCTATTAGCATAGTGAGGTCTCATAAATTTTCCTTTTTTCTTTCTATTGTTCTATTTTTTCATCGTATTATTTAGTCAAAAATTAAAATAAATAGTTTTGAACATTCAAGTAGGTATAATTATTCAGAGAAAGCAACGTAAAGCAATATATGCTACTAAGCTTAATGCAGTTGAAGAGGTTATCTTGCAAAGAGAGGAGGTGTAGATACCAAATACATATTAGCAATTGTAAAGAGAAATACGAAAAACCTTACCAAAATGAGGATTGGTTCTATACGATGCCGGAAAGATGGAGTACGACGATGATGAGATCTAGATACGAACGTTGAACATATGGGAAGGTAGAAGATGAATTGATGGAGTGTGGTTCCATCATCTATTCATGAGAGGAATTAATTTATTTATTTTTGGCTCATTAAAATGAGAGAGAAATTAGCTACTACTCAATTTGTTGAATTTGTAACATTGTTGCCTCTCTCTCTCTCTCTCTCTCTCTCTCTCTCTCTCTCTCTCTCTCTCTCTCTCTCTCATTTTTCTGGTCATGAGTCAAATGACACGTCATTCGGCAATTTAGCAGCTGACATGACAAGTTTTGATTTAATCATTGCATTTTAATCTAATTATATAAATGCAGGGTTTAAGTCGAATCTCTTTTGATTGAAATTAGACCAACGGTGGCGGCGTGTGTGGGAAGATTGCCTTCCAACTCAACTAAACCATTATAAACTATTGGCATATACAAACTAAGAAAGGCTTTGTAAGGGTGCGTTCTTTAGAGCTTACTCGGTCAATTCAGTTCAGTTCAAGTGTCAGTTCAGTGATTTCAATTTCAGTTAAATGATGTTCAGTTCAGTTCAGTGGTGCTGAGTTCAGAAACATACTTTTTGTCTCACATATCAAGTTATGTTTAATTCAATTCAGTGGCGTCCAGTTTAGTTCAATGGTCTCCATTTCAGTGATGTTGAATTCAGTCTAGTTCTCGTAAGTTCAACTCTAAAGAACGCACCCTAAGCCTACAAAAATAGTGAGAGAAAACAAACTCCTACAAGCATTGTTGCACAAACCAACTAGTGATTTTGCATTTCTATCAGAAGTTACCATGAGACAGTTTACAAGTTTTTGTGTTGGTGGAATTTAAATAAACCAAAATTTACAAATCTTTACCGCTAATAAGTAAACCTACAACACACGCAAGTATTCTAGAAAATGGGCTGTGGAGCTGTGGAGAATGTGAACAAATGAATCATTATCAACCATACAAATTAAACTTAGTACAACTCAGAAATTTGCTGCAATCCTATGCAAATCCCACTGTGTAATCACAAGTGAACTAGCTAGTGTGAGCATGCCAAGTTTTAATCCCTCTTTATAGCAATTATAGACTTTGAGTTACCTTGACGATTTCATTCAACTTCACGGCTTTACCTAACCCCATTCAAGTTTAAACCCTTTCCTTTAATTCACCGTTCATGAATCATCATGATCATCATTTTGCCTAATAATTCTTCCAATTTATTGGTTCTGAATCCTCTTTTTGGTCACATACCTCCACCACTACAGAAAACACGTGATAATAAAAACCACTACCCCTCCCCTCAACTGCTTTACTATTGAGTGGGCACAGAGCATCTCCAATGCAAGGTTTTTGAAGAGGTTTGTGAGGTGAAAAACCCTCTCAAAAAACCTCTACCCATAGTGATAAACCTATAAACCTCTTTTTTATACAAACCACTTTGTCTAGACAAACCAGGTTTGTGGCATACTCTATTTCTAAATTGGATCCCTCACCTAGAGATTTTTTGAGGTTTATACCATTGGGAGAAAGGGGTTAAATAAAGAGAATTTTTACAATGATAATGTGGCTCAAATAAAAACCCACATAGAGCTTTATAGCATTGGATATGCTCTTAGGATGGGTTCACAAGTTACGACGTTGTGATCAACAAGATTGAAACACACAATTAAAAAGTGTGAGTTTGTTTTAATAGTTGATTGTTGATTGATTAGTGATATGTTTTGGATATTATGAGCGTGCATTTCCGAGGATAGTAGGACCATGGGTTCATCCAAGCAACTTGGGTGAAAACTAATCTTGTTCACGTTGGATTGAGCAACAAAGGGGTATAATGCTCACTATACGTAAGTAGTTTCTCCATTCACAATATTTGAACTCTCGATCTTGCTTATAGGATAAGAGTGTCAAACTACTCACACCAACCACTTGGTGGTTCACATGGGGATTTTCATATTAATTAAGGTATTAAATAGTACTTGTATAGTTGTGCGTTGCTTTAATTTCCCATATTGTCACTTGACAACTCCAAATTTAAAGTTGGAGTAATGAAGTTTATTTTGGCCTTCCCAAACATACCTTATTTAGAACGGGAGGGGGAAGTATAAAAGATAAGAGAGAGACAAACAGACAGACAATGGGATGCAACGTTCCATGGACATTTAGCACGATTAATTATTAGTTGCAAAAAATTTGCAATTATTGGCAACGGTAGATAGACTGGAATCATAGGTCGTAATGACTAGGGGGTCACACTACAGCCACTAGTGCTCTCCTAAAATTGATGGCGTAACATTTTTATTAATTGGACACTCTTGCGGTGCACACACAAGTTAAGTGAGAGTCCATTTTAAAAATATTGTACATTGGTAAGTTCAATTCTAATATACGCACTCTACGTTTGTGTCCTAGATAGTTCAGTTCAGTAGTGTCCACTTTAGTGATGTTGAATTCAGTTCATTTCAGTTCAGTTATGGTAATTGGTAATAGGAAGAGTAACGCACTTGACTTATAATCTTATATGTATATTGATGTTTCTCCCTCAATTATTTCGATGTGGGATACTAATGGATCCTCACACGCTTTAACTGAACGACATATAAATAGCTAGTCACGAGATATCAGAGAGAAGGAAAAGTAAAAACAATCCTCCATTGAAGAAGAGCAAATTCGATCAATCTGCAAACCAATCAAGTAGTTTGCTCTTTACTAATCTTCTGCCCTAAGTCTATATCTATATATGATGTATACTACATATATTGTTTTAAATATCTAGCTAAAATAATTGTACTATATAACTCTTTCTCTTGCAAGCTAAGGTACGGTATTTATTTTGCACGACCTTGGATTTCCTTATGCTTCTTTCTTACTCAAAGGTGTTTAGAGGTTTGAGAATGGTCACTTTCTTGCATTATTCTCTCGTATCTCTGCCACCTAACCATACTACTTGCGGCAAAGGACCAACCAAGAGTAATTAACACCATTTTACGATTTCCTCCATATACTTTGATGATATCCTTGATAAAATATACATTATAAGTCTTTTATCCTCAAATAGTTATAGGAAACAATTTCAGGAAAAAATGGATTATCTTCAAGAAATTTAAATTTCTTGCTAATTTGGAAACAAAGAGTAGTGCTACACTAATCCGACTCCAAATCCGATTATATAATTTCGAATCCGATTAGTGATGGATTATATTTGAATCCTAGGTAAATCCGACCCGATTAGTGTCCATTGGCATTCATAGCTACTTGTATTTTAGAGATAACACTATAGACCTGCAAATTGGCTATTAGGTATCAACAAGGGTGTTGGTTTAGTAGTTTTAAGTTTACTTATGAGGTTTGGTAAGGTAAAGTTATGGGTTCGAATCCCTATTCTCCTCATGTCTTATATCTGCTGGCTTCTAGGTTTTTTAGTTAGTCTGATATGTTACGTTCGTTGTTGAACACTAGAATTCGAACATGACGTAGCAGGGTGGCTCGTGGTCATTCACTTTCAACCTCTGTTTAATGAGAAAGAAAAATTGGCTATTATGTGATGAGGCCTGTATGTGGTTGCCAAATGTATGAATATTCGAGCATCATTATTCTATTATTGTCCTGAAGTTAATTTTGGCCGTAAAGCTCCCCTTTCCTCCACAAAACAGAAGTCTCATGTCCAGTATTGGAACGTATGTAGCACTACCTGTCAGGATAGGATTGACAATGAAAAGACTCTTTAATTAATTGATATAGCAAAAAGGAAACATAAAGCTTATCATAAAGGTTAACGTACCCACCTTAAGAGAAAGATTATGCACTTAAGATAATTAGGTGTATTTTTGTCAAGTAGCTAGACGGTATCATGGTACTAAGTACTAACAAAGACAGCTAATCATAGCATGAGTCATTATCCATTTATCCATATTTTTTGGTTAGTTTGTCAACTTTTAATGTTTGAGACTATATACTAGTAGTATATATTATGTATATACAGACATACTGCTAGTGTCTTTTCCGCCACCAAAATTTCATTTTACTTGTAGACATCACTCATATCACCCTTATCAATTTATTGAATAGAGTACCTCGTAATCGTAAATTAAGCCCTGTTTTCTTCAACCGTTCAACGGAATGGTGCGGCGGGACGGTGAAGAACGAAACAATGCGGAACAGAATGAAACGGAACAATATCAATATAAAACAAAATGTAATGAAACAGAATAAAGTACAGAATACGAAACAGAACTTAACAAAATACAGCATGAAAACGACGAAAAGAACACATACTTATTAATTCAAATTGCCAAATATGGTCAAATACCTTTCTAATGTTAGTTTATTTCCCCCTTTTCTTAGCTTATCGTTTGGCCCTTGTTTAGCTATCTACAACTTGACTGCTAGCCAAAAAGGTTAGAAAAGTGGTCACTTTTCCTCTCTTTGGAATTGGGATTATATTCTACCCCACTTCTTCTTATTCGAAAGGAAAATTTTCTTTTGCCATGGGAACCTTACAATTAGAGGACATCACATGGTGGGGTGAGAATTTCATTTCTTCTTTTTTCCAAATTATTTTCATTTTTCTTTTGGATTAGATCAACCTTGTGCCAAGCATATTGATTATTGACAGCTGCGCATAATTTAGTTTTTTTTTTCCTCAGTAAAGATGCTGACCTAAATGTCCTTATTGATAAATGAGAAGTTTTTTCTGCTTCTCTCTGGGTGTCCATATCATCTCTTTGTCCCTTCTTTTGCAATTTGCTTTTCTTGGTTCTCAGCTTGAACTAGACCTGGCAATACTGACCCGGACCCGATAACCCGATCCGAATAACCCGATTCGTGACCTGATTCAATCCGAATTGCAAGACCCGAAATTGACCCGAAATCCGAAATTGACCCGATCCAAACCGAACCGACCCGAAATTAGCAGACCCGATACGACCCGTACCCGAATCTGATCCAAACTGAAACCGACCCAATCCGAATAACCCAAAGAGACCCGAACCGAACACAACCCGAAATTCATGACCCAAACCAACCCGAACCCGAACCGAAACTGATAAAAATTATATTTATTTATTTATTTATTTATTTTAATTTATTTATTTTAATTAGTTAATTTATTTATTTATTTATTTTTATTGTTTTAAAAATAGTAAAATTAAAATCTTTTAAAACCTTGTGATTACACTCACGTATTAAAATATCTATTTATATAATTAATTTATATATTTGTAGCCCTATAATAGTTACCTTACAAAATTGCAATGTAATTGATTACATCTCCTTAACTCTGTTACATTTGCTCCTATACAAATTGCAAGCATTCCATAATATTACTCCCTCCATCCCAATTTAATTGTCTACTGTGAAATATGTGACTCCCAACATTGCGATGAGATATTGATTGAAAACAACATGCAATCATTCAGATGTTGATCTGACTTGTACCGGAACTCAAAATGTTGTAATGCGATCGGGGAAAACTGTACTAAAATCGAACTTGAAAAAAAATTGTGACTGAAATCTGTCTGACCCATATCTGACCCGAAACAACATGACCCGAATTGACCCGAACCCAAATATACCCGGACCGAACAGACCCGAACCCGAACCGAGTACAGTGCGTGATTACCCAATTCAACCCGATCCGATATGGCCCGAACCGGATTGACCCAACCCGACTCACAACCGACCCGAAAACAACATGAACCGAATCAATCCGAGCCCAAATATACTCGACCGGACCCGAACCCGAACCAAAATTAGAGATAACCCAAATCAAACCGAACCGAAACAACTCAACCCGAACCCGACCCAAATAACCCGTTTGCCAGGTCTAGCTTAAACTCCAAGTTTTTTCTTTTTATCAGGTAAAAAGAGAAATATTCATATATAAAAAGTCATAATGTCCTTTATAATGACAGATTTCATTCATTTTTTTTTGTTGGTAACAACAATATGAATATATTTAACGCAAAATTTCATATGAGGCAGCCTCAATGTTAGGCCCTCTTATACAAGTAGCAGTAGGATGTTATGACGACGTCGTCATGTTTGTGTATAGAAAGGTAGTCTCACCTTGAGGCGGTCTCATACAAGACTTATTGTGTATTTAATATTCCCTCTGTTTCACCAAGATGTTTACGTTTCATTTTTTAAGGTCAAAGTTCACAAACTTTGACCATAAATTAGTGAAAATATACAAAGACGATTTATAATGTAAAAATGCTATTATTAGATTCATTTTAAAGAATACTTTTGAAAAATTATAATTTTATAATTTATATTTGCATAAAATTACAATAATTATCTATGCTCAAAGTGGTGTATTGGATACCGAAAAAAAATGTAAATATTTTCATGAAATAGAGGGAGTACTATACAACTGCTTAAATTCGGTATATGGTACGGTCCAAGCAAGATTCTTATAATCAGAGATAATCACAAAAAAGTATTGCAATGAAAGTACGATCTTTTTTTTTTTTTTTTCGTACTTAGATATCGACGATTTAATTTTTTTTCTCAACCCATACAAAACAAATCAAGAAGATCCTACAATATTGCTAAAACTTGGTTCGAGATAATGATAAACTAGAAATTGCTAGCTAGAATGTCTATTGGGTGATTTGGTGAATGCATAGCTTCCAAGGATGAAGTTATACCTATGTTTACTTTGAAGGTATTGTTGAAGCAGCAAAGAAGATTGTGCGACGACTCTTCAACAGTCTTCAGGAACGATGATTGCAACATACCAGCTACGTTTACACACTACAGATATATATCAGGTACGTGCCACATTTATGCTCTTTAATTCTTTTCTTTTTTTTTTTCTTTTTTTTTTTTTTGGGAGGAAAGGTACTACCACATGCTTGTATTTAGCTTTTAGGATAATGAAAAATGAGCTTTTATGATAATGAAAAGGATTTTCTTTTATGATAATGAAAGGGAATTGTTTATATGGGAAGAAAAGGAATTTTCAACTTACAATTAACACAATAACTTGTACAATTAAGTTGTCACATTATTGAAAAAGAACAAAGTGAAATGCCAATGCAAGTCAAGTGTTACTCAAAAAACGGAGCGTAATACTACCAAACACGATAGAACCTCACTTGATTGATTTACCGTATTTTTTTGGTCTCAGAAAAATATAGATGTCGATCAATACAAAAAATTTACATATAATCAGATAGGGGGACTCGACCTAAAACCTAATTTAGTCAAGGCCTTAATCTTAATCAATAAATCAAGACATAATTTGAATCACCTCCATCATGGTTCTTTTCTAGTTCTTTTTTTTCAGTCTAAGATCATTTAATATGAAGAAATTAAATAAAGTCCCAAGAATTAGTGAATAGACTCATCAACTAATAATTTTATTTTATTGTACGCGCGCTCCTTACATGAATGTCTATTAAGTGTAAAAGGTAGACAATGCACATATTAAATCTAACTATTCTGCTTAATAACCTACCCCACTTCAAAATATTGACCTACTGTCCTACATAAAATTTTGAACATCCCTTTAACCTAAGGCATCTCCCAAAGAAATCACGACATTGGTCAAGTGTGTTGGTCTTGACATATATAGGGTGTTTAGGTTTCGCATCTTGAATGTAATTGAGCTTCATTCACTCTCTTCTACTAACCCAAAAAAGGTTGATGGGTAATGTTCAATTTGTGATTTTGTATCTTGGTAGTATTACTGAACTATTCATTGCCCTGTTGAAAATACAGAGGCCACCCTCCCAACCCAACCAAAACTTTCAACGATTAGAGGCTCAACTATTGATTTTATACCTTTTTATATTGTACCCTATGATTATTTCGATAGACTCCGATAAGGGAAACTCCTATTAAACTAAAATAATGAACATCATCGCACTGAATCTAACACCACTAATATGTGAGAGAAAATGAATGTTTATGACTAAACATCATTAAATTGAACTGAAAATTACGAGATCACAAGTAAAACGAGTTCACAGCTGAATTAAAACTGAACTGAATTGACATGTTAAGTTTTATAGAACACCCTATCTGAACTGAACACCATTAAACTAAATTGAAAATCACTAATACCAACTCTAGATCACCGCTGAACTGAACTAGCGAACTAAATTAGGAGGCCTATGCATTCTTCTTTCTTTTTGTCACGCAAACCTAGTTTGGGGGGAGTTGGGAACATTTTGGAATAGCCAGAATCATGAATAAATCAGTAGGACTTTAGATTTTGGCATGCGGAATGTTGGCTTCTTTTCACATTTTACAAAATTCCAAAAATACCCTCAACATGTCAAATCAATATTAATGTGAAATCTTATATATTGGAATCCATTGCTTTTCCCATCTTGATTAGTCAATTTATTAAGCTCTGATCCTCATTAGACCTAATCTCTTCCTTCCCCACCCCACCTTCATCTTTGATCTTTCATTAACCACCAACCAACTCAACTTCCATACCCAACTTTGCTAGTTTGCTACCCTACTAATCCTTTACATTCCATAAATACAAATCTACCCTTAATTACTAACATTGTACTCTTTACCACTAACCCAAGCACCCAACCCATAAACCAACTAAGCTGGTGGTTTAGTGGTTCCAAACTTACTCCTAAGTAAAGACAATATCATGGTTTTGAATCTCCATTCTCCCATGCCTTGTGTCTGACTGCTTCTAGAAACTATACTAGCCATTTGTTGGTGTCACGTAGAAGGGGCTAGTGCTCGTGTTTGTTCAATTAGTTTGATTTATTCATTGTTGAACACGAGAGTCTCAACATGATGTAAAAGGGATGACTCGGTTGTCATTAGACCTGGCAAAGCTGACCCGGACCCGATAACCCGACCCAAAATATCTGATCCAATACCCAATTTTGACCCGAATAGTAAACCCAAAGTTGAACCGAAACCGAAAATCAATCCGACCCAAACCTAACCCGACTCGAAACTGATCTGATACGAATGACTCGAAATTAACCGATCTGGATGCGACCCAAGAAATAATGATCCGAATCCGATCTGAACCCGAATCGAATCCGAAAATTTGTCAGTTTAAAACTTTCACTTTTTGCTTATTTGTGTCCTTAACATAGTATGATAAGAATATTTTACTCTTTTCAAACGTCCTTTTATTGTTTTCGAAAGGAAAATCATAAATAAATCTTTATATTCCATGCTTATTACTAAAATTTCAATAATATAAACCCGACTTGAATCTGAATCCGAAAAGAATCGGAAATCCGAATCCATACACGATCCGAATGTATTTGACCCGTAACCGAATCGAACCTGAAGCAGCTTGAACAAATTAAAACCAAACTCGACCCGTGTTGAACCGAACTCGAACCGAACCCATACAAGTTGACCAGAAAATGATCCAAACCGAAATGATCCAAACCGAACCTGATCTGAACAACATGTTTGCCAGGTCTAGTCGTCATTCACTTCCACCCTCTTTTTGTTCGAAAATAAATAAGGTAGTGGTTTATGATGAGAAATATGTGGAAAAAACAGTACCCAACCCATGAAGGGCAAAATTGTAATTTCAGAGTGAACAGAGCACCCCTGTTTCAGTTTTTAACTGAACTGCAAATCTTAAACAGAACCAAGAAACCTGCACCTACACAAACTCTTTTTTAGACTCACTTTTTCTGTGTGTGTCTCTCTCTTTCGTCACGCTTTACCCGTTAGATTGAGTTTAAACAAATCTGAACCGTTGATTTAAGGTCAGTTAGATAGATCCTTCCAAGTACCCGCCATGAACTGGTGCCAAATCTGAACCCTAGATACATTTTTCTTTCTCTCTGTCTCTCTCCAACCAATCCACAATCTCCACTCTACATTAAGATAGTGAAAGAAAGAGAGAGAGAGAGAGAGAGAGAGAGAGAGAAAACCCCAAAAAAAGGGAAAAACAAAAAAATGGGTTCTTTTTCAGTTTCTGAGCTTCTTCTTCTCAGAAACAGAAATCACTGAGAAAAAAGAAAAACACCCACAAACCCAAAACCAAAAACCCAGAAATGGTTGAAGAAGAAAAACACCAAAAACCCAATAATAATGAAGAAGCAAGCAATAATGAACTCCGGCGAGTAATTGACGAAATCTCGTCTCTTATTGCTTTATCTCACTCCATTCGTGTATTCTCGGTTAAATGGCAGGTGATTCGTTCCAAACTCGACGAGTTAAACTCGGGTCTTATCGCAGCCGAGAACTGCCGCGATAACCGTCATCTCCGCGATCTCGTTTCGTCAGTGGAAGTCACGGTTGAAGAGTCACGAGATCTCGCGAGTAGATGCATTAATGTGACATACAGTGGTAAACTTCTTATGCAGAGTGATTTAGACCTTGTTATATCAAGGTTAGATGCACATGCCAAAAGATTATCCATGATCTATAATGTTATTGGGATTTTATCAAATGGGTTTGCTTTGATTGTTTCAAAACCTGGTGTTGGAGCTACAAAAGAGGATATGAGGTTTTATGTTAAGGATTTATTAACAAGAATGAAAATTGGTGATTGTGAAATGAAATTGGAAGCTCTTGTTTTGATCAATGAAATAGTGGTTTATGACGAGAAATATGTGAAAGTTGTTGTTGAAATGGAGGATCTTTTGGTTGTTTTGTCAAGTTTTTTGGACTCAAATGATACCAAATTACAAGAGGAATCAGTTGGAGTGATGGAAATGGTGTCAAAATTTGAGTGTTATAGAGGTGTTTTGGTTAATTCAGGTGTTATTGGTCCATTAATAAGGGTGGTTGAGAATGGGAGCTTGAAAGCGAAAGGGAAGGCGATACGATGTTTGTTGAAATTGACTGAGAATGGTGATAATGCTTGGGCGTTATCTGCTCATGGTGGTGTAACTGCATTGTTGGTTGTTTGTTCAACAGGAGATGGTAATGATGTTGATGATGATGATGTTGGTAGGCCTGAATTGATGGGATTAGCGTGTTGGGTGTTGAGGAATGTTGTTGGGGTTGAGGAGATTAAGAGGTTTATGATTGAAGATGGAGCGATTTCGATACTAATTAAGGTTGTTAAGGGAAGAGATGAGGTTGCTCAAATTGGGGCTATTGAGCTCCTTTATGCAATGGCAACCGGAGACGAAAACGTTCGTGATTTGGTTGTTAAGGATGGAGGAGCTCGAGCCCTTGTTCGGATCTTTGATCCTAAGAACAACGCGGTCTCCTTCAAGTTGAAGGAGACCGCGTTAAGGGCTATTGAGAATTTGTGTTTTGTATGTGTCGATTATGTTAACTTGCTGATTATGAATTATGGGTTTATGGATCAGCTTTTATATTATCTTCGTAAAGGTGATGTTTCTATACAAGAATTGGCCTTCAAATCGGCTTGTAGGTTGTGTGGGACTTGTGTAGAAGCTAGAAAAGTGATGGGGGAAGTTGGATTCATGCTTGAATTTGTTAAGTTTTTGGAGGCGAAATCGTATGAAATTCGAGAAATGGCAGCTGAAGCATTAGCTATTATGGTTACAGTGCCTAGAAATAAGAAGAAATTTGCACAGGAAGATTATAATATTGGTCTTGTTCTTCAATTGATTGATCCAAAAGAGGGAAGTTCTGGGAATTTCAAGTTCTTGTTGTCTATATTGTTGTCACTCAGTAGCTGCAATCATGCAAGGAGAAAAATTGCCAGTTCTGGGTATGTTAAGAACATTGAGAAACTTTCTGATGCTGGGGTTTCTGATGCTAAAAAGATTTTGAGGAAAATTTCAACAAATAGATTCAAGAGCATGTTGAATGGGATCTTGCATCTTGAGAAAAAATAATGGAAGTTTGATTTTTTTTTTTTTTTTTTTTTTTTTCCCACTTTTTTTTTTGGGTTTTTGATTTTTTTCACTGTACATCTACATATATGTGGGATGTTTTTAGTTTCTATACCCACCACCACCAATCTTACCATCCTCTGGTAATGTCAGTCTAATTTCTGTTTTTTTTTTTTAAATTTTTTATATTTTTTATAATCCAGTCCATAATACTGCTTTGGATGCAGCATTTTGGTTTAGTTTGTAAGTATCACTAAAAGAATTAAGGATCAGAGAATACTACTGCTATTAGTTACTGCTGTAGATTCCATTGATGTAATGCCTATCACTCGCTGATTTACAGTTATGTGAATTTGGTACCTATTTACTACAAGATGCTCTGTGTTTCTGACATTGTTTGATACAATCAAATTCATTCTAACTTATTGCTGGTGATGTTGTGTTGTCCTGTTTCTCTTCTGCTCTGTGTTGTCACTTTTTTCTTTCATCTTTCTTCTCTTCTTCCTCTTCCCTCATTTCATTGGACTAGTGAGTAGTCCTACATATCTTTAACGTTTATTAATCTCAACAAGATAGTTGAAGTTTCTCAATTGTCCCCTTCAATGTAAATTGGGGTTGAAATTTTGATCTTGTACATATCGAATTTGTCACAGCAATTGTGTACCAAACTTTGGACCAAGTTGCCTATTTCATATAAGCGTGAGATCCTTCTTCGTAGTACATTAGAGGGTGAGGTTAGGTTACCATCGAATCGACACGACACGACACGACACAACACAAATGCGGGAAAAAATGATTTCCTATAGAGTGAAAAGCTTAATATGTGTTGTTGGACCATCGTTTCGTGTTCTGTCATATCCGCATGTTAGATCCACAATACACGACCTATGTAGGGTGTCTATGCTTAGTTCGGACATTCCCCCAACCTAAGCAATGGTAAATCAAGAGTGCTAGCAATTGACTATAGTTTTGGGACCAATTCCTTTCATGTAGACTAAAGACCACATCTTGACATCTCTAGACTGTAGCCCATACTGTCATGGTTCGAGTTAAGGGACTCCTATTAGTATTAACCTACCTAAAACACCCATCAACTACACTAAACCAAGCACCTTCAAATCTTCAATAGGACTATCAGCTGCTAGATGGACCATGGTCCTTTTCCAAATAGGCCAAAATAGATACAGTCCATGAGAGATGTAACATTTGCATTTGGGCATTTGGTTAGAGCAAGCTTTTTGGAATCTTGAGCTTTATTACAGGTTCTGAAATCTGATTCCTTTATATATTCCATATGAGATATGACATAAATTGGATAAGCTAATGAGAAAAAACAATTTACAAGTATTTTTTGCATGGGTTTTCGTTCTTCACAAAAAACTTCTACTAGACGGTTTTTTCGTAATTTTTGATGAAATGGGGGTCATTTTTAATGAAACAAGGATTACTGTAACCATAAGTAACATTTACATTTCTAAATAGTGACTCTATATTTCTGTGAGTTGATCTCACACAAGACTTGTTGTTCTTTTTTATAATAAATTAATTATAACAATAAAAAAAGAAGTACTATATTGAGAGATAGCTTAGCATAATAGCATTGGTTCGAAAAATGAGAAAGGAAGGAAGACGATGTTTTTGTACTGTATAGAGAGGAAGCACATGGGAAAGGCATGAGGATGAGAAGCAAAGGCATGTGAGTGGTGGCAATCAATGGGGGAGGGTTTTGTCGTAATCTTACTTCTTTCCCTAAATATAGACTAGACAGAGAAGCGAAAGTGATGGTTGATTGCTAGTTGCTACTCTGTATTTTTTTTTTTTTTTTTGTCATTTTGCATTTAATCTAATCCTTGTACCAACAGTTTGGTAAGTCTAATTGGTTTCATTGTTTAGTTTTTTTGTAGACATATAAGTTAACTATTTGTTTGTTTTTGGACTAATCCCAATTTATCATCTAATTGCTAGGATTGTATAAGACAATCTATTATCAGCCGAGTATTATTTATAAGGAAAACCCAGATTTTGGATGCACCATTTCATAATTACTGTCATTTCAAGTTCTGGTATCTTAGCTTATAGGAAGTATCCTCTTAATGTAAATTTGTCTTTCCTCCTTGGTGTCTTGCAAAGTATTTCCAGGTCTTTTATAAAGAGCAATGAGAAAATAACTTATGAAACTTCCACTGATGGATTAGCACCAAAAAAAAAAAAAAAAAAAAAAAAATGCCACTGATGGATGCGATTCGAAACCCACCCCACCAACCGAAAAGAAAAGGAAACTAATAGGTGCAGGACTGGCGACTGCAGGATGCAAATGACAAATCATTTTTGTGTCACGCATTTGATTTCCTAGTTGTTGAATAAGGCATGTTTGAAATTTGTGTGAAAATTTGCGCAGAGCAAAAGGCAACTCCAATGACCATCTTACCATGCTTATATGTTGTTACTCGTAGACCTGGTAAACAGGTTGGGTTTGGAACCATTTACATTAGGTTAGTTAGATCAACAATATGTCTATTAATATCGGGTTCGGATCGAGTATGGTTTGACCAACTGATAAAAAAAGATTTTGTCTCAACAAATTTGGGTTCGAGTTCGGGTCGAGTCATTAGCATGCTGAGCTTTTTCTAGTTGTTTTGAATGAGTTTTTAACAGTTTTGATCGGTCAAATTATACCAGCTCAACTTGCTAGTTAAGGACAACCCTGCCAATTTGGTAGGTAAATTGATCCAGAGTCAAAGACAACCCCCTTTCACTCTGTTCGATTCTTCATGAAGCCCACATGGGCTCAATTGGTTCTTTTCGCTTTGTGTATTTGTCCAGCCAACAAACCTCTGTTATGTTTTTCCTCACTCCTCGCAGCTCCGATTGCAAAAATGCAAATTTTTCTTATTTGCTACAAGCTTATGGAAGTGAAATCGTATGATACAATACTCGTACATCACATATATTGTACAAACCAATCCATTTCTGATGGGCTGAAAGGCTCCCCCCACCACAGGATTGTGAGAATGAGGCGGTATTATCATGAATCATGATCAATAAGATATCCAACAGGCAACAGCAGCAACAATGAACAGCCTAATACTCCAGAGAAACAGGATTCTTGTGATATGTGAGGGCTTATCTATCTCTCCAGTCTCCACTCCATTCCAGCTATGAATATCTATCAATCATCAATTAAACGTTGGGCATCACAAACAGCAACCCATAAGCTATATATAAAAAGATAAATGGTATTATTGCAGTTGCACATTCTTAAAAGGAAGCATAATGGCCATTTCTTGGTTTGAGCATCACGGTATGGTATTCATTCAAGGTCAGTCCATATGGATCTCAGCTTTTTATTTTTTACTCCCCCTCTATTGAATCCCACTGCTCAAGTAGTTCAAAACAAACAACTACTACTTCATTGTCCATAAAGGTTTAAAATACTCTATCCGTTACGGCGTTACATAATATTCGTTCCACTAATAGTTATAAATGTACAATATCGGAGATGATTAAGAGTATAACTCACATGTGAGTGTCCCACATTAAAAGAAGTGAAGAGAGTTGAATTGTATATACGTTGGTGGGTTACTCCACCTAAAACCTGGGTTTATGTGCAGTCTACTCTTCTCCACGTGCGGGCCTGCTTAGATGAGTTTTTGTGTACAAAGAATAATTGAAGTCAAAATTTTTTTTTTTCGCTCGTCAAATAATTGAAGTCAAATGGAAAATGAGGTTTAATTGTAAAATACTCTATACATTAAGCCCAACGACCCCGTTACATTGCAATCGCAGATGCTCGCAGACTGTACAAAGACGCAGAAGCCCAAAGGCTATACCACTCCGCAATGGGACACTAAAGAGCGCATGGACTTCAGGCCACAAACGAAGACAATGCTCAACTGTTCTTGGGCCCTTTTCAAACTGTTTGTTGGGTTGTTGGACGTTCGGGGGCTCGATGCATGTTGTATAGTACAAAACTTCAAAGTAGTCGGCCCAAAGAGCCTTCAAATATTTTGGTCAAAATTAATGTCATAATACCTACAAAAACTTGTGTGGACTTAGTCCATGGTGAACCAATGTTTGGACTCACCCCCTACTTTATTTGGAGTCACTCCCCTCTAAAAATGGAGTTACCCCTACTTCACCTAAAGCCACCCCTCATATTTATACTTGGCAGTTGGCACCACCCCTACTTCACCTGGAACCTGGAGCCACCCCTTACTTCACCTGGAGTCACCCCTCAAAATTACTTCACCTGGAGTCACCCCCTTCTTTACCTGGAGTCACCCCCTACTTCACCTGGAGCCACTCCTCAAAATTACTTGGTCAACGGTGAACTAAGTCCACACAAGACATGCTGTACAATACGGAGTACTCTACAACTTTTGGAAAACATGGCTATAAGTTGCGACTTGTCAGTAGACCAAGAAAACTGGTCGGATCGGTTGGGTTCGTGTTGGGTCACATCGGGTTCGGGTAATAAGCAAGTCAGTTTATTATCGGGGTCGGGTCAATATCAGGTAGGTAATGTCAGGTCTTTAGCGATTCAGGTTTTCGGGTCAAACAGCTCTTGTCTCACAAACTTCGGATCTCGAATCGGATAATTTAGGGTTGAGTAGTTTCGGGTTCGGATAATTAACCGGTCTTAAACAGGTCGAGTTTGTATCAATTTTCAAATTGGGTCAGATTTTATCAGCTCTACTCATGAGATACAAACGGTTCAAGCTTTTAACTCATGATGTTCAACAAATAGTCAAATACCAAATACAACTTCCACTAGGTTGTGAAACAATGCCGATGATATTTAAATAGTGAATCAGTCTTTTTCTTTCATCTTTTGTTGAACAATGTATCAATATGATGAAATTTTAGAAAAAAATAATAAATTAAGGTACTTGTAGACTATTCCTAGGGTTATACTAATTAACAGCTTGAGAAAAACGTGAGCCTATGCATGACGAGTTTAAGAATTGAAGCCCAAATTCTGCACTTAATTTTGAGAAGCTCGTTTCTATCTTCATCTTAATTTTGTCCAACTCTTTCCATCTCCTTCAACTCTTACTTATAAGTAATGTGGATTAGTAAGAATTCAAGGTTCACAACATTTTCGCGGAAAGAGCACTCAAGTGCGACGAGCCGACGAGTGACGAGTGACGACTTGGTGACAAGTGACGACTTGGTGACTTGACGAGTGACGACTAAGAGAGCGAAAAGGATTGAGGCGATAGGGACACATCAAAGTTGGAAAGCAGTAGTAGTGCTAGGCGACATCTAACCGGGGACCTCTTAGCTTTCACATTCCGATTCTCTGATGATTTTACTTCCAGAAACCCCAGCTCCATGACAAAACTTCCTTTGACTAGTAAAACTCTCTCATTTTTCTCATGAGTTTTCACTTCCATTCCTTTGCCTGTCATTTTTTCCTTTCCCCCTTTTTTTTTTTTATTAAAATTCATCATATTATGCACAATTACACCTGGCAAACGGGTCGGTCGGGTCGAGTTTGGGTCGGTTAAATACGGGTCAGGTCAAATACAGGTTGGGTTAAATACGGGTCGGGTCAAATACGGGTCGAATACATCGCGTCAAATACGGGTTCGGTTTCGGGTTACCCAAGTTACCCAACGAGTTTGACAAATGGTATCTCACAACTTTCGGGTTCGGGTCGGGTCGTTTCAATCTCGGGTCAAAACGGGTCGGGTCATTTCGGGTCTGAATCTTTCGGGTCGGGTTTCGGTCGGGTCTGCGGCGGGTTGGTCATCGGATCGGGTCAGTTTTTGCCAGCTCTATGCACAATGCACATACATAAAATCATGGATTACCTTATTTAGGCAGAACTAGGAAATTTTGGTTGAGGGGGCCGAATATTAGTAAAAGTTTCACTATTTTTTTTTTGGAAGTTGCAAGGAAATCATCCTTTTTAAGGGTGTTTGTTCATTCTTTGATAAGTTGTAAATGCAATTCTTATTTTTCGATTTTTGCATTTATTAAAATATATACCATAATAGAAAATTATAAAGTTAATACAAATTCAATCAAAGAAATCCAAATCAAATTTATTCTTTGACATTTGAAGCAAAAGGGATATATGAAACATAATAATTAATATACAGTGGCCTTGTTCGGCAACGGCTTTTAGAGTAGTGGTTAGAGTTTTGAGTGATTTAAAACATTACTTGTCTAATATTGAGTGTTCGGTAACATAGAGTTTGATAGTGGTTGGTAGAGTTTAAATTAGCTGTTTTGAAACGTTATAATTGTTAACGTTTAGCCAGGGATTAGTAGCTGTCCAAAACTTGTGCCAACAGACACCCTTGCTTTGGAAAGGTTTGCAGACCGAGCTTCACCTGATGATCAGTATATATATGATAATCAATGATCAACTCCTTTGCCTGCCCAATGTACAATCCTTATTGTGATTCTTTGCTGATTTTTTCAATAAGTTTGTTGCTTTATGAATAATAAAATAATCTGGTATTAGTGATAGGAATTATTTTGAGAGTAGAAAATGAAAAGTTATGGGAAAAAAATATATTCTCCTTAAAAAATAGTACATTAATAATAATAATAATAATAATAATAATAATAATAATAATAATAATAATAATAATAATAATAATAATAATACATTATGTCCTTTTATGTCATTTGACATTCATCAGCTAACTCAACAGCTAATTTAGTCGAACACTTAACTAGATAAATAACTGACAGCTACGTACCACCATCTAACAGCTAATAGCTAGTGAAACCGCTAACCGCTAGTAAAACAGCTAAGACGTGTACAACAGCTAGTTATTGCCGAACAGACCCAATATGTTTAGGTTTAAACAAATACAATACTTAGGGATGATTTAGGAAAAAAAAAAAAAAATCTATTGTTTAGTAAATGAAAATTTATAAAATTCCTACCTAACATCAACATTAAATGGAAAAGAGAAAAAAGCTTAGCAAAAAAAATGGACTAGAGAAAAAGAAGGTAAAAGTGGATGCAAATGATGGGAGATTTGGGATTATAACCAAGCTGCACACATGATAAGAGAGAGATAAAGTAAAGAAAAGGCAGTAAGAAAAATAGAAACAAAGAAAGCCTGCCAAGATTCGAGCCCGTACCAACGCATTTCTAGCATCACCGCATTCCCGCTGAGCTGCATTTGATTCCATCTACTGCCTTGCAACTAATCAGTATATATCTTATTCTTTTATTTTTGGGGGAGGCCGTGGCCTACACCAGCCTCCCCCTGGCTCCGCCACTGACCTCACTACAAACACACTCCAACACACTCTACTATTAGCTAGGCACTACCGGGTACTATAATATCTCGGAAATATCTCTAGCTCCCCGGCCCTATTCCATAAGTAAGGATCAGTAAAACTCAAAAATAAGTAACTGAAATGAACTGAACTTAAAATGAACTAAATTGAACCGGTTTTTTTTTAACTTGACATTTAACCATTTAAACTTGTCCAAACATATTCAATATTGTAATTGAGAGTATGTACGTATTAAAATCTTTCCCATGACATCTATATCACCGATTTATTTTTAAAGAAAGTAATTTTTTTTGGTGCAAATAATAAAATATTATTTGAGAGATGATTGCAAATAATAAAATATTATTTGAGAGATGAATTATCATAAGAATTGAACCGAACTGAATGGAAAATAATCGAAGTCAAACAAAGCCTACGTGAAACCGTTTACTTCTTGGACCTCTCCTCCTAGACCTCAAAGCATTACTAATCCATACAACAGATTATTTCCCCTTAATTTGTTGTGCTTCCCTTGCTGATAGGGATGTAAATGGATCGGATTCGGGTCGGGTGGAACATCATCCGCTCCATCCGCGAATTCCAACCGCTCCATCCGCTCCATCCATCACCCGCGAACCATCCAATCCTAATCCACTCCATCCATCATCCACGGTTTAAACGGATGGATCGGGTGATAAACGGTTTAGTGATGTTTGATTTTAGCCAAATGGATTCCATACACAATATTCCTATTTTAATAAAATTGTTCCACTGTCATGCATTTCGCTAACTTAATTAAAGCTTCATACAAACCAAATATGAAAAAGTATAATACATAAAATCCAAATCACACAAAACAACAATAATTAAAAATAAATCAAGAGGCAGAGCACCTCCGATACCAAACTGCTTGGGACGCTTCTCATACAGAGGGTTCACAGCTTTGTCCTAATCACAAAAATAAGACATAATTAGCACCAACCCACAACACTATTATTACAGTTTCTGTATATGAAACAAATACTATAGCAGCAATCAGTACTTACTGATTTCTTCTTGGCTGGGACTGCAGCCCCCTTTACACCTCGCTTTGGTGCCTATCAAAGCAACACAATTGTCAAAACAAAAACCAAACAATGGGCAAACTTTATACGCTGAAAATATCAACAGTTTTTTTTTTTCCTTTTTTTTTATTAAACGGGTGATGGATGGGTTTAGCGGGTCGGGTTCGCGGGTGGAAAATGTCCACCCGAATCCTACCCTATCCGTCACCCGCTCCATCCACCATCCACTTAAGGATCCGTTTATTCGGGTTTTGATCCATATATTCGGGTCGGATGGGCGGATATCCACGGACGGAGTATCCATTTACATCCCTACTTGCTGACCACAATTCATCATATTATGATAAATGTAGTATTGATGATTATTCTTTATTTAATTAATATAGTTTTCCCACAAGGGTAGAAAATCGGCGGCTTATTATTATGGTTGGTACTTGGTATGGAATTTGGAGCATGATTGTCTGTTAGCGTATGAATTATTAATGGAATTAATTATATTATTATACAAATAAATTAATAAATTTAATTCTCCTAGACCGCCTCAGTAAATTAAAACATAAAATTGTTATTGAGGGTTGACAATTTTCTTAACGTTACGTTGACTTGCCATGAATTATGGACATGCATGATATATATGTTATATGTATTCGAAAACAAACTAATTAACGTAGCCACCAATTAAGATGACACCACATAAGGTCTGTACTGCACTGCCATGACACCACATTTTCACTCCATCCTAAAATTCCTAACTCATAATCAACATCATGCTTCATGCATGGCTCCCTCACCCTTCAGTTTAATATCTACAAAGCTTGCTTGTATATTCCTCGTACGACTTTGTTAATACTTCAATTAAGTTTAATTTTTTTTTTTTAATCCCAGAGCCCGTTGGAATGAACATCGGGTTGGGTTCGTTTGGGTTCGTGTTGGGTCACATCGGGTTCGGGTAATAAGCAAGTCAGTTTATTATCGGGGTCGGGTCAATATCAGGTCGGTAATGTCAGGTCTTTAGCGAGTCAGGTTTTCGGGTCAAACAGCTCTTGTCTCACAAACTTCGGATCTCGAATCGGATAATTTAGGGTTGAGTAGTTTCGAGTTCGGATGATTAACCGGTCTTAAACAGATCGAGTTTGTATCAATTTTCAAATTGGGTCAGATTTTGTCAGCTCTACTCATGAGATACAAACGGTTCAAGCTTTTAACTCATGATGTTCAACAAATAGTCAAATACCAAATACAACTTCCACTAGGTTGTGAAACAATGCCGATGATATTTAAATAGTGAATCAGTCTTTTTCTTTCATCTTTTGTTGAACAATGTATCAATATGATGAAATTTTAGAAAAAATAATAAATTAAGGTACTTGTAGACTATTCTTAGGGTTATACTAATTAACAGCTTGAGAAAAACGTGAGCCTATGCATGACGAGTTTAAGAATTGAAGCCCAAATTCTGCACTTAATTTTGAGAAGCTCGTTTCTATCTTCATCTTAATTTTGTCCAACTCTTTCCATCTCCTTCAACTCTTACTTATAAGTAATGTGGATTAGTAAGAATTCAAGGTTCACAACATTTTCGCGGAAAGAGCACTCAAGTGCGACGAGCCGACGAGTGACGAGTGACGACTTGGTGACAAGTGACGACTTGGTGACTTGACGAGTGACGACTAAGAGAGCGAAAAGGATTGAGGCGATAGGGACACATCAAAGTTGGAAAGCAGTAGTAGTGCTAGGCGACATCTAACCGGGGACCTCTTAGCTTTCACATTCCGATTCTCTGATGATTTTACTTCCAGAAACCCCAGCTCCATGACAAAACTTCCTTTGACTAGTAAAACTCTCTCATTTTTCTCATGAGTTTTCACTTCCATTCCTTTGCCTGTCATTTTTTCCTTTCCCCCTTTTTTTTTTTATTAAAATTCATCATATTATGCACAATTACACCTGGCAAACGGTTCGGGTCGGTTAAATACGGGTTGGGTCAAATACAGGTTGGGTTAAATACGGGTCGGGTCAAATACGGGTCGAATACATCGCGTCAAATACGGGTTCGATTTCGGGTTACCCAACGAGTTTGACAAATGGTATCTCACAACTTTCGGGTTCGGGTCGGATCGTTTCAATCTCGGGTCAAAACGGGTCGGGTCATTTCGGGTCTGAATCTTTCGGGTCGGGTTTCGGTCGGGTCATCGGGTCGGGTCAGTTTTTGTCAGCTCTATGCACAATGCACATACATAAAATCATGGATTACCTTATTTAGGCGGAACTAGGAAATTTTGGTTGAGGGGGCCGAATATTAGTAAAAGTTTCACTATTTTTTTTTTGGAAGTTGCAAGAAAATCATCCTTTTTAAGGGTGTTTGTTCATTCTTTGATAAGTTGTAAATGCAATTCTTATTTTTCGATTTTTGCATTTATTAAAATATATACCATAATAGAAAATTATAAAGTTAATACAAATTCAATCAAAGAAATCCAAATCAAATTTATTCTTTGACATTTGAAGCAAAAGGGATATATGAAACATAATAATTAATATACAGTGGCCTTATTCGGCAACGGCTTTTAGAGTAGTGGTTAGAGTTTTGAGTGATTTAAAACATTACTTGTCTAATATTGAGTGTTCGGTAACATAGAGTTTGATAGTGGTTGGTAGTTTAAATTAGCTGTTTTGAAACGTTATAATTGTTAACGTTTAGCCAGGGATTAGTAGCTGTCCAAAACTTGTGCCAACAGACACCCTTGCTTTGGAAAGGTTTGCAGACCGAGCTTCACCTGATGATCAGTATATATATGATAATCAATGATCAACTCCTTTGCCTGCCCAATGTACAATCCTTATTGTGATTCTTTGCTGATTTTTTCAATAAGTTTGTTGCTTTATGAATAATAAAATAATCTGGTATTAGTAATAGGAATTATTTTGAGAGTAGAAAATGAAAAGTTATGGGAAAAAAATATATTCTCCTTAAAAAATAGTACATTAATAATAATAATAATAATAATAATAATAATAATAATAATAATAATAATAATAATAATAATAATAATAATAATAATAATAATAATAATAATAATAATAATACATCATGTCCTTTTATGTCATTTGACATTCATCAGCTAACTCAACAACTAATTTAGTCGAACACTTAACTAGATAAATAACTGACAGCTACGTACCACCATCTAACAGCTAATAGCTAGTAAAACCGCTAACCGCTAGTAAAACAGCTAAGACGTGTACAACAGCTAGTTATTGCCGAACAGACCCAATATGTTTAGGTTTAAACAAATACAATACTTAGGGATGATTTAGAAAAAAAAAAAAAAAATCTATTGTTTGGTAAATGAAAATTTATAAAATTCCTACCTAAAATCAACATTAAATGGAAAAGAGAAAAAAGCTTAGCAAAAAAAATGGAAAAGAGAAAAAGAAGGTAAAAGTGGATGCAAATGATGGGAGATTTGGGATTATAACCAAGCTGCACACATGATAAGAGAGAGATAAAGTAAAGAAAAGGCAGTAAGAAAAATAGAAACAAAGAGCTTGCCCTGTCAACACAAACAAAGTTGATATTAGAAGGGGCTTAAAATTGAGATTCAAGACAATTGAGCAAAATGGAGAGGGAAATGGAAAGACCACTAGAAATCAATTTGACCATTTGAACCCATCCCTTAATTCCTCTTGCTCACCCCTTTCCCTCTACCTTCCCCCAGAAATTAAATCCAACACAATACTAATCATAGAACTGATCAGTTCTAGGAAACACAAGAGATACAGAGGCACTGAAGTAGCCTGAACCATGCAGTATATCAGATTCCATTGTTGAATCTAGAAATTCCAAAACATATCTAAGAATCACTTCCAGAAATTACAAAGTGCTACATTACATACCCCATATTAATCTTCCAAATCTTAAAAAGCATGATTGTCTGTTAGCGTATGAATTATTAATGGAATTAATTATATTATTATACAAATAAATTAATAAATTTAATTCTCCTAGACCGCCTCAGTAAATTAAAACATAAAATTGTTATTGAGGGTTGACAATTTTCTTAACGTTACGTTGACTTGCCATGAATTATGGACATGCATGATATATATGTTATATGTATTCGAAAACAAACTAATTAACGTAGCCACCAATTAAGATGACACCACATAAGGTCTGTACTGCACTGCCATGACACCACATTTTCACTCCATCCTAAAATTCCTAACTCATAATCAACATCATGCTTCATGCATGGCTCCCTCACCCTTCAGTTTAATATCTACAAGCTTGCTTGTATATTCCTCGTACGACTTTGTTAATACTTCAATTAAGTTTAATTTTTTTTTTTTAATCCCAAAGCCCGTTGGAATGAACATTGTTCGCACTCAATATAATATTAGCTAGTTTAGGTAGAAAAGTCTCTCGAAATTGATTAAAAATTCTGTCTCAAAACTTGTTAGCACATTTGTTTTTGTTGTCTTTTCTGCACTAGCTAATCAATGAAAACAATTGTAAATGATCAAACTGTACGTAGACTAGTGTAGATTATTGTGTTAATAACTTTTTACTATACTACTAAACTCCATTGAGCGAACTAAACTAAACTCAACTGAACTAATTATTACGTAAGGGTGCGTTCTTTAGAGCTTACACGGTTAGTTTAGGTGTTAATTCAATGATTTCCAGTTCATTTAAGTGATGTTCAGTTTAGTTCAGTGGTGCTGAGTTCAGAAATATATTTTTCATCTCACATATATATCTTTTGTGTTAATAAATTCAGTTTAGTGGTGTGAATTTTATTCAGTTCAGCTCTAAAGAACGCACTCTAAGTGAAAAAGATGGCGTACTGGTGTGTTTGTTAGAGCTTACATGGTCAGTTCAGTTTCAGGTGTCAATTCAGTGATTTCAAATTCAGTTAAATGATGTTCAATTCAGTTTAGTAGTGTTGAGTTGAGAAACATACTTTTTGTCTCACATATCAAGTTGTGTTCAATTCAGTTCAATTGTATCCAATTCAGTTCAGTAGTGTCCAGTTTAGTAATGTTGAATTGATCAGATCATTTTAGTTCGGTTTTAGTAAGTTCAACTCTAACAAACACACTCTAATTAAACAAAGAAACTCTGGACAACAAATGAGTAATGCAAAATAGACAGTTAAGATTTGTATGAGCTAATCCCACACCAAAAAAAAGAAAAAATTAGTAAAATGACCAAGAGCTGACAAGAGATAAGCTTACGGATTGGGAATCAAGGTGACAAACAATAGCTGTCTTCGAAAAGGATTCACATGAATAACATACTTTGGGCCTTGGGGTATCATGAAAGTCACGTCCTTTACCATGGAAAAGGAAGCTAAGAAGAAACCTTTATAGCAAAGCCAAAGCCAAATTAACATTTAATTACCTCCAACGTATAATGTGAAACCTATATATAGTTGTAACGGATAACCTATGATTTCAAATTCAATTAATTCATACGATACCAACGACGTAAAAAGGCATTTGCCAGACATTATCCAAAGTGCCAATAATATGTGTTGGGGTTTATAGAGCAAATATAAGAGAGAATTAAACCAAACAATACAAAGCAATGAAATAGACACAAAGTATTTTAACGTGGAGGTTGAATCCTCCACCCCTCAATAGTATTACTTGTTAATCCTCAACTAAGCAATACAATATCCCTAGTGTTTCCCCTCTAAGCTTAAGCACACCAATCCAAGGCTCAAGCACACACAATGAGATTATCTAACCCTAAGCTTATAACCCTCCTTACATAGGCAAAGTATTCCTAACCCTAAAACCACTAGACTAAGGAATACATCTTTTAGGATACTAGTTTCCTAGTTACATGATAACACCTAGATATTATCCTACTCAAATAGGTAATTACATGCCAATAGAAAACTCCCCATAATATCCTAAAAGATCTCCAAAAGATAATGGGAGAAGATCTCCCAAAAGTAGAAAAGCAAGCCGCCGTTTGTAGCTCACGGCTGGACCGCATGGTCGTGCGCCCTTATCACTTGAACAGTGCCCGGTCGTGCGGCGCTGACAGCCGCTTGCTGTCAGCTCCGCATGACCATGCAACTTTACACTTCCAATTTCGCATGACCAAGTGTTCTCCACTTTTCCTCCTTTAGCTTTGTGAACTTGTCCGGTCATCCCCGGGACCTCCCGAACTATGTTGGGCTTGTTCCAACAATATGTAACGGTGATAAGGTTTCAAATAATCCAAACTTTCATCCAGTTGCAGATAATAATCCCAACTTCACTGTTTGCAAATAATAATCCCAACTTTGATCTTAGTTGTAGTGAATGCACCTTTATTGACTCCATTTGCTTTTCCGTTAGATGTATTACCACGTGGTTTTATAACTAATACCTTTGTGACCGTTACTCTGAACTTATTTCCTTTTTTTTTATTATTATTATTTCTAATCTAATTTCCCTATGTGAGTGTTACTCTCCTTGTCATATAAAGCTTTGTTCCCCATTTTTGTTGAAAACCTTACTCTAAACTCACAGTCTCAATCTCCAAAATTTTCCCTCTCTCACAATATGCCAAACAAAAATTTCAACCCAACCTCTTAGGGGTCCTCATCTAAGGGGAGTTTTGTTTCAAAGCCCTCTTTATTTTTTTTCCTAAATCTATTTAGTTGTTCTTCATCTTCACGTTCATACTCACCATCATCAGTGCTACGCTATAATCAAAGTCACTAATTTGCTAATTTTTTGTATTAATAAAACCTGGATCAAGATCACAAAAAAATCACATAACTACATGAAAATATATATATATATATATATATATATATATATATATATATATATATATATATATATATATATATATATATATATATATATATATATATATATATAAAAAGAGAGAGAGACCTAAATTGGCAGACAATTGAAGATGTAACAACCAATATTGATGACATGGAGGGTGTAAGTTTTGGAAGGAGGAGGAAGAGAGTAAAGGATGAGTTTTTTTTGGAAAATCTAAAATTTTCTAGTATATATTAAACTGGTTTTGCAGGTTACAAGTAATATTTTTTGTGAAAAACTAATTGTTAAACCCACGTGCAATTATAAGTAACGAGAAAGCTAACGGAGTTAGTAACGGGACATTCGTTGCAACTAAGGTAAAAGTTGGGTTTATTATTTGTAAATAGTGAAGTTGAGATTATTATCTGCAACTGGATGAAAGTTCGGATTATTTGAATAAATAATCCAAAGAGATTTGGTGAGCCACATCATATTATCTCACTCAGCAATTTGACACGTAAGTCAGTGTGAACTAAGGAAATAACGTGGATTTTGGTTCCTGTTTCTTTTGGCGTGTGATGCTGTGATGACGTGGATAATTTATCCTAATTATCTATGCTTAAATGCTTAATGATGGTTAGACGGCTAGCTAGGAGGTGACTTGCAAAGTCAGTAACATATGTGGGCCGGATGGGCCGTTGTTTGCTCCATATCAACAACCCACTAGCTATCCGTTTCCATATTTGGTTGAAACTTTGAAAGTCATTTGTTGACCTAACGGCTAACATTTCTAAATATAGTGGAGTGGAGTGGGGTGGGGTGTGTTCTCTACAATAAAAAGGTAATACAAATAAATAATAGTGATACTGAATTACTGATATACAAAAATTCATATGAGACGGTCTTAAGATTGCATAACTCATATTTGCATTAAACTTTTTAGTTTGTTATCTGTGTATATTTGGCATGTGATATACTCATATAAGTAATCAATTGTTGATTTGTTGCCAAGCAAAGCTTTTTTTTTTTTTTTTTTTTTTTTTTTTTTTTTTTTGAGAGGAGAATAGGAGACTTTCATTTATAGAAAAGGCATACGGCATCCACATCGAAAATAATCCTAGAATATACTAAATCAACAGTACCAATAACAAATTTGCTAACAAAACAATTAACTAGAATACCCGAGCGCGACTCCCAACATGCATAGTAACCATGTGCTTCCTTTGATGCTTCATCTTTAACGGAAGTGGAGATCTTCACCGCAAGTACCGTAATTGTTTGCTCACAAAATGTTGTATGATACCATCGATCTTGTGCATATCCGGTCCCCGAATTCATATTACTTGATACTAAATCGCACAATAGGCGGAGAGAGGATCCTACAAAGAGGAAAAATATAAAAATCCCTAATAACTCCACAAAAGAGAGAGAAGATTTATTCCACTTAGAGAGCATAAACTAGAAATCAATGACAAAAAGAGGTGGAAAACATGAATCACAGGTCGGGAATGGCCTAAATCGGCATTTCCCGGCCTGAAAATTTGTCCTAGTAAGGGTTAGAGTTGAGAGAGGAAGAGGAGAGGCAAAAAAAAAAGGCTAGGATTTCAAAAGCTTTTTTTTTCACTAGTAGTTTATTGTGCAAAGCTCTCTTTTTTTCTTTTTTCGCTAGCTTTTCTTTTTTCTCTATAGCTAATTCGCCAAAGAACAAACACCTACTCAAATAACTAGCTAGTACTTCCAAACATAGTTTACAAATGAATCAAAAAACATCATAATTGTAAAAAAGCATCGATCATGAATATAAATGAATTAGTAAACCATGGAGAGTACTGTACTACAGTTTCGCTTGTAAAGTTGTAACAAGTGTACTTATATTGACTCTTTTTTTGAATAGCAAAGTAACCTCACACTTTGTTGGAAATGAAACTTGAACCCAGATCATTGTTGGAGATAAAGTAGGCGGTTCACCACTGACAACGCTACCTAGCCAAACTATGTGCTAATATTGATGTTAATTGGAGTAAAAACCTTGTTCTTGTGCACTTGCATTTTATTTTATTTTTGGGTTGGGACACTTGCATTATTTCAATATGAAACAAAACCCTACTTGACTACATAATAACAGTACATACAGCCATACATGGGGGACTCACACGCTATAACAACGAACCAAAACTTGACTATGACTGACCTGTCCTGTAGAAAGCTTAAATTCTCATCAAAATTGTGATTATAATTTATATTTATCCACCTCCACTTTTATAACGGTTTAATAAGTAATTGCCAACTTTTTCAACCATCTTATTGCATTAATCTTTAAGGTTTGACCACCCAGTATTTGTTGTATTATCAAGTTCAACATCCAATTAAATCCAAACTGTCATAAACACCTCCAAACTTTCACAAAAATTTCCATAAAAATTTCCATAAAATGGTCATGTTTTTTCGAAACTTTTAGTGAGACGGGAAACTTTAGTAAGTCGGTGTCATTTTTTAATGAAATAAGGGTCACTAATCACCATATGATCCCTACATTTCTAAAAAGTGACCCTAATACTCTGTGAGTTGGTATCACACGAGACTTACTGACAAACTTTTAAAAGCAAAAACTAATTGCATGCAAATTGCGTAAATTGTGGAAAATTTGCAAGTCAATGGTATGGCAATATGGCATCTTTCTCTAATCTTATCCTAAAATATGTCGTAGTAGTAGGAAACATTAACATAATATTTTCGTGGATAAGAAAATATTAATTAATTTTTTTTTTTAAAAGAAAGATAATTATCATTGACAGCTCAAGTTTACCTTATTACACTCGGATAATGATCTTCACTAATATGGCAAGATATCTTTTCTATATAAACACCCCCTCACCCTACCCACAACTCTATTCTCTATACACTGTCTCTCCCCTCTTCATTTCTCTCTATATAAACACAAACAAAAACAGAACACTCTGTTTTTCTCTCTGTTTTTCTTCTCTGTTTTCCCACTTTCTCTGTTTCAAAAACTTCAACAATGCCGGCTGCAGGGTTTGTTACCCAAGGGGGTAGGGAGTACCCTGGAAATCTCACTCCTTTCGTCCTCGCAACATGTATTGTTGCAGCCATGGGTGGTCTCATTTTCGGTTACGATATCGGAATTTCGGGTAATTTTTGAGTCTTTCTACCTATGTTTTTATTTTCTTAGATCATCAAAGACATGAACTTTTTGATGGGTTTTTGTTGATTTCTCTTTTTGTTTTTGGGTTTGATCAAATTTAGTTTCATTTCATGTTTTTCATGTTTTCTTAGATGATCCAAGACATGATCTTTAATGGGTTTTTCAATTATGTGTAGGTGGTGTAACATCAATGTCACCATTCTTGAAGAAGTTTTTCCCATCGGTATACAGAAAAGAAGCACTTGACACATCAACAAACCAGTACTGTAAATTCGACAGTGTGACTTTGACGCTTTTCACATCGTCGCTTTATCTAGCGGCACTTGTGGCTTCTCTTGTTGCATCAACAGTAACAAGAAAGTTTGGTCGTAAATTGTCCATGTTATTTGGAGGTGTGTTGTTTTGTGCTGGAGCTATTATTAATGCCTTTGCTCAAGATGTTGCTATGCTCATTGTTGGCCGTATTTTGCTGGGTTTTGGTGTTGGTTTCGCCAATCAGGTAAATTTCAAAACAAACCCCAAAAAAGTATACATTTAAAATTGATAAAAATTATGCCAAGATCTTGTCTTTTTGCTGTGTTTTTGATTTTTTGGATTGTAAAAGGCTGTTGTTTGTCTGTGTTTGTGAATTCTTTTTGTGTGTACAAAGTTTTTGCAGTAAGATCCAAATCTTTAAATATTTTGTAGGAATTATTTTGCAGGGTAAAATCCAAAATTCCAAACTTTTGTTGGGTTTTTTTAAAAATGTTGGTAGGAATTGTTTTGCAGGTTTATCAAATTTGGATTCTATGGTTTATGCTTTGTTTTTTCACTTGGGTTTTGTCTTGTTGTTTCATGATTTTGCTTGATTTTTGTCCTGTTGAAATGTGAAATCTACTTGTTTGCTGCTTTGGATACTCTATTTACAAAGTTTATATAGGGAGAATGTTTTCTAAGAAAATCAGAATAATTGAGGTTTGTTTATCAAACTATTTTTCTAACCCAAAGTAAGCAAGGATCTTTATAAAATACTGTAATAAATTAGGTGGATTGTGATTCTTTTGAGTTGCAATGGGAATGGCGAATGTTCTCTTTTTTCTGCTGAGTGCTTTGATCATAATGAGCATGTTTAGTTTTCTTGGGTTTATTTATTTATTTACTGTATTTATTTAAAAATGTATTAGTTCAATTTTCAGCTAATTTAAACAATGAAATTCACCAAAAAATGAGTTCAAATTCTTCAAAACAGTAGACTTTTGGAAAATAAACACAGAGCATCTTTACTTTTTGCCTTTTCTCCTTACATGTTCATCTGTGGGTTGTCTAATTTCATTGGATCTAATTTCGTGTCCTTGACCAATAAAAATGGCTCTTCATTTCAAGAAAAAAAAGTCTAAGAATTATTTTTTCTTATTTCAAACGTTACTTGAGGTATTATTGATGTGATCCGTTACAATAAAAAAAGTCATTGCCAATAGGCAATAGGTCCGGAACCCATCATGCATTAGATGTGGACAAGTTTAAAAATTGGCATTCTCAGTTTCTTTCGCAAATTGATCAAATTTTGTAGCCTTTTCTTAAGTCTTTGCATAATTGCATTGGTGGAGTTTTTTCTTATTTTTATGTTCACATGAAGACTTCGTGTGCCACCATTTTCTCCATAATAATGGCAGCAATAACGGCAGTTTTACACCGTAGTTGAATTCAAAGTCAGTCTATGAACAATTTGCAAATACTTGATCAAGCATGACCTAAGTTTGTTCAAAAAAGTCAAGATAAACTCTAGTAGCTTTTTTACTCGTAGTTGAAGATAATTAGAGTAATAATTATCGACATAAGATGACATGATATAAATCCACACATGTTTTCTATGGCTCTATCATAGCAAGTTAGCAACTAACATCCATGGTCCACCACTTGTGACCCTTTCTTGACCACTTCTATGTTTCCATCATTTGTCATCAAAATTTGAAGTGCAATATCCAGGATGTCTTAGTTTAGTGGTTAAGACTGATGTGTTGGTACGTTAGTGCCCAAGTTTGAATTTCCCGTATCCATGTATTATGCATATGTATATGTATATGGTACTAGTCTGTGTGCAGTACAACTAATGTTATTAGTGTAATGTATTATGTAAATGAAATTGTTTTTTTGATGATCTTGTACTAATTCAATTATGGTTAATGTTGATAACTACAGTCAGTACCACTCTACCTATCAGAGATGGCACCCTACAAGTACAGAGGAGCACTCAACATTGGCTTCCAACTCTCCATCACAATAGGCATCCTAGTGGCCAATGTACTCAACTATTTCTTTGCGAAAATCGGTGACTGGGGATGGAGATTGAGTTTGGGTGGAGCCATGGTCCCTGCCTTAATCATCACCATAGGTTCATTGATCCTCCCTGATACCCCAAACTCGTTGATCGAGCGTGGACAACATGACGAGGCTAAAAAAAAGCTTAGGAGGATCCGAGGTGTAGAAGACATTGATGACGAGTTTAATGACCTTAAGGCTGCTAGTGACACCTCAAAGTTGGTGGAACACCCTTGGAGAAACCTTCTTCAAAAGAAGTATAGGCCTCACCTTACAATGGCAATTCTTATTCCTTTCTTCCAACAACTTACTGGGATCAATGTGATCATGTTTTACGCCCCTGTCCTTTTCAAGACCATTGGGTTCGGAGATAATGCTTCCCTTATGTCCGCTGTCATTACTGGTGGTGTCAATGTCTTGGCTACCTTGGTCTCTATCTATGGTGTCGATAAGTGGGGTCGTAGGTTCCTCTTCCTCGAAGGTGGTATTCAGATGCTCATTTGCCAGGTACTTGATCGCTTTCTCATTTGGTTTTCGAGTTCAATTTCATACCTTGCTAAGTTGCATTGGTCAATGTTAGTTCATTCATAGTATTGTGGTACATGATATGTTTAGTTTTCTTAGGAGAATTACTTGATCACTATAATCTTATGCTCTTTTTAAGTTGCATTAGCCAATGTTCAAGTATAATATGGTTAATTTTCTTAGAGCAATCACAAAAGCTTATACAACTTGGTGAGTGACTAAATTGGCACCAGCAATACTGATTTGGGTTAAATATCTTTTTGTAGGTGGCTGTGGCTATTTTCATCGGAGTGAAGTTTGGGGTGAGTGGAAACGTAACAAACTTGCCCGAGTGGTATGCTATAGTGGTGGTGCTCTTCATTTGCATCTATGTCTCGGCCTTTGCGTGGTCATGGGGACCATTGGGATGGCTAGTACCAAGTGAGATCTTCCCCTTGGAGATCAGGTCTGCAGCTCAGAGTATCAATGTCTCTGTCAACATGTTTTTCACCTTCGTTATAGCCCAAATTTTCCTAACCATGCTATGTCATCTCAAGTTCGGGCTCTTCCTCTTCTTTGCATTCTTTGTTGTGGTTATGTCGGTCTTCATCTACTTCTTCCTACCCGAGACCAAGGGGGTGCCAATTGAGGAGATGAGCATTGTTTGGAAGAGACATTGGTTCTGGGGCAAGTACATTCCTGATGATGATCTCCCTGCTGCCCTTGAGATGGGCAAGAATGGACCTGCTAAGATTGTGTAGTGATCAACTCTTATAAATCAGGCAACACTGAATTTGTTTGAGAAAATTACAGTAGGAACTGATGCACAAAATTGTAGTTACTCCTTCAGATTAATTTAGCCCCCGGTTTTTTTTTTTTTTTTTTTGGTTTTTATGGTTCAAGATTAAGGATTTGGTCAATTTATATCGGATGGTTATGAGCTGGCTGTAATGTAGGCATTCTTATATACATATTTAAGCAATTGTGGTTTCTTTGGTTTCATCTCTTATCTGTTATCCCTGCAAACTGCAAAGTGCTTGATAAGTTGACAGTACAGTCTGTATGTTGTTTTACTTGGTCTGCAGAGTAGCGCTGTTCATGATCTGGTCTGGACCAGAGTTGAGACCGGACCGGTAAAGAGTATCTGTTGCTTTACTTGGTCCCTTGTAACTGAATCCATTAACCAGTATTCTCTGATTACATATTTGCTCTTAGACTTCAGTTTCAGATACACAGATGAAAAAACAAAACTGAACTGATGCTTTAATCGGTACCAGAAAAATGCAGGTTGCTTATTAGATCACAGTTTAAAAACTACATCCTGTTCATGTTCAGGCAACCTTTTTCTATTTTTGTTTTCCTTGGCTCAATTCCATTTGAGATGTTGGTCAATCTTTTTTGTTAAAATAGGAGTATGAAAAACTAATTATGGACAGCAAATTAGGTGCACAACAGCACACATATACTTGCGCAATTTAGGCAAGTAGTAGTTGTGGTGTACTTTCTTACTTTCTTAGTATCACAATATATGTCTACATTGTTTTGATTTTAGATTGAGAAACAAAGGCAATTGAAATCGAAACATCAAAATGCGGTTGATGTACAACAATTCTAACCAGAGTATTTGGAATAGCTCTTAATTCTTACCACATTATCTGTAGTGCCAACAAAATATTGTACTTGAACATATAGATATATTTCAAGCCAATGAGGTCTTGGCTTAGTGGTTAAGATTGAGGTCTTGGGTACATTAGGTTCCATGTTCGAATTTCCATCTCCCGTTATATGTAAATTTATTATACTGACCTTTGTGCCTCCTCTGGAGTATGGACCAAAGAAAAAACATAGATATAATCCGATAGTAATATAAATTGAACTTCTGTTGCATGTATGTGTCTACTTTTTTATTTTTGGTTTTTGGCCAATGCTTTGGTTAAAGAGGATTTAAAAATGTTAGGAGTACTTATCAATCAATGCGTCAATAACTTGTAGTAGCTTTTTTGGATGCCAACTAGGGAATCAAATATCACATGATTTAACAACTTTGAATCCATTTCTTTTTCTCCCTTTCTCCTGTTACCCATTTATGATGCGCCTTTCAATTACAGCCTAGAAGATCATATTCATAACCGACACGACTGTACTATATACACTTCTTTTCCTAGACTTTTAATTTACCTCTTCCTACATACAGGTATATGTATTTGTATATACTCCGATCCCATTATAATTTTCTTATGAGACAACTTCACAGTATCAATTTTTTTGTCAATAGGTATTAAAATTTTCGCTCGCCTATGTATCACATCTCACGTATGATGCCGCCTCATATGAGTTTTCGGATATACATTCATCTTCTCTAAATTTAAGAAAACTACATCTAATTTGGCAATTACATCAACTATATTACTTCCATTTTGATTTTATACAAGGTTTTACTTCTTTTTTTGTTTGTTTGTTTCATATTGTGGAACTCATACAAAGTTGTAATTTGAAAGAGTCCATTCTTTTTTTGTTTTTCTTCCTATTTTAGTTGGCTAAATTCTGGTCCATAGGATTGCAAATTCTCCATCTAAGCAAATTATATTGGAGATGAAACATGCAAAGATTGCTGTGATAAATAAATGCACAATGACCACAAAATCATGATTCATGAATATGATTCGGTGCCTCCCAAAGAGAAGGAAAGAAAAGGGCTTTTGCTATAAGTTCTGCCGTTTCAACCACGGCCTTAAAAAAAGGGAAGATATTCGTACAAATTAAAGATGAAAAGCATGAGAAACCGCATGCTTTTGGGAGTGCACTTTTGCCCGTTTTAATTGTCTTTGTGGATAGTGGATATAATGTTAACGGATAAGTGGATATTGTGTCTATTACGTAACACACTAGCACCAAGTAGAGTGAGCCTTAAGTTTTGCCTTTTGGGTGGTCTCACCTCCAACTTTATTGGAGGGATTCGTGTTTATATGATCATGAATGTAAAAAAGAATAACATTATGGTCCCGTTTCTATATTTTTCTTTTGGATAGAAGGCGATAATCATAACGTTAATAATGTGTGTATTATTTAGGATTAAGTTACGATTGAATTGAACTAAATTAAAATTAACTAAAGTGAACCCTATATTGAACATCATTGAACTTAACTAAAAATCACTGAATTGACATGAGATCACCGCTAGACTGAACTAAACTGAAATGAATTGACCGAGTAAGTTAACACACCAAATCTTACAAGGTTTATAAATTTGGGCCACTAAGAACGTGTTCTTTTCCACCTACTTAATAATTGGTCCAAGTTAATTCATTGGATTTCAGTTTATTTTTTTATTTAACCATAGGTTCACCAAAATCTTTCCGGTCAAGGCCAATCCTATTCCCACCGATGAGATCACGAAAAACTAATCCGTTCATATCCATATCCTATCCACCAGTCATTCGTCTAACATCATCCATATCCACTTACGTCGGATCGGATAGATCGGATATCCAGCGGATGCGCATGGGAATGCCATCCCTATTAGAGTGACCTACTCAAAATTACTATTCACTTCATGCCTGGTGGAGAAAGAGTAACAGTCGATACATCAAGCAATTTCCCTCCAATTTCCAAGACTGCCACTGCTCAGTGCCCACTGGCATCGCATCCTCCATGCACAAATTTTTTTCTCCCAATCCTCCATGTTTCCACAATGGCACTCCAAGCAACCCACAAGGCTTTCACTATTCTCCACAATTGCTGAAACCTCTTCAACTTTCGCCTTCGCAACGAAGTCCATTTAAGATTAAAAAGAATACAGGTACAGTTCCTAACCCTTTAATTTTCCCAGAATTTTGTTGCGAAAATCTAACCCAGATTAATTTTCTTTTTTTTATAACTGATTGCAATTTACTTTTAAACATGTCGATGGACAAAAAGAAGCCCAATACAGCAAGAGAAAGCCGCTAATTAAGCCAAGTGAGTAAAATCACCAAGAAATTTTAAATATTTGGACAATTGGTTTGAATTCATTTTGTCAAAGTTGATTAATTTATGCCCAAAATTTTGAATATGTATGCAAAATCTTCCTGCTACTGGTATAAAGGTTGTGCAACCAAGGCTTAAGGTAAGCGATTTTGCTGCTTGTGATGTAATTCCTTTCTCTTTCTGCTAAATCCCAGAGAAAATGGGTCAGCTTGCTTTCTTAAATCATTATGTTTACTTTCCTTTTTTCTTTAGTTATTTATTGGGTAGTAAGTTTGAATCTGTTTGATGTTGTGGCTTAAACAATCCTTGTATTGTGCTTTGTAATTAGAGGGTAGGTTGAAAACAATGCAAACCTAGCATGAGGAGAAATATGGGTTTTCCCTCCCTTTGGTCAAATTGTTAAAAAAAAGAGGTTTTTATGAAGAAACAACCTTAAATTTTAAAATTGACATACAGATTGACCCAATAAAGTATAGTAGTTAATACACTAAACAACTTCAATCTATGTTTTGCATCAAAATATCTATTCTGTGAAGATTGACCATTGTGCAATGTTGGGGATTATTTGGAGAAGAGTAATGGGGCTTGCATACATGTCAAACCATATTGTTTGTAACTCAATTGTTTTGATTTTCAAGGAGACTCAAGCATATTAATCATAAGATATCATTACAGCAGGTAATAAGTAGTGAAACAAAACGGTTCAAGTTTGATACCTTTTTCTTTTCTTTTTGGCTGTTTTGAGTTCAATTAGATACTCAATAGACTATGTAAGTTAATTCTAGCCAAATGATTCCTGAATGGTTTGAGAGAAGTTAAACAAACAAATTGGGGTAACAAGGTTTTCTGGCTAGCATCTCTTCAACTATTTCGCCAAACTCTTCATAAACCTTCAGTGAAAGGTATAAACTTCGCACAATCCGATGCCATCTTTGTCAATTAACCATTCCAGACACAACCTTGATACCGGCTTCTGAAATGGGCCTTTCTATCTTATTCAATATGGTGCCCATTCCAAATTTCCAATCTTGATTACTTGCACAACATGCATCTTTTGTCCTTCACTTTCATTTTGGTGTATAGGCTGTGGAAATTACATGATATTCTTCACTCCAAAACATTCAAATTATGACAACATAAGATACCACGTGTCTCAATTCGAACAAGTAGATTAGCTTTGTTCCAAAAGATTATCCAACTACTAATCACCCCTTGCTCTAGTTGACATTTCCAACAACATGCTCATTTGTATGTAACATTTACATTGCTGTCTTGGTACTTTTCTTTATCTTGAAATTCCTCAAATAGTGTTCGGAGTATGAACATTTCCTGCTTGTATTAGCATTGATGCTCTCATTTCCAATCTAGGTATCTTATGTCTTGACTCGTTGAGCTCCAGCAACATTGTAACATTTTCCATTGACAACCTCTCAGAGTTTAGAAAACAGTACCAAATTTCAATAGGCTTTTGAGAGGTTTTTCAGTTCAACGTCTAAACTCTCACTCTATCCGTACCTGCCGGCTGCCGCTGCCAAGAATGCTTTGCAAATGTAATCCCATCTCTCCACTAGAAAGTTGAACTATAGCCAAGAGTCCTTAGAAACATAGATCATTATACTCGCTTAACAATTAAAGCATTCCTTGTCTTGAGAAGTTCTTCTTGTTGTTCATAGTGATCAATGATAGTGTTATAAGTCATGGAGTGTATAGATGGCTCACATGCCTGAAAGCATCGTCTCTTTTCTGCCAAGTGAATAGTTCATGAATAGTTTCTGCCATGGCTCGGGTGATAGTCTTAGCCTTGTTGCATTGATCTGTCAAATGATTATGGACTTTCATCCCTAGGCTTTGAGAAAGGTATCATTTCCCCTCTAAAGGAGTTGTTTCATCATAAAGCAGCATTACTCCAAACCTGACTATGACGGTTAAATCCAACAAGTACTAATATATATCTGTTGTGTGTAGTATCAGAAGTAGTCAGTCAAATCACTAAAGTATCGTAGTCATCATTTGAGCAAGGCCTGAAAAATATTTGTTATCTTCTCGTCAGTATCAATTAGAAACTTGTTACAAATTGAAGGTTTTATGTGCTTCTTGTTGAATACATAAGGAAAGCACCCACTTCTCCATGCCTCTTCTTGTTTCCTTTTCTATGGAGATGATTCTTAGTGTTGCCCAGTATGACCACAGTTCTCTATCCCATTAGCTTGTTTGACAATAAGCTCACAAGAAGTTTTTATTCTTGGTCTAGAGTCTAGATACATCAACTTCATCAATATATGACGCTTGTAAGCTAATATTTTTTGATGACAATCAATCATGTGAACACCTGTAGCCCTGTAGGTGGTCAAGGAGCGTAGTTGTAATCTGTTAGAACATCAATAATTCCGGATTTTTCAATCAATGATAATACCCATAGGCCATACGTGCATGACATTGTATTCTTGTTTCTTGTCGTAGTCTTGTGTATTGACCTCGTTCACCCTCCTTGTGGAATGAAGACCTATTTGTAAGTCAAAAGTTCATATCCCTGTTTTTGAATAACAAATCAGGTTCTTTGTATGGTTTATTGAAAGCAAATCAAGGAAGCATGCCTTTGTCTATCGGATAACATTGATTATGTAATTGCTTGAATATCTGAAGTTTGGATTAGTGTAATGATAAACTGCTTTTAAAAGCTTGAAACGCGAATCTAAGACTTTTTCAATTTCCCAAGCTAAATGTATGAGTTTAAAATAGAAGTTGTATCATAACTATGTACCCTTGTTATATGGCCTCCCTCCATGAATTTGAGGAACTGTCAATTGCTTGAAGTGTAGATAAATATATGTATGCATAATTGTCTTCTTTTAATGGTTTTTTGTATAGTAGTAGATTGAATTTGTTTTCTTGAGTGAAAGGATTGATGTTTTTAGATGACAATTAAGGTATGTTCTATTTTCAATGTTTAAAATTTGCTTTGGTTATTGATATATTTTCTCAAAAGGAAAGCAAAAAAGAGAATAATACAAAATTATTAAATTTAATGTTTCTGTGTATTGTAGTTGATTGTTGAGCACACTGAATTGACAATTAAAGAAGCCACAGAAGAACGATTTGCAGAAGCACGAGACAGAAGTGATTGTGAATATTATAAGTGTTTTGTGCAAAGAAAGAAGCAATAGGTAAGAGAGAAAGAAAGGAAAGAGTGTCATAAATAGTTTAATAAATAAATGTTGCACATGCCGCCAAAAAAGAGGTCGCATGGCGCCAGTTTAAACTTTGGACACAGTGATATAATTTTAATATTCTGGCCCTTCCCTTAATTTTCTCTTGTGACTCCTACTGTATTCACCACTCTTTGTTTCTCTCTCTCTTCTCTATTTCTCTGAGTGAAGGACAGGAAGAAGAGAGAAAACAATGCCGGCTGTAGGATTTGTTTCCCAGGAGGGTAAAGAGTACCCTGGGAACCTTACTCCTTTTGTCCTTACAACCTGCATTGTTGCAGCCACTGGCGGACTGATTTTCGGTTATGACATTGGAATTTCAGGTATTTCTTCCTCTTGTGTTCCCCCAAGTCTGCAACATTTACACAGATTTGATGTATGTTAAGGCATAGACTTTGATGGGATTTCATCGACATTGTTTATAGGTGGTGTGACATCAATGGCCCCATTCTTGAGGAAGTTCTTCCCGTCGGTTTACAAGAAGGAAGCGCTCGACACCTCGACCAACCAGTACTGTAAATTTGATAGCTTTTCATTGACTCTATTTACTTCCTCTTTGTATCTGGCTGCGCTTTTGGCATCTCTCGTTGCTTCCACTGTGACAAGGAAATTGGGAAGGAAACTATCCATGTTACTCGGAGGCTTGCTCTTCTGCACTGGGGCAATCATCAATGGCTTCGCCCAGAATGTGGCAATGCTCATTGTTGGCCGGATTCTGCTCGGATTTGGTGTTGGATTCGCTAATCAGGTGATTAAAAAATGTTGGTTGCTTTTTGCTGTGTTCTAATATTTTGGTTGTGAAAGCCTTTTATTTGTCTGGATTTTGGCATATCTTACTCCGTAGTTGTCTCACATAAAAGAAAAAAAAAAATCCACAAGTTGCTCTAATGTGGCCATGTGGGTTGGGATTATTTGCGGGACAATTTGGTTCTATCTAGCACTTCTTCTCACATGATTTTTGTCTGGTTGTCTTAAGATTCTGCTTGCTATATTTGTCCTGTTAACGTGTTAAACCTGCTTTTTTCCAAGTTCATTTCGTTGTTTCATGTTAAATCAAATTCTTCTGTGTTGAAATTGGTTTAAATTTCTTTCCGATTGGATTTCCGAGTTTGAATGGCGGATTTTGACTGTTTTCTTGTTCGGCTTACCAAACAGCCCATCATTTGGGTTTCGAAAAATTAGTGATTTCACTAAGTTACCCGAGTGTTTGTGCTTCCTCAAACCATGTTATGCTCAGATGTCATCTACATTTAGGTCGGCAAAAGTCTTAGAGATGTGTTCAGAACTCAAGTCTATTAACTTATGCATGCTAATAGTAAATGGATGCTAATAGCAAAACAAAGACGGTTTCGGAAAATGCTTCATTTTATTGTTTGTGTGGGTCATTCCTTTGATCTAACTTTTTGCCCTTGACCATTCAAATGATCTCTTCACAAGGAATAAAAAAAGATCTTTCTATCTTAAACATTATTTATATCTGTTACATTTAATAAAATATACTTGTCTCAGAGCCTGAATCCTTGATCATGCATTAGATTTGGATAACTTAAAAATTGGCAATGCAGTTTTTTTTTCTCTTTTTTTTTAATTACAATAAAATCCAACTACTTGCTTATTTGAACAGATTAAGACTAAATTTTAAGCATTCTTTGCTTGGGGAAGCTGTTGTGCTCACATGGAAACTCTTGTGCCCATGTTTCTCTTTAGTAATAAGGACTGTCCTTGCACCGGCATCAAATTCAAAGTCTCTGGTCAACCATTTGCAAATTATTTAATCAATTATGTTTAGTAAAAATAATAATACAACCGTACACTTTTATTTTACACGCCTTTAGTTGAATATAGTGAGTGGCAATTTTCACTGTAAGATGACAAGTAATAATCCTCAATTTCCCTCTGCATGGCTCCTTGGCAGTGGCGGAACCAAGGGGGGGCTGGGGTAGGCCCCGGCCTCCCCCATGGTTTATGCAATAAATAGATTGTTGTGTGTGTTTATTACTGAAACAATGAGTTGGCGCGTTGGTTTGTTTGTTGCATACTTGCATTCAAGGTTTTGGTGGTCATGCAGCAGGTCCCGTGTTCAAAACCAAGGGCACGCGCATATGTGTGGGTTTCCTTAGTTTTTTTTATTTTCTTACCATATGTTAACTACCCATGCCTAACATGTTTTGTATATTTTTTTTTCTCACTTTTAGATATTTTAGCCTTTTAGTTTTTATGTAACTTTCCTCCAAATTTTTTTGAGCTAATATTTTATTGCTAATAATTTATACACATTATTTTTGGATCACATATGATTAGTTAATAGTGTAATTTAAGCTAATAATTCACCCCATAACTTATTCTTTATTTCTCCATCTTTAAAAAAGTTTCCAAATGTACAAAGCAACATTCCTTATATAAGATCCTCCTACCATTAGAGAGTAACTTTTTATAAAATAATGGTAAAACTTTGTCTAAAACGACACACCCCTATTTTATAAAAAGTCACCCAATTCTATCGTAGGACACTTTGTACAAGGTACAATGAGTACAAAAAAATAATTGTCTCTAATTGAGAGGGGTATTACTTATTTGAATAGACGTATTTTCGGCCCCCCCGAAGAAAAAATCCTGGCTCCGCCACTGCTCCTTGGTCCACCAATTTGGTACCTTCTCCCTAATAATTTTGTGCTCTGAAACTTGCAATTTAGCCAATTCAAGGAAACATTTCCATAATCTACTCTTTTTTTTTTGCACGGGCTTCTGTAATCTATTTATACTAATGTATGTATGGTTGAAGATGTGTAATTGCAGTCTGTACCACTATACCTATCAGAGATGGCTCCATACAAGTTTAGGGGAGCACTTAACATTGGTTTCCAACTCTCCGTCACAATAGGCATCCTAGTGGCCAATGTGCTCAACTATTTTTTCGCCAAAATCAATGACTGGGGCTGGAGGTTGAGCTTAGGTGTGGCCATGGTCCCTGCTTTAATCATCACTGTCGGTTCCTTGATCCTCCCAGACACCCCTAACTCTTTGATTGAACGTGGGATGCATGATGACGCAGTCACCAACCTTAGAAGGATTCGAGGGGTGGATGACGTGGAAGAGGAGTTCAACGACCTAGTTGCTGCTAGCGAGGCCTCCAAGAAGGTGGAGCACCCTTGGAGAAATCTTCTTCAAAGGAAGTACCGGCCCCACCTCACTATGGCCATTGTGATACCTTTCTTTCAACAGCTCACCGGTATTAATGTCATCATGTTCTATGCCCCTGTCCTGTTCAAGACCATTGGGTTCAAGGACAATGCTTCCCTCATGTCTGCTATGATCACTGGTGGTGTCTTTGTTTTGGCCACTTTGGTCTCCATCTATGGTGTTGATAGATGGGGGCGCAGGTTCCTCTTCCTCGAGGGCGGTGTTCAGATGTTTGTCTGCCAGGTACTTGATTTTGTATCTTTCATTCAATTTTGTGCTCTGGATGACATATATTGAGATTAATGCTCCGGATAACTTTGCCAAGTATTGCAAAATTGTGACACTATGATCTTGATTTATACTCTGGATAACATTCTTTTCAGATTTAAGAATGGCTTCTTATGACAATAGCAAATACTTCTATACAAAATTTATTAAAATACTGGTGGTTACTTACTAACATGAATGCCAAAGTTGCCACTGATGATGTATTGAATTTCTTTCCATCTTTTGGTTTGTAGGTAGCTGTGGCTATATTCATTGGAGTGAAATTTGGGGTGAGCGGAATCCCGTCCCACTTGTCCGAAAGGTATGCTGTAGTGGTGGTGCTTTTTATATGCATCTATGTCTCTGCTTTTGCATGGTCATGGGGCCCACTGGGTTGGCTAGTTCCGAGTGAGATCTTCCCCTTGGAGATCAGATCCGCAGCTCAGAGTATCAATGTGTCTGTCAACATGTTCTTCACATTTGTCATAGCGCAGATTTTCCTCACCATGCTTTGCCATCTCAAGTTTGGGCTCTTTCTTTTCTTCGCTTTTTTTGTTGCTATCATGTCTGTCTTCATCTACATGTTCCTCCCCGAGACCAAGGGGGTGCCAATCGAGGAGATGAGCATTGTGTGGAAGAACCACTGGTTTTGGGGAAGATACATTCCTGACGACGAGCTCCCTCCTGGCATCATTGCCCTTGAGATGGGCAAGAATGGGTCGCCTGCTAAGAGTGTGTAGTGATCGACCCTTATCAGGCAGCACCTTGAAAAACATAGGAGAATCGATACACTGAATTGTATCTTACTTCACCAAATTAGCCTCTTTACTCTTCTCTCTTATCTTGTTTTGGTTTCTATGGTTGAAAACTAAAAGAAGAGATTGCTGACAGTAAGTTTTGGCACAGGCTGTGATTTGTTGAAGATATACACCTTGTTATGAACTGGTTCTTATGTATTTATTCAAATATAAATACGAGGAAATTGTGGTTTCATTGTGCAAATTTGTTCCATGTACTGAAGGATGTCTTTTGGTTGCATGATTTGGATTATTTCACTCTTTAGTCTGTTAACATAAACTGATTCAGATGCCACAGGAGACCTATATGTGAGCTTGGTGTGGTCTATGTCGCGGCATGCAAAAAAGTTTGGCTTCTCGTTTGGATATTGATTCCTCAGAATAGGTCATTTCTGATTCTGAAATAAGAATATGGAGATTCAGAAGTCAGTTGAATCGGAATCGCTGTTGCAACTTGCAAGTGACTTACGATAGTGGTCATCACGGATTGATGTCATATACGACTATGGTCGAATCAAAAGCGGTGAGCACCACTGTCGTAAGGCCAAATCGACCGTTGTCATAAGTGTTTTTCGCAAAGTGGAATAAGTACGATGGCAAAAGCCATATTTGATCCACACCACACCACACTTGACACTTCCCTAATACTACTACATTAATTTTTATTGTACCAGCAGTAGGTGTGGCTCATGGAACGCAACTTTAAAGTAGTCTTATAAGTCACACCTTTGATCCATTCGTGCATGGGAAATGTCTTGTTGGTTTTTAAAACCGTGTCGACAGCATAACGGGTCACTTTTAGCACAAGCAATTCTCCATTGAATAGTGTGGCCACTAGCCAAATTCATATGGACCAAGATTAGGCTTTTCTCACAATTCTACTTATTTATAGGATGCACTATTTGACCACAAGAGGACCTATTACACTTTTGTTAGTTTTAAATTAGATTTTGTCACCAAAAGGAGGAGAAAAACCTGCATAATTTAATAGCTACACCATTTGAAGATCTAAGGCTTTTATATTATTACCCAAAAATATGTTATATATGATGGTGACAAATCACAAAAATGGCTTTTCTTAATTTTCGGTGGTGAGACGGCAGTCACATTCCATAAAAAATGAACCCGTACATTTATAAATAGTGACCCCATTTTATTGTGGGTTGGTCTCACAAGACTTGCTCTTTCTTTAAAGTATTGAAAGAACCTCACTTGACCAACCCTGTTCAAAAGTCAAGTAACGGTGAATGCATGGAATTTGTAGACAAATAGAAGTAATCCACAATTCTACATGGAACTTGTGGAAATTTACTACTCGTATTATTTGTGCAATAGATATTCAAATGCTTGATAATAAATGAACAAGAACATGTGCACAAACACTAGGGTAAGGTACCTAGCTCTCATACCACGCACTAAAACTTTAGCAAAAGTATCATTAGCACGCTAATGTCTCATTTCATGCTTTCTCCAAATTACAATCAACATTATACATTTCAACAAAATTGAAATACCAAGGAAAAGAATATTCTTATTGGACTGAAAATCCATAAATGAAGAAAAAACTTATAGTACTACTAATTTTCCCAACTCATCACAAACAAACCACCGATTTATGATCACTGGCTCATGTCTTGGCGTTTGATAAAAGAAGCCAGCTTTGTGATCAATTCCTTAGCCTTCTCACAATGAGGATTAAAAATATAAAACACATGATCCTCCTCTAGTGTTTCAAAAAACTCTGCCTTGACCTTCTTGTTTTTCACAATTGTATCATAGTAAAGCTTCCCTCTATTCCTCAATATATCCTTCTCTGCCACCATCACAAGGATCTTCTCACAAGCAACCATATCGAAACTCGGAGCTCTGTCAGTGAACGGGTTTATAAACGGGTCATCACACCCCTTATCCGACGGGCACACATACTTCCACCACGTGTCCACCATGGCTTTCCTAGTCAAGTCATCACTTTCGGACCCAATTGGGTCCTTGCCCCAAAAGTAGGGATGGATAAGACCAATTCCGTGAATCTTGACTTGACTCGAGAACCCGACCTGGATAGTAGCGTGGTGTGCTAAAGTTGCACCCGCACTATCCCCTACTATAAATATTCTTCCAAAGTCAACATTTTTGTTGACCCAATCCTCGGGCCCTCCCCCATCAGCATGGGCAGCTATCCACTGGATAGCCATCCATGCATCATTGAAAGCAGCCGGGAGGGGGTGCTCAGGGGCCAGCCTGTAGTCCACGGACAATACCAACGCCCTAGCTGACCTCGCTAGGGTGTTGGAAAATCCGTGGTAGCTGGGCTCCGCGGGGGAGGCTATGACAAAGGCTCCCCCGTGGAAGTAGATGACAAGTGGCAACTTCACATTGATGGTGGTGGCGGGGTTGTAAAGACGGGCGGACAGGCCGGTTTTAGGTACTAGGAGGATGTCTTTGGAGGTGACACCGGTGAGAGGGTCGAGCCCCGGGGGAACTAGTTGGGTGCCCGCTAGTCTTTCGATGGTGCCATCTTTGTATTCAATAAGGTAAGGGAAAATGTTATAGGCTATTTCTGGTTTGGTAATGGGGGCAATTGATCCCATATTTGGAGCAAATGTTAAAGAAGCTTAAGTCAAAAAAGAGGAGTGTTAAGGTTTTGATTAGAGAAGCCAAAACAGGAGATCCCTTTATAGAAGGGCAAAGACCAAAAGAGTGTTCAAGTAAAGTGGAAAGTAGGGTCAATGATGCACGCTTAAACATTTGTCTCAACAACCTAGGGAATTATAATCTATTGTTTTCCCTTTTGTTTAGAGAGGAAAAATGCCCAACTACTACTGCCACTGCCAGGGAGTAGAATAGGGGAGTTTCTTAGGGGAGTATAGTGGAGGACTAATTAATACTGACTTGGTAACTAGAAGATGACTAAATGGGTCATCTTTTTTTATGTTCTAGGATATCTCAAAAGCATGTGAAGAAAAACTTGATTTAAGTTTAGTACCAATATTAGTTGTTGCATCTATACTGGTTACTAGTTCTATCACCTTTACATATTTATACTTGGACGGTTATTCTTCAATGGAATGATGCATAAGCATAATGGACGCTTAAATAATAAGTGGTGTTTACTTACTAGTAACGCAATGCAATTATTTTATAGGGTAGATGTGAGGTGAAAAAGGAAGGAGAGGAGGAAGGAGAAGCAAAAAGAGAGATTAATTACACCATCCACTTTTCCCATTGTATTGCCTTGCATTACTAGTAAGTAAACGAGCCCTTATTGTAGAACGTGCTACAGTTACAATTAGGCTGCTAAAAGAAGCAGAGATTGAAATTGTAAAATGAGCTGATCAAGGTAAGAATGAAACTTATCATACATTGATTAACTGAAATGCATTTGGTAAATATTGAAGTAATTCAGCAATGCTTTGTGCCTCTTGTTATCTGGATGCATTGATTAGTGTTTTGGTGCAGCCCACAACCAAAGAAGATCCTGGCAGGCCCAGTCCATGTAGTACACCGCATTTGAGCTGACCTGGGTGATGCCTTCATGATGAATTTGAGTGTCTGTGGACCTTTTCTTTTTTTCTTTTTTTTTTGATAACCAACAATATTCTAAGCAATGAATTTGGTTTACAAGTTCACCAAATCACCATATCCTTGAAGAAGCATGTGAGTTTAAAATCTTAAGATACATGGTCAAAAGTATAATATACTTATACTTTGTTCATATATCACCTAAAATAGAGTCATGATCAGAACATAATCTTGTACTCACCAAAATCCCAACTTCAATTTTAAGAGCAAAGCAAGAAATCTCCAAGAGAAGTTGGAAGCCGGTTTGCTGGCGGTAATTCGGTATCAACTTATTCCAAACCCATACGCCATGGATATTTGATTAACATTCTCAAGTAAATCAGCTGGTTAGGAAATCTGAACCAAGTTCAGAACTAAGCTCAGATCTAAAACCATGTTTTTATCAAGCAATCTTCTTTTCTGCCTCATGGTTTAGGAGCTTATCGAGGCGACTTCATACAGTAATATGAACAGTAATTTGTACTGTATTATATACAATAATAAAAGGAGTACATACTTACAAGTTACAAGTCACAAGCTTTGATAAGCTCATGAGCTTGAATATTGACAGACTCAAACAGCTTGGTAAATCAGATTTGTCCCCAGCAGTTCAGGAACATGACTTGCGTAAGCGACTCGTCCACTTGTTTTCTTCCATCTTCTGATCTGTTACCATTTGAACCCAACCACCCTGAAAGAGAAAGTCCTCTTTCCCTTTTGTTTAAGTAACTTTGAGACTGAAAATCATGGCTTGATTTTCTACCATGATCAATACTTTTCGCGGCCACAGTACACCTTTGGATAGGTTATCCATTTCTGAGAGATTTGGAGTTTCAGTTTCCTTTTCTCTTTGTTCCCTTTTTTCTGTTTCTGCTTACTAAGAGTAAATGTGTCTGTGTCTGAAGTGTGTGATCTGTAAAGCACACAGTCATGATATATAGGGCGTGGAACTTGGAAGTAGGGACAAGGAGAAATGAGATAAGCATGAGAGGAATATACAAATTGGCTATAAGTACATGGTTTTGATATGAAAACCAGCTTCTGAACTAATGGTTTCAGTACATTAATACTAATGGCTGTCAGAGTTTATTTAGACTGATCCCTGGGCTTAGTGGCTTGGTGCTTAATCAATTGCGATGTTCAATGGTTTCCTAATTTAAGGAATGGCGCGTGCCTCAATAATTGTATGGCAGTTTCTACACACACACCCGCGCTTTGAGCTCTAGCTTAGGTGTCTCACTCCCTTCACAAGAAAAGTGTGAAGGGCCATCAACGTCCTGGTGAGGCCGCGCTAGCATGCGTACTCTTCCTCCATGACCGAGATTCTATCCAGGAAAAAAGAACTTGAAACTAGACCAGCAGATGCGTGACCAGGTAGTGCTGGGGTGAAATCTAGCCAAGCTACGTAAGTCGGAACCTCCTCCTCAGCCACTGGAACTATGGTTTTTCCTATATCAAAGCTAGTGAACTAAAATAACTACACAATTTGACAAGCAAAAAGAATTACAGTATACAATTGATCTTCATTATGCTACACATAGATGTCCAAATATTTGACCAATTATCCTATTATTTGCTAGAATGTTCATAGATGTCTTAACATGAGATAAGATAGAAGATAGTAATACAACAAATACGATGAGAAAGTATGAAGTAAACAAGACCTTAAAATTAGAAAAAAAAGTTAAAGCCTGTGAGCTTTGAACGTCAACTTTGTTTGATTTACATCAAGTTCAGAATTGTAAACACATTTTTTTAGGATATATTGATAAATGTTTTTATGAATGTAGTGCTTCATAATTTTGGCTAGCATATACTTATTAATGTTAATTCAAAATCAATGTTTGTCTTATATAATCATGAAAAGGCCAACTTAAAGGCCAATTCAACTGTAAAAGGGACATCAAATGGAGCTACAGAAAATAAACGAATTAAATTATGTAGCCTAGATACTTCAGGGTCTGGATCCTTTGCGGTACCGTAGAGGATCACTCTCTACTGTTTTCTTTGCAAATAGGGGGGATTTTTGGATTTTGGAGAGTTGAGAAGGAGAGAAAAAAAGAGAAAAGGATGGAGAGGGGAAACTGCAGAGGATCCAAACTCGCTACTTCAATCCCCATCTAATTGTCGTACTCATTGCATGTTTTGATTTTTTGAAAGCTGGAAAAATGGATAAGAAACGGATAATGATGGTTAAAGGATGAAAACATCACCAGACACCAATTGACCAGCAATAAGGAAAGCATCACCAATTGTGGCACGAATACAAGAAAATGCCTATCAACATCACCTATAAAGCAAGGTCCCTTCTCATGCACTATCACAACATTATCTCATTTTTTTTGCAAATCAGAAAAACTTTTATAATACGGTTTTTCTGTAATTTTTGGTGAGACAAAGGTCACTTTTCAATGAAACAAAGGTCACTGCTCCCTATAAGTAACCCCTATATTACTAAATAGTGAACCCATTTTTTTGTGAGTTGGTCTCGCACAAGACTTGTTGTTTTCAGATTTGTTAAGCAAATGTTATTCTAAAATAAATGTCACGTGTATGTAAAAAGAAGTTCATAAAACCCCCCAAAGAGTGGAAATTTAGACCTCCATTTAACTACATTAATTTTGGATATTTCCCAATTAGCTCTAATCACTGTGGTCAATCGACCGAACCAACACAAAAGTGTACACATAAAATGAAGATAATACAAATATCATACTACAAAAAGAGAGAACATACACAATCAATTCGAAAAATGGGAACTCAAAAGCCAAAGGCAAATGTATAGTTTGATTAGTTTCTTACACCCCATTTCAGGCACCTCCAATAGTACAAGAATTACAATTTATCTACAAGTAAATGGCAAGTTAACCTGCCTAGGAAAACTACCTAATCCTTCCCAATCACACAGTTTTCGGCTTTTAGCACTCAATTTTTGTCCCAACAATAAAGCTTCTCTCCTCACAGCAATCCTACATGATGGCTCATTTAGATACTGCTATATGGGGAAGAAAATAAAGAGCTTCATGGTTACTGAACCATTGCATTCAATTCACTAACCGCGGCTCCAGGGAGGGAAAAATTTATCATTTCATACAGAGTCCACCCCTTCAACCTGCTGCCTAGCAAGGTATCTTTCTCTTCTCTCCTTCTGAAAGACGAATATCCAGACAGAAAAAGATTAGCATACAGGTAAAACAGCAACTACGAGACTATTGGATTAAGTTTAGGACTTACCCATTCATCAATAACGAGTCCTTCGCCAATTATCTTAGGACCATTGTCTTCTGGGGGTTTCTTGCGTTCTTCAAGTTCTGCCTCTGCCTCCGCCAACTGACGCTTTAATTTTTCAAATGCCTTCAGAAATATAAATACAGAAATAAATTCAGACAGAACCTCTTATTCATGCTTTATTAACTTATTATGCAGAAAAGTAGAGCATATTTTTGTGTGTAATGAAATGCACACAGAATTAGGCAACCAAATAACTAACATCATAATATTTATAAAGAATATATACAAAAAGAGATAAAACAATCAAACAAGTCTTACAGCGCTGGGACGCTCCACGTCTAGAAAAATAACACGCAGTATCTGCTCTACGGCCACTTGATCCTTCTGCTCATCAAACTGCATTGAAGGACATACAAAGAGTCGTCACTCGTCAGTACTTTGACTACTCACATTTAACATATCCATTTTGAGAATTCATTGACTGTAAGCACAAAGGGGGCAAAAAGTTGAAGAAGCTACAAACGTGAAGATTTTGTAGGGAGAAAGCTTGAATACTGGATACAGAATACACACACCAATTGTCCAACAAACTTTCAACAAAGGATAAAATAAGCATTGTCATGAAAAATATCAATTTACTCATCCCAGGCTTGGGGCTCATCAGAAGCAGATGATACAGTTCTGAAACCCCTCCTGATCCTAATTCATCGAATTTCCTATACCCCTATCACGCTATCATCAGGCACCAACAAAAAAGACGGCAAAAACATCGATAGAAATTATATGTCCCCAAATCAATCATATTTAACGCCGCGAGGCAAGACAGGCAGTTGTATTGTTCTTTTTTTTGGCGGGAAGAGGCAGCGGAGCGGTTTCTACTGGCAATCATCTTAATCATAAACCTTCAGTTACAATCAAAAGTTCCTTTTTCCAGTTTTTTATTATTATTTTTGGCTTGGCAATTTGGATCAAAATCAGGACCAAAATCCCAACTGATCTCACCAGAGTACCACAAGTGACAATTGTTCAAAAGCTTCAGGTCCGATCAAAAGAAGCAAAGACAGATTTGAAGAACCGAACCCTTTTAATCCCAACCTTAAAAAGCTATAGATCACATTACAAGGCAAAAGTCCACAGACGTTCCAAGTGCGTAAGGGCATGAACTTACCATTTCAGGAACATAATCCATTGGTCCTTTCACCTTTAAGCTCATGATTTTGAACTTCACCTTGCTCTTCTGCTCTAGTAATGGTTTTTCATTGTTTTCTGGATGCTCCACAAACTTGAAGACTAGCAAAATCCATATGGAACAAGAACATTGTTAAAATATTATACAAATTGGCTTTAGAAAAATATCCAGGACAAAGGCACAAAGCAATCATTACCAGTAGCTATAAGGCTCTCACCAGGAGCAAGAATCGCTCCTGGGGGACGCATAAAACAGCTTTTCGGCGCAGTTGTTTGAAACTGAAGCAATAACTGAATTGTTAGATGGGAACTTCCAATAATAAACTAAGGCTAGCAAATTTTCATCTTATACTATTAAATGCAGGACAACTACACGCAGGCATACTGCATTCAAAAACCAACATGTATAGCGCTGTAAACCAAAAAGGGACACAATAACAGGTACATATCACTGCTCAGGTAAATTTCCAGAAAATACGAATTCCATCAACATCAATACCTTGAAAGCTACATATGACTTGCTTGTATTTTTAATCTTTATGGCACTCCTAACCTGCTTACCGGGTTCGTCTGCAGGATAGACAAAACAGGTGTGAGAACAACTAGAAATGAACAGTCGGCAATGAAAAAAAGAAACTAAGGTATCCCCAGACATGTGAATCAATGAATCATGCACAACTAACGCAAGCGTGTAAAACTCATGCATTTTGCGCCAGCACTTATTGGTACTTTGATTTTTGAGAAGCAATACCATACACTCATAATTAAGGGTAATAAAAGACTCAGCATTTCTTATTCATATTTTTGGTGTGCATCTACACATGTGATGGCATCATGATATCATTCTGTCAACATGTGCGGTCAGCAGAGTACTTTTGGTACATGATCAAGAAGAATTCCCATGGCTTAATAAGTAAAACGCCCTAGCAAAGGATTGGGTGGAAGAATAAACAAAAAGTATTTATAACGGAAAATAATTTGAGATGAAGGGAAAAGAGAGAGTATATCCTGAACCTGATATGTTGCTACAAATATGCTGCATTGCTATTGAGTTTATATTACTTGTAGAAGCATGGAAAACTGAGGTCTAATAACTTTGCTTAATTAACTACACTATATTAAAATCAAGACAGGCAACAAAAATAAGAAAAGCATTTGAATAGAACATAAGGTCTTTCTCCATTTGAAAGCAGATACGTATAAATCAGCAACATTCATAATACCAAGAGAGCTGGTTGACACTCAGAAGATCCTGTATCATTGTCGCTGGCAACCAATTTTTGTATATTTTTCATCCTCAAAGGTCCTCAGAAATTTTCTTCGAAAAACCAAAAGAATATGTTCAAATAACTGAAGACGATTTCCTTCCCCATGGATGTTTCCCTGCCTAAACCTTGCAGGCAAGAGTGGGCCTGGTTACTCAATGATAGCAAAGCTTATTAAATGCCAAACGCCTGACAGCTCAGCAGAGAAAATATGGGGATGACTATATTTTTCAGTGTCCACTTCGCACAATATGTGGCTAAGGTATCGTTTGATCTCTCTGATCATTGAACTTACATCCAATGAACTTCCAACGGATAAGTTGAAGCTGTCACCTAGTCTAAGAGCATCGTCTATCAAAAAGGAGTTCAAGACCATACTTTATTTTCAAGAGAAAACTTAAACAAATCAATCACCAAAGACAGAGGCCTTTCTCAACAGCTCATATGCCAAACTGAAAGAGATGAACCATCCACAATTTCAGTTAATCAAAGAGAACTCCTCTAGTGTTGCTAGCCTATCTGAAATATGGTATCATGAACCTTATTACCTCCCTAGTCATCTTTGTTACACTACCATCACAATCATTATTCAGAAGTTCCATGTAAGAGTACAGAGTTTTTTGAGTCTTCAACTCCTCACTAATAAGTGGATTGCAGTAAATCATGTAGCACACATAATATTACCATTACCCCTAATACCTCTCAAAAAATCCCCTGCCTATGACTGGGTAAGAGGGCCGAAAATGTACCCTTAACTACAAACAGTTGCTATGTGGTTGTTTATATTAGACCTTTGTTCGGAATGCATTTAGTATCTACTAGACTACTCCTCACAACAAATAAGACGCACAATACAGTTTAATCAGCCATTTTGATTTAGTTTGTCACAATTCAAAACTGAAAAAATTGACAATGGTTACTTTTCGGTTCCTTTGGAGTAGACATTTGCAACAAGCGTGTTCACTACTACATCAAGTGCGCCAACGCCTCAGCAGGGATTTGCCTCAGAAAAGCAATCTCCTATGACACTTTGAATAGCTCTGCTGCTTAAGTCTTATAATCTATGTCAATGGAGTGCGCGATCTTGCCTGGGGCCAAGGATCTGTTCCACCTTTTCTGAGATGTCAGGCACCTCTAATGCTTAATGAATATTCAAAAGAACATCAAGTATTGGGTAAAAAACTACTGCTAGAAAGACCGAAATCCCCGTTAGCCTCTACCAAGTGAAAGATAAATGAAATGGTATCAGACTAATTATGTGCCTCATTGAAACACGTTTCAAAGAGGCAACTACAGGGATACTTGATTCAAAGCACACAAAGCATCAATCAAACTACTGAGAAAATCTATATCAGCTCGATATTTCTGAGAAAATGCTGGGATGCACCAATACAATGAGCAGACCCAGCAAATTTTAAAATACATTACTAAGAAAAAATTACACAAGCGCACAAAAGGAAAAGAAAAGGGGAAAAGATGATCATCTTGCCATGAACCAACATTAGCAATCAAAGTGGTTATGATTACTTTATCATATCACAAGGTCAAACCACATATCTTGAATTTCACATTTCCTGGAAATCAGATAATTAACTCAATACTCTGTGCAAACCCTTTTCACAAACACCAGTAACAAATAATAAAATTTGATCAAAGTTCACAAGAAATGAAAACCCTTGCCCCCCACCCTTCAACAAAATCTATTAGTACAAATTGAACTAAAAAACACCCAATAAACCACAATAACTTCTACACTGAAAATAAAAAGAACCCAGATCCACAATCAACAAGTAACCCAAAACCCAACTCCCAAAATCATTAGATCACATCAATTACCTATAAAGCAAAAGTCAACAGCTATATAGAGAGAGGGAGAGAGAGTATACAAGGAAAGTAGAGCTTGCTAGCAGGATCAAGGCGTAAACGACGTCGTGTAGGTAGAAAAGATCTAGCAACAGAAGAAACAGAACCACTAGGCTGAGAATTAGAGCCTTCACCATTTGGGTTACCATTGTTACTAGTTAAGCTGTGACTAACACCATGACCATGAGTAGCCATTGAAGAAGATGATGAAGAAGAAGTTTGAGTACTTTGACGAAATGGGAGCTTGAATAAACCCCAAACTTTGCCTTCTGATTGTGGTTGTGAATTTGAATGTGAATTTTCTTCAGCTATTACCATATTTCCACCATTAAAACATTTGGGGTTTTTGAGTCAAAACAGCTGTTTCTTTCTCTCTTGTGAAGTTGAACAAATCTGGCTCTTATTGAGCTATTTGGGTTTCTTTTTCTCACCTGAGGGAGTATTTTACAGTGATTTTCAAAGGATTATATTAAAGGTGTTAAGCACTTTTTGGGAGAAAATGGCGTTATGTTAATTTTAATTTAGTTTTTGGGTTTTTCTGCAACTTTGGGATGAGAGGAAGTGGTGGGCCGGAGTGGGGGAAGATGGGGAGGAGATTGCGGATTGACAGAGACTTGAGCTCGTCCGACTTCAAAGCTTTAATTCATGGTGAAAAATGTCATTTCTTGAATTTTGTAGGATGCTTTTTATTTTTTGGTCCTACGAAATTTAAGTTTTATTAAGCAATGACCTAATTTTTTTATAAAGAGACCAATTACAGGTGGTTACATACAAAAAACACAAAAAAAAAAATCCAAAATTTTAATATCCCACAACTTTTTACTAGTGTATGCTATAGGGTATGCTCTCATCACTCTGAGTCTTGATTTAGATATGAGTGATAATAATTGTGCTAGATTATCCAATATTTCTTTCAAATGATGTATCACAAGATTGAAGGGAGAAAATCTGAAAGAGAGTTCATAATTCTCTTCAACTTTTATACATTTATTTAGTTCTAATAATATCATGTTAATATGACGATTTTGGTAATAATTTTTTTTTAAAAAAAGAAAAGAGATATATGAACAATCCGATATGCAATTTCCTTCTATACTAAACATTATGAAATTACAATTTGAAAATGTAAATTAGGGGATAAATTTCTGAGTGTAACTTTTAACGTCCAAAATAATGTAAGGAGTTAAAAGTGTAAATGTAAAAGAAAAACCGCATGTGATAAATAAATAAAAATGAATACGACTATTCGAGTAGAATTGTTTTGATTAGGGAAAGAATTTACTTATTAATTAGTGGGTATAATATAAATACGAATTCTTATATGAATAGTTACTTTCTGACACCTTCCTTACCAACTAGTTAGTGTATGTTTGTTCTTTTTCTTTTTGATTATTAGGATTTCGGTCAAGAAAATGAATTGTTGTCAATAAAGTCTTGGCCTAGTGGTTAAAATTGAGTTTTCATTATATGTAAAATTATTATAGTGGAATTTGTGCCTCCTTTGACAGCAAAATAAATGAATTGCTCACCTAAGACAAGCATATTAACGCAGAGAACCTTCCAATACATGACATTGGATTGTTGACTTTGAATTGAAGGGATAAAAGAAGGTAGCCTAATGTTTTGTTTCTTGGGCAATTAGTGACGATAGATCATTTTTTTGATGATTAATTTCGCATTTGAGACTCTGACTTTCCTCAGCTTAGAGATTGCAAAAGGAATATGGACAGAATGTGAGTAGCTCTCCTGTCCTAATCCGAACAATTTGTTTGGGTAATTACTTTGTTTGGATGACGAGCTAACCCAACGACAGATAGATACTTAGATAGAGCCTAGGAATAATTAGGACTATTTATCGTAAAATCTAAACTTTATGATAGGGATTTGATACCCCCTAAATTTATCTAAAATATACTTTAAGCTATTCCTATTTTTGGGCTTTCATAGTGTTCATTTTTAGAGATTACGTAGTTGCTTGGTTGACAATGAGAAATGTAGGAAGTGCAATTTTTTAATAAGTAGAAACGCGTCTCAGGTGGAAAATAAAGCAGTCATTGGAGGTGTTCTTCGTGATTGGGATGGTAGGTTCAGGTGTTTGTTTTCTTGTCGTGTTCCGTTAGACGAGATCAACCAAGCAGAGATTGCTGCTATTGCAAGAGCTATTTTTGAGTCGATGTCGAAGGAATGGATGTCTCACTTTTGTATTATCATTGAGTCTAACTCTTCAACGCAGTACAGTGGTGTAATGCCAGAGCGAAAGGCCCGTGGAAGGCGAGATTTGAGCTTAATTTCATAAGACGCTCAATGAAGTGGTGGTCTAAGTTTAGTATCACTCATCGTTCTAGGAGCGCCAATTTCATTGCAGATGGTCTTGCTAAACAAGGATTGTCTAGAGAGGTTGATTTTGTAGCATGGTTGTGAGAAAAGTATAAAGTTATTTGGTTGATAAAATTGCAGGAAATGATACTTCTCACGAAGTTCTACCTTCTCCAAAATGAATCGAATTCACTTGCATGGTCCCTCCTAGGTAAGTGAGATGGTTTGCAAGAAGTTCCACTTCTCATTGTCAATAAAATAATTTTGCCCAGTTTTCAAGATATTCTACTCCCTCCGTCCCTCTTATATCTTCCATTTGACTTTGAACAGTCTCCAAAATGATACTTTGACCATTAATAACTTTAATTGTACAAATATAATTATAGGCCGCTGTTATTGCCAGGCCAAAAAAGACTACTGCCAGATCATTAATTATTTGAATTGACAATTTAACCCTTTATTATAAAAAGAAACAATCTAAATTATCCCTCTCCACAATATTGTTGTGTACATTTGTTTTATTTACATATTGAAAATAATATATAGAAGTAAATCATAATTACAATTATAAAAATCTTGTCAAAAATATTAAAAAAAAAACATGTTCATTCATACAAAATATACAAGTTTAATTAATAAAGAAGTTGTAATAGACTCATACACTTAAATTATATCAGTTTGTGATTAATTTTGGCATGTAACTGATCGATCTCGATCAGCATGTAATCATACTCTAATACCAAAAAAGTGATCACTTACTAAGTTACTATCAAATGGAATGAATTATAGAGCTTCCATGGAAAAAAAAAAAAAAAGAAAGAAAGAAAAAGGAACTATAGAGCTTTGCATGAAATTGAGCTGTAATAGTGAACTAGTTTATATGAAAGCTTTCAACTTCATCACTCTCATGAAATATGCAAATTGTTATCCCTACCAACCGAAAATTTTCCATCTCAATAGAAACCATTTTCCCTTGTGGAACTTTGTTACACTGCCATTAATTCAGCCCATTATTACCCTTTTTTTTTCTTTTATTATCCACCATTATTTTTTTCCTATTGTGTCAACAACATGAGCTCAAAGGTTGGCAAGTATTTCTCTAGGAAGCAAAAAGAGCACACGAATGAGATTAGAGCAATTAAGGAAAATAATAAGTTGATTCTTATCAATGCCAAATTGCTAAGTTTGTGGAACTATAGGATCCCTAATTATATGTCTTTCCATAACTTTTTTGTAAATAAGGCAATAAGAGATAATGGAGAAAAAATAGGTGTTTTGCCTTATATATGTAAAGGGCTAAATTGTCAACACTAATATTAAATAATTAATGACTCGGTATTAGTGTTTTTTGGCCTGGCAATAACAACTTATTGTGAAAATATAATCTAAAACGAATTTAAGATTGATATTTTGATCTTATAATTCTTTATATATTTTTAACAAATCAATAGTCAAATTTATAAAATTTGACTCAAAAATTCAAATGAGAAGATATAAGAGGAATGGAGGGAGTATTTTACAGAAAATACCAATTTCCAAGAAGATGCACTTCCCACATTCAATCAAACGACCACAATGATTTATGAGGAGTGAGAATGTTATCATTTATTGTAAGATACAGTTTTTTTTTGTTTCAAGTGAAGGGAAGCATGCGAGAAAATATAGCGTTAAACTGAGTATAAGAAAAACCAAAGCCAAAACAATAGGAGATTCACCATGTTAAGGATTTTTTATCCCATTATATATATCTATCTGATCTGTATCTCACTTCTTTATACACTTGACATATTATATTAATATGGACGACCATAATGTACTTGGATAATTAAGGTGAGATATTGACCAAACTTTTGCCTAATGGAACAAAATCCACTAAGAAATTTCCTACCTTAAATCAAATAATCAAAAACGAAGCCTACAAGGCCAAGAAAACTTAAAATTCAAAGTCGAAAGGATCATCATCATCCCATTGAAGGACAGCGGACCCAAAATTCTGCTCCCTTTTGAGTTTATCCTTCAAAAACCAATCACAAACTCGCCCTGCATTCAGTTCTTCAATACTGCACCCTTCTTGCTCTGCTATCACTCTCAGAAGGTTCAATGATGATATCTGTAACCACCATGTCATTAGTTCAAATTCCAGCAACCCATGTAACCATTATTCATTAACACAAAAACGGATATAACATTTAAGACGCTTTTTATCGTAATTTTTGAAGAGACGATGTTCAGTTTTTAGTAAAACAAGTATCACTAATACTCTAATAAGTGACCTATACTTTTCTAAACAGTGATCCAATTTATATGAGTTGGTCTCACACAAACTCGCTCTTTCATTCATTAATGTAGCTAACACATTTGGCACCAAAAAATGTAGCTTTTTTTTTTTTGCTAAACAAAAAGAGGGTGCAAGTGAATGGCAATCGAGACACCCTTGTTACATCATGTTCGGACTCTCGTATTCAATATCGAACATATCAGACTAGCTGAACAACCAGTAGAAGCCAGCAGACACAAGGCATGGGGGGAATGAGGATTCGAACCCATGACCTTGTCTTACCAAACCACTTGGGAGTAAGCTTAGAACCACTAGACCACCACCCTTGTTGGTACCAAAAAATGTAGCTAATTGAACACATTACATCAACTAGCAAGTCTTGTGTGAGACCAACTCACAGAAAAATAAGATCATTATTGAGAAATATAGAATTACTTATGGTAAACAACAATTCTTGATTCATTGAAAATGACCCCATCTCACCAAAACTTATAAAAAGACCGTCTTATGGAATATTTTGTGTGCATCAAAACACAATATCACATAATTTAAGAACATACAAATAAGCAAGAACAGAACAGAATCAGAGACATACTGTTAGTCTGCAAAGAAATCGTTCATGGGCACTGAGGCCAGAGATTTCGACCAATCCAGCTTCTTCAAGAGAGAGAAAGCTTTGTCTTTCCTTAATGTTGTTGTTTTCCTCTTCCTCATTGATGTAATTGCTTGCTCTCACAGCAAGCTTTTTGACATGGGGGACAAAATTCTTGGTGCATTTTTGCCTATGAAATAGTACTGATGATCTTCTGTAGAATTGAAGTCTTGAGTGGCTTGAGCGAAATGGTGAATAATTGTGATAGGATTTGCAAGTTCTGAGTGAAGAGTTCATTCTGTTTTCTAGTTGATTGGTAGTGAGAGAATTCTGGGCTAATTGGTAGAATAGCTAGGAAGGGTTTAGAGACTTTTTATTATGTGTGGTGGGAATTGAGATAGCTAGCCACATGTGGATAATAATCAATATACTAGTAATAGCCAAAATTATCTATCGATTCTTCTTAATATTCCTTTTATTGAAGTAATTTAAAAAGTAATCTTTGCATAATTTGATTCATCATATGATCTTCTACAATAGTCAATGTCAAAATTAAAATATTTTGATTATTTACTTTTCATTTGGAGAGGACACAAAGTCAAATTCGGAAAGTACAAAAATCACTATTTTGTTTTTAACACTTGATTTACCCTACCAAATGAGTAAAGTGGGTTAATTCTATGGGACAGTGAGAATCGAGCCCGAGTCATTGACAAAAAATGTTAAAGATCGAAGAGTCATTGCTCTCCAACCCAACTAGTCAATTCCTTTCTGCCTCCGAAACAGAAAAAAAATGAGTATATAAGTCATCTTATCTCGTTCACCTTGTACACCTTGTAGTACCAATTTAAAAGATCAATCAATTACCAAGAAAAAAATTACATCAAGTTCAATCAAATCAACTATGGAATAACATATGATCTATTACGACTACATAATTACAAGAAAGCACATTTCTACACATAAATGTCTTATATAATTTGTTTATTTGTTAAATCGGAAATGAATAGGTAATGATAACTTCATCCTATTACAATTTACATAACATGACTATATGACTTGTAAAGAAAGTCCACATATAGACAATTCTAGTTATTTACAAAGAGCCATATTGCTCTAATAATACAAAGACGGACCAAACCAATGATACTAGAAAGGACCCCAAGAGCTCAAATACATGATAGTCCGGAGAGACTCCTCTGCGAGCCGGACCTCATTGGTAGCGGTTTGCGCTGGTAGTCGATAAACACCTCGTCGTTTGGCGGCCTTGAAGGCAGGATCACATCTTGAAGAAGCTTGGTCTAATTTGGTCCCTTGCAATGCTACCCTCATATTCCCAGCAGCTTGGTATAACACCCTCCCCAGATACCTAAAGCTCATTTATGTAGCAACTTGTTTGTACAAAATTAAAACACAACTTGATAGATAGGGAGTTTTCTTTTTTTCTTTTTTTTTTTTTTCCGGTTCACAATCAAGATATCCACCGTCGATTACAATGACTATTTTTCTGCACTGGTTTGTTGATACTTCAAAGAGGGGGACAACTTGATAGAGAGTTTAGTAATTGGTATTGATTTAGAAGTATTTTGTTGGTTGATTATTTTTTGGAATATCAAAACTCAAAAGTAGCTTTGTGTTTGGTTCTTTGGGTTTTATTTTTTGTGCCGATTTGATATATATATAAGTGGGGGAGATTAGGAGAAGATTCTACGGGAGGAAGTGAGAAAGTGGGAAACGGGATTAGCAGCTAGCTAGGATTATCTGGGACAGGGGAAGTTTGAATTGGTGATTGCCTGATTGGCAAGAGATAATATTACATGGTTTGTGACCTGTTTGCGTGTAATAATCTTGCCCTCTAATTATAACCAATACAGATTCTATAAGAAAATAAAGTATAATTTTATTTTAAATATACAGGAAAAACAAATTATAATAAAGACTAAATTAAATTGAATATTTTAGGATGTTAATTTAATAGGACGCGTATCTATGAGATAGGATTTCTCACATTTCATTCTCCTATATATATATATATATATATATATATATATATATATATATATATATATATATATATATATATATATATATATATATATATATATATATATATATACTTCTCTCTCCTTCACACGCCTCACGGAATAGATCCGACCCACACAAGACCTATTGTTATAGCTGTAATATTATTATATTATTAGTTAGAAATTATTGATAAAGGTAAGTGAAAACAAGGTTTAATATATACCATCTTCGTTATGAAATGTAGAAGACTTTTTTTTTTTTTGGGAATGCAATGAAATGCAGAGATTTAATTAACAGCTAATTAGTTTTGTTATAGGGGCTTTATTTTGGTTTTTCCTCTAGAAAGAGCGTAGGGATCTTGTGGGACAATGACGTGGAGCTTACACATTTGCGGCTTGTGATAGAAACGGGCTGTAGACACGGCTGGATAAGGACAAAGTATGTGGAGGGAAAGGAAAAACGAGTGCACTTTGATCCGATCCTTTCACGGTTTCATCGGATTCGTAATCCCTTAGTCTAACCGGATATCTGGTTGTGCGTATCTACGACTAATTCCTAGCAAATTTTTAATAATTCTCTGTGGAATGAGTGGAGTTTAATCAAGTCTGAGGTCATCACTTGCATATACTCCAGCTCCACTGCATATAGCCATAAATTTCACTAATCATTATTCAATTAATCAGCACAAAAACTCGTAAACTGAAACCTCGATCATTTCTCTACTCATAGATATCACGTCTCAGGTCTCGATCTAATAAAGAGGATCTAGATCTAATAGAGAAAATCAAGATTTTTTTTTTAATATTTTCATTATTTTAAACTAACTACTAACAGTAGTACTCTTAATTAACAGACTAACATACAACATAATTATTACTCATTAGGAACGTGGGAAAAGCACAAAGATAATATATATTGGGTAGATCGAGCTTTAGGCCTAGCTTGATCACTACAAAAACTTGAAACAAACTAAGCTAGCTGCATCTAAAGATATACCAATAATATATACACTTATGTATATGTGTGTGTTATAACCTATATAGATCATCAATTGGGACCCCAGCAACTCAAGAACATAGCAGTCCTGAAAGAGTCCTCACTATTCATTGTAAACCCCGCTGAAAAGCCCGTGACTGATGCGCTGACAACCTTATTATTAGCCGCCGGCTTATTATTTGTCGTCGTCCTTGCCTTTGCCCTTGCCCTTGCCCTTGTCCTTGTCGTCGTCGTAGTCGTTGGAGCAGGGAATAACTTGAGAATATCAGCTGATGATTCAGCGGATGATGAGTCGAACTTCGGAATCGGATTAGCTGATGATTTCGCGGCAGCGTTGGTAGTAGCGGAAGCGAAGGATGATGATTTGGTCCCTGGTGATGGTTTTGCCTGCCTTTGCCAGGAAGCCGCTTCATTCAACGCCCTGGCTACGTATGGCCCGAAGCTCATCAATAAAAACTAGATAGAGATGATCGATGAACTTTTAATTAAGTTTAATTTGATATTTTTGATTTGATGAATTAAATTAAAGAGTTAACAACTTTGGTGCTAAGGAGAATATAGTATACGTATGTAGGAGCCATTGAAAAGATCAGTAGTGATGAGAGAATCTATCAGATGTCAAAACAGATGGGGTATTAATATTATTGTACACGTACCGAGTATATCACATAACACTATATATATTGTTCAAGGGTAACGATGGAATTTGGTTGTTTCTTACATTTGCATTGTTGATGCCGGCAAAATAAATGATAAATTATTAATTTATTACTCCCTCTGTTCCATAAAGTCATAAATGTTTGCTTTATGAAAGTCAAACTTAATAAAATTTGACCATTAATTTATGAAAATATATAAAGATTCACAATATGAATATACTTTTGTTAAATTCATTTTCAAAAATACTTTCAAAAAATCAAACTTTTATAATTTTTATATTCAAATAATTGTAGTTATTTACGGTCAAAGTCGTGTCTTGAATACCGTAAAAAAGTAAACGTTTAGAATTTTATGAGACGGAGGGAGTACTATATATATATATATATATATATATATATATATATATATATATATATGGTACAGGCCAATGCTCCCACCTCAAACAATACAAATAAGATTCACCCCAAAAAAAATAATAATTGCGAGGAGTGAAAATATGATTCAGGACCAATTAATAATTAGCACTCTAATTCATTATCATTTTAGGCTAATGACCCAAGATATTAGTGTTTTCTAAGCTGAATATAGATTATATTGAAGTAAGTACACTTCTTTAATTTCTCTTTTGTGTTGGAAGAAAATACCTCCTTTTTCTTTGTTAAATTGCAAATCGGATCTAAATAATTGACTCTTTTTTTTTTTTAAGGTGTGATCTAATTAAATTGACTTAGGAGTCAACCATTATGAAGAATCGCGGTGGGAAAAACATGGTTTGGGGTAATTATTAACGAGGTAATGAAGCAAATTAAAAGATGAAATAGGAATGTGGAGATGGTGGTGGGTGATCTAACTTGGTGGAGGGGAGAGAAAATGAAAGGAGAAAGTGAGGGAACGTATCCTAGGAAGGGAGTGTAGGGTAACTATTACTCAAATGGGGGTAGTAATATTAATTATTACTCCGATCGTCCCAAAATTTAACAGTCATCACCTCTTATATACCTTGTATTTTAGCTTAAAATTTAATCTATTAGGCCATGTTCTCTTCAACAGAATGGTGCAAGACGGTGAGAAACGGAATGGAACAGAACAGAACGAAATGGCGCGGCTCGGATAATACAAAAAAATGTGTGACACAATGAAGTACATAATGCGAAACGACGCACGGAACGGATTGGAACCGGACGGAATGCAGCATGCATGGAAACAACGAAAAGAACGGGGCCTAAGTACCCCATTAATTATTACCCCCAATTTAACGAATAAAATGTTTTTTATAAGGTCGGCTCAATATGAAATCACTTCTATATATAGTCAAGCGTCATAACATCAGCATGACATCATGATTGTTTGAGACACCCTTATATGAGTTTTTTTATTATCTAAGAACGTCCTAAAGGTTAAAGCCAATAATCACATAGCAGGCCAGCACATGTTAAAATTGGGCTACGCTGTCGAAATATAGTACAGGGTACTTTAGCTCTTCGAAACAAGAAAATATTATAAGATCAGGCCTGATTCGTTCCATCAGGAAGGTATCAATTGTCCCTCAGAGATACGATGTGATACTCATCACCTTTGAGAAAATCTTCTGTTAACATTTAATGTATGAGAGATATTCCTGGTAGATACTTCTACTAATTTGATTTTTTTTAACTTTGTTCTTAGAGATACTTGCTCGTTGTTTCAGTTTAATGTTGATAGAGAGCACGTGATTGCATAGACTAAAAATAAGCTTGTGTATGCTCAGGATCACAGCACGTGTATCGTATTGTTGTGTCTGTGTGAGAGTAAGCGCACCCAATAAAACAGGTGCAGAAAGTGAGGTACTCCCCAATTAAGTTGGGAATTGGGATATGGTATCTATCGATCGGTGGGAGATGTCCGTTATTTGTGAAGATTAGGGCAAACAAAATATCAACCGTGGGATTCTGATGTTTCTCTCACTAGATGTCATGTATAGGATCCTACCATGTGTCAATGTTTAATACGTTATCCTAATACTTTTTTGCCAAATGTACATGCATTGCACTTATCTTCTGAAAAATGAATCTTGTACAATCATTATACATTATAACTTTTTTTTTTGTCTCTATTTCTCTCATTTCTTCTTTTTCACTCACCCACAAATACTCCCTGAAATCCCAAGTAGCAAGGGTAGTTTTGTCACTCCTCTCACATAAAAAAAGGTTATAATGTACAACTAGAGGTGGCCACGGGCCGATCCATTCCGTTTATAGGTCGGGCTTCATCGTGGGCCGGGTTCCACCGTAACTCACCACTGACTCTCATGGATGGGCACCGGTCCGTGCCGGACCATCCACCCAGGGCTGGTAGAGCCTTAGCCAACTTTGTCCCGTGAGGATGTATTTTAGGGACGAAGAAGGAGAGATAATGAGGATTGGGGAGTTCCTGCCATTATTGGGGATTTGGGGATGTATTTTGGGGAGGAGGAAGTAGAGATAATGGATTTTGGGAGACGAGGAAGGAGGAAGCTGTACCTAGGCTTTTTTCGTGGTAAGACCAAGCCCACACTGGTAATTCGTGGGTCGTAGCAGTGTCGGGCCCAGACCTCCGATCACTTCGGCACTAATTTGGCCCACACCTGGGCCGATCCATCCGGACTTGGGCCAAGCCCGGCCCAATGGCCACCTCTATGTACAATCATTGTACAATTACTTTTTTCAAGGCAAAATTTTCTCTTTAGCTGTGAAATGATAAAAGAGAAAATCAATTAGTACAAAATAGTTGAAAATTTCTTTAAAAAAAAAGAATTATTATAAACCAACTGTACAGGAGTTGTAGCTGCATTGAAAATATATTGCGCAAAATTAATTGTAACCGTAGCTATAAAATATTAAAAGAGAAAATTAAAGTTGCTTCACATTGTAACTTTACCTGCAAATTAAAAATATTTTAATAAACTGTTTGGTAATTGGGTAATTTCTAAAAAAAACTAGCTAGATGCAAACTTCAAATTGGTAGCTTTTATTTGATAATAATGTAGTTGTTTAGGCCAAATGACGCAAACATAGCCTAACAAACACGTGTTGTATAGGGATGTTCAATGCATCTAGCTAGAATCAACCTTATAGAAATCTCCATGACTCCATTCCTCAATGTTGTACTTCTATTGATCCATATATAGTTCACTTTCTGTCTCTTCATTCTAAGACAATTTATCTTGGGTTTTTCTTTAATATTCTATTTAACATATATGCAAATTCCATACCTTCCTATACTCACTGTGTTTCTAAAAAATGATAAAATTTACTTTTGAAGGTAGAATTTTACAAAATTTGGCCATTGATTTCGGAAAAAATATAAGGATTTATAATGTAAAAATACTATCGTTGGATTCGTTTTGATTAGTACTTTCGTAAAATCTATTTTTTATAGTTTATGTATTCATATAAATACAAATATTTATTGTCAAAGTAATGCATTGGACACCGTGTAAAAATAAATTTTACCATTTTTCAGAAACGGAGGGAGTATATAAGTTGCTTTGAAGGAAGAAGAGCCCACTCAATGATCCACTTATAGAAATCCCTGATTTTGAACTATCCCAAGCTTAGATCTCTCTCTTTAGTTTTCTCTAGGGACTTATTTATTCGTAATGCATCTAATAATACAAATCGAATACTTTCAAGTTCCTTAAAAGAAAGCCAACAGAAATCCTCCTATTGGCTGTATATAGACATTCTATGTTGCAAGTAACTGACTACCGGCCTGGCCACTTCACAACTGATGTCCGTGAAACATATGACTCACCACCAAAACCAAATTGGACTTTAATCAAAACAGTTAGAACATCAAAAAAATAAAATAAAGTTTTAGAAGATCCTTTTTAAGGTTAAACTTAGACAATCATCTATTGCAACATTTTACACAATTTACGTATGAACCAAGTGAGTATTCACCGATCTCTTTGAGGTGAAAAAGTCGCTCCTTTAAAAGTGACTTTTTGAGGTGAAAAAGTCATTCATTTGAGAGTAAGAGTCACCCCACTAAAACAGTGAGATGAACTAACTCTTTTAAAACACAAACGTCACAATATATGTTTTGTGTTGTTATTGGTGATATAGGGACTTGCTAAAGTTCAATGACAATTACAAGATTTTTCATGCCTATGGAAGGTCATCAGTTTGCGAATATGTTGTTCAAATATGACTTGTATGTACATTAGGTCAGATTTGAGGGTGACGGGGAATATTGTCACTTTAAGGTCTCGAAGAATGATATGTTTTACACTATTATAGGTGATAGTAGGGCCTTGTTTGGCAATCAGCGGATAGCGAATTGCATTAGCAGATTTGACCAGAGGATTGTATTAGTTGATTTGTAAAAATGTGTTTGGTAAATTAGCTGGTGAGATTTAGCTGTTAGTTAGTTGAAGATGTAAAATGACTAAAAAGGACATTAGTTGTTGTTATTATTATTATTATTATTATTATTATTATTATTATTATTATTATTATTATTATCATCTACTACTACTACTACTACTACTACTATTATTATTATTATTATTATTATTATTATTATTATTATTATTATTATTATTATTATTATTATTATTATTATTATCTTCTACTACTACTACTACTACTACTACTACTACTACTATTATTATTGTTGTTGTTGTTGTCCAAGTGATGAACCTTTTTTTCTTCTTGATGCCTCCTAAGTGCTCTGTATACATGGAGAAATTAAAGAAAATAAGAGAAAATGAAAGGAAGGGTGAAGGAAGAAGAAAAAATTGAATAAAATAGAAGAAAGAAACATACTGTAAAAAAAGGTAGATGAACAAAAAAGATTTGCAATGGAAAATGCTTCTATTTATAGTGCCAACCCTTGTAATTTATGCCAACTTGTGGATAATCATGTCAATTAGTTAATAAATTGCAAACCTCTAACTTGAATCCGCTACTTTTTTAGCGGATTCGAAATTAGCGGAGTCGGCCCAATCCGCTAATCGAATCCGCTATTTACCAAACACTTTAAATTAGCGGATTCGCTAGTCAAATCCTCTAATTGGCCCCAATCTACTAATTTTGCCCCAATCTGCTAATTACCAAACAAGGCCTAGGTATGGGAAGACGCACATTCAAGCAATACAACGTGGTTGCGGACCATGTAAAATATATCTTTTAATAATTGCAGTACTTAACATAACTTGATGGATAGCTCATTGGCAAAAATCATAAACTTCAAACTCCTATCCACACACTTAACTCCACCCCTGAATGTAGGGACTTGCTAAAGCATTAATGTATTATTAAGTACAAAATATCTCAAGTGTATTGAGAGGCCTATAATGTTGCATATGTTTTCTAATCTGGTGCTAATATTCTCGTTGGGAAAACATTTGTTGACAACCGTATTTCTAAATTTTTTTTTTTTTTTTCACAACTAAGGATATTCACTGTCGTCTATCGATCACAATGACTATTTTCTCGTGTTAGTTTGTCGCAGGTATCTCAAGAAATTTAAAGTTACTCCATACCCAAGACAAGATTTTAACATCAACCTTGATTAAGAATAAATGAGTTTTAACACACCTCATTAATTATGATCAAAGTAGTACATTGAAGATCGTGCAAAAGTAAATATTACCATTTTTCAGAAACGGAGGGAGTATATATTTTTAAACTTCGTTTAATACGTCTCATTTTTGCTCCTTTTCACAAGAGTCTAGACATCGAATCTTCTCATTCAATTTATATAGACTCATTAATAAGTCATTAGCTTAAGTTAAGTGTTAGCTTAAGTTAATTGTTAACCCTCCTTGTTTGTGCAAAAAATAAAGGAAAACTAAAGCACTAGATATGGAATGACGAGTAAAAATTCCTTGCGTACAATCTAATGAATGCCTGCCTGCCTGCATTTTTTGTAACTCACAGTCAGAAGACCCACACGCTAACTGTACTTAATTAATGAAGCGACCAAACCAACCCTACGCCAACGATTGGGTTGTCGAAATTAAGTAACGCATGAAATTAACGCGTGCTTATCATTCACCCCACCATCACCAGATTCACATCTATTTGAATGATCGATGTGAGTGGTTCAACACTCTTATCCTTTAAGTAAGGTTAAAAATTCGAATTTTGTAAACGGAAAAAGTATTTACTGATAGCACTTTACTCCTTTATAAACTGATTGGGTGCGAACATGATTAATCTTGACCCAAAAAATTTAGGTGAACACGTGATTAACCAGAAAATCTAATCAAGTATGAAACCAATTTATTTTTGGTTTTTTATTTATTTGATTTGATTTAATTGATGTTTGCCACATATACACCAAAATACATTCTCTCCACCTTGATGATCATCAATGTCAATATCATCAAAATGAAATCAAAATAAAAAGTGGGGAAAGCGCTGCTTCCTTCCTGGTCGCCTTCCCCTTCTCTGCAATAATCTCGTCAAGTTGGCCTCGCTCTTTGTCCCTCTCTTTCATTTTCTCTCTCCTCTTTCTCACACACACACAGCACCAGAATTTTCCAGCTATTTCTCCTCTGTAAAGTGCATGTATTTTGCTTCCTTTCCTCTGTTGCATATTCCTCTGTTTTCTGTGGCTTATAGTTGGTTGTCTCAACTTTGTCAAAAAAGGTTTATTTTGGAATCTGGGTTGTTTTCAAGTTGGCATCTTTTGATAAATCAAGCTGTAAAAATTCGATCTTTGGTTGGTTTTTGATCTGGGTTTTTCTGGGTTTTCATCAGAATTTTCTGGGTGAGAAAGGAAAAGGTCGGTTACTGTTCATATATTGGCAGGGAAGACAAATAAAGAGCAATTCAGTGGAACAAACTTCGAGGTTGGTATTCTTCAAGGCTGCTGATGCTCTGTAAATTGTGTATGTGCTCTCTACTTTTGAACATTTGTTGTTCACACTGTACTTGCTTTTTTATGCTTTAATCAAAGAAGACATTTTTTGAAAGGGAAGAACTTGTTATATGTGATTTATTGAAGGTTTAGGGAAAGTTATTGTTCAAGGAATTGCATAAAGGGTTTATAGAGGTTTGTGTAGGTAAAAAACTATACTTGGTTGGTCCTGTTCTGTTTAATACAAGAAAGGAAGATGCAAAGGGTGAGAATTTCTTCACAGAATTCACCAATTTATAAGCTAGGGGATTCTCAACTATCATTGTCCCCAAAATTTAGGGTAGCTGCAATAAATTCACCTCTTTTAGATCCCTCATTAGAATTGGAGTTAGCTATAAATGGGGAGCCTCTAATTCCAGGACTTCCAGATGATGTTGCTCTCAATTGTTTGTTGAGGCTTCCTGTTAAGAGTCATGCTGCTTGTAGAGCAGTATGCAAGAGATGGCATCTGTTGCTTGGTAGTAAGGAGCGGTTTTTCACCCGGCGAAAGGAGTTAGGGTTCCATGAACCTTGGTTATTTGTCTTTACCTTCCACAAATGCACTGGAAAGCTACAATGGATGGTTTTTGACCTTACTCATTTGTCCTGGCATACTATTCCAGCAATGCCTTGCAGGGACAAAGTTTGTCCTCATGGATTTAGTTGCGTTGGTTTACCAAAGGAGGGTGTTCTTTTTGTCTGTGGGGGTGTGGTGTCCGATGTGGATTGTCCGCTTGATGTAGTGTTGAAATATGAAATTCATAAAAATCGTTGGACTGTGATGAATCGGATGATAACAGCCCGATCATTTTGTGCGAGTGGGGTGATTGATGGGATGATTTATGTGGCCGGTGGGAATAGTATGGATCTCTTTGAGCTCGATTCAGCTGAGGTTTTGGATCCCATCAAGGGATGTTGGCGCTCCATTGCAAGCATGAGGGCGAACATGGCCTCGTATGATTCAGCTGTTCTTGATGGAAAGCTTCTAGTGACAGAAGGGTGGTTGTGGCCTTTCTATGTTTCTCCTAGAGGTCAGATTTATGATCCAAGAACTAATAACTGGGAGAATATGGCAGTTGGATTAAGGGAAGGCTGGACTGGGTCAAGTGTTGTTGTTTATGGGCATCTATTTGTTGTATCAGAGCACGAAAGGATGAAGCTTAAGGTCTATGATGTGGCTTCTGATTCCTGGGAAACAGTGGAAGGGCATCCGTTACCAGAGCAAATTTGCAAGCCTTTCTCAGTAAATTCTAATGATTCCAAGATTTTCGTCATTGGTCGGGACCTTCATGTAGCTGTGGGTCAGATTTTGAGATTGAACTTAAATGACCATTCAGAGAAGAAAATGAGTTTCTCTGTTCTGTGGTATGTAGTTGATGCTCCTGAGATGTTCTCTGACTTGACACCCTCAAGCTCCCAGGTTCTGTTTGCTTAGCTTGCCGTTTTTATATTCTGCGTCTCTTATTTTCTATAGTGTTAAATAAGGTGTAACGTGTAATCATATGTAACTGTCGAGCCTGTAGAGTTGTAATTCGTTTCTGAAATATGCCTGCCTTCATTTAATGAATAGATGAAATTCTTCAGTCAAGGGATTGTGTAGTTTTTCCCTGATATGCTTATACTGAAATATGTATATTTCAACTGAATACTTAAGGCTTTTGAGCAATTTCTGTATGTTTTCTGTTGATCTGGAAGTTTCCCTTGCTTATTGCTGTTCTCCAAAGTTCTAAACTAGAAACAACTGAAGCCAAAGAAATTATTAACATACAATGCATTATTTGCTTTGTTGCGGTTCTCTGTTGCATACATTCTTGTTCCCTTTGCTAGGGAGATATTCCTTCTAGCCTTAAATTTCACCTCCATTCCCTTTAAAGCAATTTTTTTTTTTTTCAATTGATTTAACCGTAGCAGTTTTTTTTTTTTTTTTTTTTTTGGTGTGGGCACAGAAGAGGGGAAGTTGTATTGGCACTAGATACTCCCCTGAGCTTCTGGAAATGATGAGGAAAACAAGCTTCCCTTTTTATTCCTAAAAAAAATTGAAGTTTGTCTGTATGTCAAGAGCAGATGAGGATTTTCAGCATATACATAAGCTGGATGATTATCTGATCATCTCATCATACCATCTCATCATACCATCTCATCATAACATGCACTTGGGAAAAAATGCGTAGAACTCTACAACCTCAATCACTTAACTCAGAGATATACTGGAGTTGTTTCGAAGAGTTTTCAGGTTAATAAAAGTAGCTAATTTAGCAGTCTTGTGCTGAAGTCAGATTCTTTTGATGTAATGAAGCTTTGTAAAATGATGATATGCATCACTATTTTGCATTTCTTCTATATACTAATATAGAGTGAGAGTGGACCTATTCTAGTGTATATTCTGGGTAAATCATGGCAAGAATGAGTACAGAAGAAAGGCACAACGTTGCATTACCAAGCTGAATATTCTGGGATGATTGACCCCGGGGCACAGAAAGCTACTCTGACCCATGACCCATGACCCATGGAACTATGCATTTTACCTTCAACTGTTCAACAAGTGGCATTATACCTTTATCTGTCATGATTCTCAGTTATCTACGCATTTCACTCTGAAGAAGTGCAGTTGTGGTTTGAGTTTGCTCAGGTCTGCTGTTATTCATGTTCTGGTGATTATTTTAAGCACTGTGATTACTGGAACAAGGGTAAGTGTATATGTCTGACCTCCTGTGCTCCACTATACACTGTGCTCAGAGGCTCTAGGATGATGGTATGTATTAAAGTGTGGTACTCTCCTTGCATCTCTGTGTACTAGGATTGATCTCTAAACTTGGAGATTAACAGTTGAAAACTGATTTTTCATATATAGAGGAGTGTATTTCACACTGGAGTTGGCATGGTACATGGAGGGCTCCTGAAAGGTCAGAGTGCCTTTCGATGTGGTATGCCTTTCTGTTGTTAGCTGTGTGTGCTTTCTGAGTCAGTTAGGGTATTATCCTAGGTTACATGACATGCTCGACTGAGGAAATGCCGTGAAATTAGCAATCTTAAGAATTAAGCCAAAGAGTAGGAGCAATGTGACCAGAACTGGTCAAGTTTCCGAAAATATTTCTTTGCAAAAAGGGGTCACAAATCCCCACTACTTGTGCTGTTAAAGAGAAGTATTAAGTGTTAAACTATTAGGTACCATTGTTTGCACAAACTAGTGCAGGAACTTTTGAGTTTCTTGTAATGGCCCTGCCAATTTCAGTGAATCTTAACGAGCGGTTAAAACATGCCAACCAAAGGCATTTTTGTTCTTATTTTTCGCTCATCCTCAAACAGAAAGAGCTCTTTTGGCCATGAGCATCAAACTAAACTTTACAATCAAACACATTCTAATGGTCGATGTGCTATAATGTGGGTTGTCAAAATGTGCCTGAAGGCTTGGTAATCCGGGGCTTTAAATTGGCTGCTGGGACATAGTCTAGTGAGCATGGGTTGTTCACGAGGCACACCTCTGCATTCTGGATGGCTGTCTGAATTTATTACACCTGTCAAATTAGCTTAGTATGAAAATCTTGCTGGAGAAAAGGCAAATTCTTCTTCTCCCAGAATGCTGTGCAAGAAATGTGAGAATTCTTGGTGCAAGGATATTTACTTAGTTGTTAGATTTACGATCTTTGCTTATGTAGTATTACTGACAGATAACTTTTTTCTGCTTGGATTTACTCTTTTGACACTGGCAGAGTTTATTTGCAGTTATCATTACAAGGAGCCCCTGACAAACTTGGCCAAGTTTACTTGTTTGTTGTCTTGTTTTAGTATGGTTGATAGTTTAATTTGGATTAAGGGACATGTAATATGTTTGTGATCTATACATCTTAGTCAGATGATGGAGATTTCACCGAGTACAGGATGCGACTGGATGATGTGGGAAGTGCCGGCCTTAATGGTGAACTATCTGCAGGCAGATATCAAGAAAGGAGATTGTCACTTGAAGAATGGAAGATCATAAGTCAGCTGCAAAATTGGCCAACATAAAGGTTATATCCTAGTTTCCTTGTAATTTGGTCATAGTCTCAATATAAATTGATGCTGCCCCTTCTTTCTTGTCATATCACATAGATATAATCTATCTGCAAGTGCTGCTAAATTGCCTGGAAGGACTAGCTAATGAGTAGATCAAGGATTATCGGAAGACCCTAGTATATTGTTGGAGAGGCCTCTCCAGATATGTGACCCAATCTCTCAATCTTCTTGATCTTTCCTTCATTATTGAGCTTTCTTGGGATTTTATCATGTCTCCCCAGCTGAATTTGGAGAGATCTGAAGCCAGAAACATGTTGCATTTCCACGATCTGATACCTGCGTTTCTGTCATTTGAAATGCTCAGGAATATGCTGCTGATCTTGGTAAAGGCTCAGCTGCAAAACATCTGTCCCCCAACTCCATCTATAGTCGAACCCTTATGATAGAAGTATGGAACCAAATCTAAGTTAATCCATATGGTAAAACAAAAGGCATGAAAACCACCTAAGGTTCAGAGCTTTTGGCAAGGCTCAGGAGTGATTAAATATATCGAGGTTCAGCCTGCTTCGTTTCTGTGTCAAGTTTTATCTTTTGCACTATGACGATGCTATCGGTTTGAGAATTCAGTGTTCAAGTGAAGTAACTGCATTAGGTTTTTCCACTTTGCCCTTGCTTACCGTGCACCAGGTTCGGCTGTGAAGATCTTCAGGGTCCAGGCTGTAGGCTGTAGCTGATGATGGCTTCAGTACTATTCTTGTAATGTTGACGTACGATTACCAGGATGTACATGCTTGACTGTTCGGATTTGGGTTTGTAGTTCAAGGCTTCAAGCGTAATAGCAATGGTTGACTTCTTGTAAGATATGCATTACTACTAAATTGGCACTTCGATGCAAGATTTGTGATTGTACAGTTGATTTTTCTTGATACACCTTTCAACTACTTGTACGAGGATGTAGCTCGGAATGGGATGAATTCACTAGTTAGTACTTGCTTGCAGGCGCAAACTTAATGATTGTGGATGCATGAGCCATTTTGACATTTTTTGTACTCTCATCAGAGTTCACTTGTCTCTCATTAAACTTTACCGGTTAAGCAAATTGACAAGTAAGCTAAGCTCTTCCATTCTTACCAACAATTAAGATAGTTTTAAAAGTTTTATTACGCTCACTTGGTTCATCTAGTTATGACTTAGGACTTATGAGTGACAATTGTACTTTTTAGTAGCAAATCTAACCATTTGAGAGTTGTTTTTTAGCTCGTTAAATCTAACATTTGAGATAGTAATGAATGGTTTACTAGTTTTACCGCCACAAAACTAATTATCATTTTCTATTTTCTGATAGTAGAGAGTCTAGGTTGCATTGATACGGACATCAACAGGACATAGACACAGGGAAGCGCCATTTAAAGGTGATAAAGTTTAATAGATGTCGTGTCGGTGTCGGTACCGTATCCTGCCTGAGTGTTGGACACACGACACGTTACCTATCTAACTTGTCCGTGCTTCACAGGTAGACATGATCCCTCCTTCAACTGTATACAAAAATTTAAGAAAAACAAACAAATAAAAAAAGAGGGAAAAATAAGAAAAGACAAAAAGAAGAAGAGATAGAGTAGTTAATATGGGGTGGGAAGATGACAGACAGTTGGTTTTAGTTTTCCACCAGTAGTCCATCATCTCACTCCCTCAGTCACCCAGACCCAGTGTCACATTGTGATGAGAGAGACACAGAGTCTTACATTCAGTCACGCCAATTCTCTCTCTTCCAATCATCAAAATTGAACCCTTATAATTTCAAACAATATATATATCAATGGACCTCCTACAATCCACATTTCGATTTTCTACTGCGAGCTCCATTCATTCTTTTCCATCTTCCAAAATCCGCCATTGTAGAAGTTCCCCTAAACCCTTCGCTATCAGGTTGGTATTTTATTTTCTTAAATTTGATTTCTTTTCAATCTAGGTTTAATTGTTTCTTCTTTTGATGCAATTTTGTGTGATTTTATACATTCTGAATTAAAAGATGATGATTATTTCGAAATTCTAGGTCAAGTTTGCCATTTCCACCTCAAAAAGCCAAGTATTACAAAGAGCTCGAAGCTGCTATTGATGTGGTTGAGAAATCTTGTCGCGTTTGTGTCGATGTATTCTCTCTCTCTCTCTCTCTCTCTCTCTCTCTCTCTCTCTCTCTCTCTCTCTTCCATATTTGAGGATGTAATGTGAAAATGTGGGTATTTAATTTCTGTAAGTTGGAGTTTTAATCAAATGATGAAAATTTGTTTATCCAAATGATGAAAATTGCAGGTTCAGAAGTCATTGTCTGATGGTAGAAATATTCTGGACAAGGCTGACAATACCCCAGTTACGATTGCAGATTTTAGCATCCAAGCTTTAATTAGCTTAGGTATATGTAGCATTCATAGTTGTTCAGTTTAATTCCGAAATGTGTTGTGGTGAAATTGGATTTTGTAGAATTTGAATTGGCATTAGGATGTGTTTGGATACTTGAATTTGAAATGATGGATTTGAGGTGAATTTGTTCTTCAACGCCTAAGATAATTATAGGTTTGGAATTGATCCAATTCTATGGTCTTTCATAAAGCCTTAAAATTGGAGAATTTCAAATTACAACCCTCCACCTTGGTATTTCAAATTCTTCTCCGTCCTTTCTCTTCCCTACATTTGGAGGATTTCAATTCATCAAAATGCGAGATGTGAAGGCATTTTCTTCTATTGCAAAACCAGAAATTTCAATATGAGTATCCAAGCAAACTCTTACTTTATTCAAATTCAAGTGCTTCAAATTACTGGTGCTGCTAGTTACGTTTTTAGTGCCTTTTACCGTGTGCTAGGAACAGTACATGATGAACTGCTTTGAGTTTTGGCCAGAAATTTTGTGAAATACTGTTCTGTCAATTGGAATAGGATGAAAGTGGTCGCTAAGTTGGTCATTCGGTTGAATTTCATGAAAAGATCTTTTTGCTCAATTCCCACTAGGCCTCTTTGCTGAGCCTCTTTACAAGTATATCTTGTTGGGTTGCCTGGTGTATGATGTATGCAGTTTGCTGACTATTGCATACGTCCGAGATTTATCCAGAGCACACTCAACGAGTAGTAGTTGTGAGTTCTTCGTATGACAAAAAGAAAAGGAGAAAGGGAATAGGATAAAGGTAGACATGTTCCCATAGATACTCGCTCCGTCACTAAAAATAAAAAGCCACTATGAGGTATTATTTAGGTTGTAGATATCAGCTAGCTTACCAAGTAAAGTCTCTAGGGGAAGACTGGGTTCGAAACCCGTTTGGATTTTGTCTGTGTGCCTATTTTGCACAATAAAATTGTTGGATTTAAAGAAAATATTGGTACTATGATGTTGATTCTTCTTGCGATGCTTAATGACTGTCCCAAGTTACCTACCTAACGTCTATTTCCACATACCAACTGCAAATAACATTTGTTTCGGGATGGATGCGTATCTACTCTAGGTAATGTGATTTGCTGCCCATTGCTTGTACAACTGACAAATGCAATAGCCTAGATGGAATGTTCTCTGGAAAGGGCCCAGAAAGAAAAAAAGACCCAGATAAAAAGGATTATCTTTGCTCATCAGCCTTATTCTTTGATTTTCTGAGTGCCTGTGAACATTATTTTTTGACTCGTCGGTGGTAGCAAGGGAAAGGGTTTTGTTGACAAATTCCTTTAGTCAAAATCCTGTATTTCAGAAGCTAGATGGTGAATGACTTTGTTTTGTGAGCTTTATATCATGGTGGCTGTGTTCTATAGATGAAGATAGCTGATAAACCAAATGTAGAAATCTTAGCACATGATTCGGGTATATCCAAGGAGGAAAATGAAGTGTCAAATTTGTTGCCGAAAGTGGATTACATGGCATTTTTCTTTCCTGAATAACAATGGATATTTAAGGAGTGGGGATTTGTCATTTGCTTGATATTGAGGTGGTTAGCAATGTTATTATCCTACAATCATAGTTCTTGAGTTCTGCGACAGGTTACCCTGGTTGAAGAAACATGCATGTTAAGAAGAACAATCAATATTCGAATGAAGTTACGTTTAAAGGTTTTTAGTGAAGTAGGTTGACAAATGGAAAGACTGGTGGTGTATAGTATTGTTACGGAAATCAATCTGGGACAGGTTACATAAAAGGAAGAAAGTCATGGTACAACCGAGGAAGTGCTTGTTCAGAAGCCGATGAAAAGCCTCGACATCATTGAAAAGTAACAACAACGTAAGACTGTCTTATTCTTACCTAAAAAGACAAATAACGTTCTTTGGTGGGGAGGGATGCTCAATTAGTTGGAGTGTAGAGACTGCATGATTTGCGAGAAAGCTTCTCTTGTTCAAAAATCATTGTGAAATGAAATAGGGTGGTCAAGAAGTAGATGGGAATTATCTGCAGAGTTTTGATTGTATCACTCAATTAAGTTCTTTTAAATTGGTGATGAAGATGGAAAGTAGTAACTGTACGACATGAGTAAAGATAAATCAATTTTGTTTGAGTAACTTGGTAGTTTGGTGAGTTTAAAACAGGAGGTGTGTTCTTATGAATATTATGGTAGAGTAACAAGGTCTAACATGTAGTACAAAACTTTTTTAGTGAGGTATCCCAAATAATTAAGAGCCAGTGATGTTTTGCATAATTATCTTGACGACTTTATTGTATATATTTTTGAGTGTAAATGTACCGCATGGGTTCATTTTCTCCTACAGAAGTGTGTTATGGTACTTTTGAGAAAAGGGATGGAAAGGTTTGCCTTCCATGTTGTTCTGGGCAAAAGGAAAAAGGACTACCACTTCTCTTTCTCTCTCCCTCTCCATTTTTTTTGAGGTAGTATCGTAATTCTCTTCTAGATACTCACTTAAAATTGGCCTGCCATCTGAACCCTGAGGGGGTAGCTCAGCTGGTAAGACCTCTGAGATTTATTCCAGAGATCCCAGCTTCAAGTCCCCTCAGGGCCACTGGAGGTTTTCCTAGTCGTTAACTCCAGGGCCCATGAGATTAGTCAAGCAAAGTTTGGATACCCATGCTATCTAAAAATAAAAAATAAGAAATTAGCCTGCCATCTGTGGTCATGTGGACAAGGATAAAAGAGATAGAATTTTGGTTTAGAACACCAATATTACAGTCAGTCAGTGCAGAAAAGATAATTAAATAACGCTTAAAATATTTATTTATTTATTTTGGATGCAAGGGCTTAAAATAGTTAATAGTCTCAGAATGTGAAATACGCATTATAAATAATTAAATCAGAAGCACTACCATGGATTGGGGGACTAGGTCTTTAAGTCAAGACGTAAACGAGGAGGAAAGGAAGGATTTCCTTGCCTTTGTTGAACGGCTTGATCTCTAATAAAATGGAATGGTAGAGATGGATTTATGTGGTGCTTCTAAATAGGATATAAGGGAACCCAGTGGGTAGCTCCGTAGCTCAGCTGGTAAAACCTCTACGATTTGTTCCAGAGGCCCCAGGTTCGAGCCTCCTCAGGGCCGCTGGAGGTTTTCCTGGAGTTCTCCAGGGCCCATTGGATTAGCGGGGCAAAGCCCGGATACCCGTATTATCTATTTAAGGGTTTGGTTCAAGGCTTCAAGCTGTAACTTAATTTTCCTTTCCTCTTAATCAGTTTTCTCTTCTCTTTTATTATTATTATTTTTGTTTTAAGATAGTTGTTCATTTATATCCTTTTCCTTTCGGATTGATGGGGACATGGGGTACATGCATGCATGTATGCAGTTGAGCTTGGATAATAAAAAGCCATGTTAACCAGACCACATATATGCTGAACTTAGTAATTCTTGTTCTTTACCTTTCATCTTTCTGTCTGTAAATCCTGTGCCAATTACCCTACTCTTGGTACTGTGCTTGGGTATCTCATCATCATGTTGACATCTATTCTATTTACCTTGCTATAGGCCGGGCATGTATGAGGGGGAGATAGTTATGTGATTGACTTATATTTATAGGTGTTATGCTTGCGTAGCTTATATACCTGAATCTGTGTAAGCCTTACCACTACAAAAGCGAAAATGATGCCAATGAGCCTGCAAAGAAGCAACATTGCTGCCATCTGTTTCTGTGGGAATCTCCTGTTGCTTTTTGGAAAATATCCTTAAATAAATATGTTGTTTTCTATACACTTCACTTTTAGTCACGAGGAACTCTCCTTCGATGTATCTCTCCATATAGGTCCAATCAAGTCCTCTCTGTATGGGTGCAATCCCTTAATGACCCTATAAAAAGATTGAATTACACCAAATTTGCTTTTTTGTATTTTTGTTATCAACTATTTCGATTTTCTTTTTGACAGAACTGAGAAAACAGTTCCCGTTGATTCCCTTGGTGGCTGAAGAGGACTCTGCATTCTTGCGTTACAATCAGCTAACTGATGCTGTAGTAAATGTGGTGAATGATAACACAAGCTCCAAAGATAAACAATTAACAGATGTGGAAGTGTTAGAAGCAATTGACAGAGGAGGGAACAATGCACATGCTTTTGATTCCAAACCAGCCACATATTGGGTAGGCCTGACAGACCTTGTCTGATGCATCCGGGCTTCATGCCTATGAAGCGATTATTACAATGATCACGTACTTCCAAACTAAATATGGAGATTTGTTTGAATTGACTCCTTACATATGTTGATGTGCATATTCACAATGCAGCTACTGGATCCAATAGATGGCACACGAGGGTTTCTAAAAGGGGGTGGTTCCTTGTATGTGGTACGTCCGTTCTTTGCTCTTGGTAGTTGTGTAATTGTGATTCAGTTAATAAACAGTTCTGCTAGTGCTATGCCAAGCCAAATGTGTTACTATCAGGGATAGGGAGTTTGATGATTAAGGTAAAAAGGCAAGAAGCATATCATAACCGGGAGGATCACATAGGTCTTTGGAATAGGGGATTAAGTGATAGACATTGATTTTATTGTTTAACGAGTATGAAGTGAGTGTATAAATCTCACTATGGGGAAGGGCATATATTATGAGTACAAATAGCAACGAGTTACGAGAAGAGTAGACATAAGAGCAAATTGAGATGATATTTTTTTTTCTGTTGTGATATTTATGTATGTTGCTTCTTAGTTGGACTGAAGAAAAGTGCATTTTGTAAAATTATCAAACTGAGTATAGTTTGCACTACTCTATGACTGTAGTTATCATAAATGTAGTACATTTGTTTGATGGAGATTGCAGAAGGGTGAAGGAGTATGTGAAATTTTTACTGTCGAATTAGAAATATGGTGCTGTTAGTGTTCTAAATACACTATACGCTGTCTGAAGTGATGCTTTTTGGGTTTCCTTTTCAGGTTGGTCTGGCACTTATTATTGAAGGGGAGATAGTATTAGGTGTCATGGGCTGCCCAAAGTGGCCAGAGAACTTCTCCCCTCATATCTGTACTGATGTCCGAGATTGCCAGAGAGCCGAATCTGAATCAGGGGTGATTATGGTTGCCCATGTGGGCTGTGGAACATGGAAAAAGAGGTTGCCTGGTTTGCCGGATAGTCTATTAACTGCGAATAGCATTTGGGAAAGATGTTTTGTGAGTAAGTGTTCCATAGTGCGTGAGGCGCATTTCTGTATTTCTGATAGTGAAGTATGGGATGCACTACCCCTTTCAGACTCATTTAGTGTAACAACCACTGCTAGTGATGTGGGGGACAAGCAACTTCTTATTCTCCCAACATGCTGTGGAAGGTATGGCAAGATTCTTCTGCTCTTAAATACATCCTTGGATATTTGCATCTTCAATTGGTATTAACGACTTTGTGATGCTTGTTTTTCCGTTTATTTGGTTAAGAACGAACTGCCTATCCTACCTAATATGGGGCCTGGGGTCAAATTTTCTCTTTCTTTCTTTTTTTTTTTTTTTCCGTTTTTTGGTTGGAGAGGGGGGGGGGGGGGTTTGAACACACACCAAATTACAATGACTCGATAAATGAAGTTAATATGAAGATCCTAACCCCCACCCTCATGATAAGAGGTTGAGAGCTGTAATTATCCACCAGTGTTTGTTACATTACATGTAGCAAGAGCAAGGGTTTCTCTTTCTTCATGTTAGAATTGACCAAATAACATTGTCTTAACTATGTGGTTTACGTACCAACAAGGGTGGTGGTCTAATGGTTCCAAGCTTGCTATCAAGTGGTTTGGTAAGGCAAGGACCAAGGTCATGGGTTCGAATCCCCATTCCCCCCCCCCCATGCCTTGTGTCTGTCGGCTTCTAGGAACTGTACTAGCCCCTTGTTGGTGCTACGTTGTTCAGGTAGTCTGATATGTTCGCTATTGAACACGAGAGTCCGAACATGACGTAGCGGGGGTGCCTCGGTCGCCATTCAATTTGTAACGCATGGAACTCTGACGGAGTAGGCTGTAGGAAGGTAAATCTGAACAGGATTGAAGTTAAGGGGTATCCTCCTGATAATGATTGGCCTAAAGTCAATCTAGAAGGTATTGCAAGTGCAAAACTTGATCCTGCAGCATTTGAGGGCGGTGTTACAGATGCCAGTGCTGAATTTTTGTGCTCACTTATCTTTGTTCCTTTGGATATATCTGTTTTTTACAAGGCGTATATCTCAGCCTTTATACATGTTTCATTCAGGGCTTCACACTGCAAAAGCTTCCACATTAGAAGACTGAAGAGTGAAGATATTCTTGGAAAGTGACTCTTAGCCCTTAGGTGCCTATACCTAGATCCATAGCAAGATTAAAACACGTTGGTACCTCTGGAAACTTTTCAAGAGGGCTGGCTCTTTTTGGTGTAAACTTGAAAATATATGACAAGCCATGTTGTTAATCAGAAGAATGATGTAGTAGATATGAGAGGGATTAACAGATCAGGTCTCGTATATGTTTGAGTCTAGGCATATTTTAATTGTTTCCTTGCAGCTTGAATTCTGACATTGTAAAAGGGATTATGGCTCCGTTTGATTCACCTGGAAAAACTGAACTGATATGAACTAAACTGAACTGAACTGAATTGATTTTCTTAACTTGACCGTTAACCATTTAAAATTCGTCCAAACATATTCAATATTAGACTCATTTGAAAGTATGCTTTGAGATCTTTCCGATGACATAGTTATCATCATTAATTTATTTCGGAATAGATAAGAAGTTATCTAAGTGATAAAATTACACATGAACTGGACTGGACTGAACTGAATTTGAGTAAAATTAAGTTGAATCAAACAGAGCCTACGTTTGTGGGGCTTCTCTTGTTGAGTTTGTCTTTTAGTAGCATAACTAAATATATTTACTCTTTCAAAAAGAGAAAAAAGGAAAGGAAGAGGAGAAGGAACAAGAAAAAGGAGCTCCCTTCATTTCCCACTTTATGATCATGTGACATATGTCAGCAGAGCAATGTTTTAACCAAAGGAAAAACTTGCAATGTTGAAAACTACTCATACAAACACCTTGACTGTAAATATGTTCCTGATAACTTTTTTGGTTTAGGATTGAACCGGTTACAGGCTGTTAGTTAAAGATTCTATTATTGTACAACCATCAGGCCAGCCAGCTATGCTATATGGGGCTGAGTGTTGGCCAGTGAAACAGTTGCATGTGCAGAAGATGCGAGTGGCTGAGATGAGGATGCTTCGTTGGATGTGCAACTTTACAAGAAGAGACAAAATTAGGAATGAAGTGATAAGAGGCAAGGTGGGAGTGACCGACATTGACAACAAGATGTGAGAGACGAGACTTAGGTGGTTTGGACATGTTATGAGAAGACATCAAGATGCCCCAGTGAGAAGGTGTGAGAGGATTATACTTAGGGACTGCAAGAGGAGAAGAGGGCGTCCAAAGAAGAGTTGGGGAGAGATAATCAGTCAGGATTTGACTCTTCTAGAACTTACCGAGAACTTAGCCCTAGATAGGAGAATTTGGCGTAGTAGGATCCGTGTAGAGGATCCTCGATAGATTGTCGTTCTGCATTGCATAGGAACTAGAGCTTGCGGCATTTTGTTTTCTAGCTGGTAGTTGTCTTCTTCTTTCTATCCCAATCTGGTTAGCAACCTTATTTTTTGGTGTGGTTTTGCTTGCTGTTGTTGTTGTTGTTGTTGATGTTGTGTTGTTGTTGTTGTTTTTTGAAGTTAAAATGTGGTGTACTTGGTGAGGGACAATTGTTTGAAGTTAAAGATTCTATTATGTGGTGTACTTGGTGGGGGACAAATGCACATAATCTCACAGATACTTAAATGTAGAGAGCGTGTGTTTGTGGGATAGTTCACTGTTTTTAACCATTTTTTTTTTGGACCAAAGTTGGAGGAGATTTGGGGTATAATGAAACTGCTAGAAATAACAGCTGTTTGTTTAGATATCATCTTCTGAGGATTCTTCTCCTCTTAGGTTGCAATTTATTTCCCCGTTAATAAAATTTCTGTGTGTAATCTCTTAAGCTGGATTACTCTTTGTGGACTTTTAGAAAGTCTTTTATTGGGAAGATATCCCTTGCTTGGCCCTTGTAGCTTCTTCATTTTAATTGGGCTTGATTTGATTTATGGGACGTGTTCTCTTGGTAGCACTGCTTGTTTATTGCTAGAGATGTCAAATTTATTTTTCTATTTTTTTTTTCTTATCTCATTGATACTAGGCTACTAGCTCCATTCTGTTAACAGTAGTTAGTGCCCACCTTGCAGTTTAAGCAAGTATGTGATGGTGGCATCAGGCAGAGCATCTGTTTTCATTCTTAGAGCAAACAGATACTTGACTACTATAAAGGTATATTCCCTGTCTTCACATCTCCATCAAGAGTGCATTATTGCTCGTGGTTGATTCTTGAACTCTTTGGGATGCAGGCTTGGGATCATGTTATTGGAATGATTTGTGTGCATGAAGCTGGTGGAAAGGTGTGTATCATCTCTCCTTAAGTTGTACTTGTAGCCAATTGCCATGCAACTGCCATGTGAATTAGTTCAGTATTCAGACTGTCGAAATTTCGGAGCGCTTACTTCCTGACTTCCTACCACCAAAATTTGATTGGTTTTAAGTTTTTGTGCTCTAAATTTGATCAGGTTACTGACTGGAGAGGAAGCAACCTTGACTGTGCTGTAGACGAAGAAGCGCGTAGAGCTATATATCCATCAGGCGGTATACTTGTGACAAATGGAACCTTGCATGATCAGATCCTGGAGTTAATTCCTTAAAATTCATCAGTTACGTCATAGAGATCCTAAATCTTCCAGGTACTTGCCATTTTATCTTTGGTTACATATCATGCTTAATTGCTTGTTGTCTGATATCGTACTATGAAGCTGATTAATAAATCAAAGTAAAGTCTATGTCCAGTTTTCTGTCAGTCTTTTTGTGTATGAATTATTAGTTGATTATTGTTAGCTTCAATGTTCTGGAAATTAGTTTGGAATTTCTTTGATGTTACTTGTGACTTGGAGGTCTTACTAAGTCCAGGTATCACCAACACCTATAGAATTGTATCTGTTTCTTCTGGTGATTGATCTGTGTTTGGGCAATTTTGCTTAGGTGAGAGATTCAAGACCCTTTTGGGATCAGTGGGGACTGGGGAGTAAGAAAAGAAGGTGAATAGTAGACCCATTTCTTTGTTAATAGGTGGCTCATCTGTTTGTTTGATCGTAATTAAATATATATTAATGGTGGTATTCCTCATATTTTCTGAATCTCTTCTATCTGTATACTGTAGATATGATATGATATGAAGCATTATAATTGTGAGGATTCTCGCAGTTCTTAATCCCTTGGTTTATGTTCCCTCATACTTTTGGGTTGTAGTCTGAACACAAGACTTTCAATTGGTACCCTGGCACACTTTTCTTATAGTTGGGTAGCATAGGACAAGAGTGTTGGTCCTTTTTGTGCTAAAATTCCTCCTGATTTGTCTGAGTTTTCAGCTTTTATCTTCCAACTATGTGCTTGGGTCTAAAATATGTTGCTCAGTATATGCAAATATATAATGGTTTATGATTTGTTGTCGCAGCCTTTGGAGTGATAGCCTGATAGGCCACATATTATATGATTAATTATATTATATCCACAAAATTGTTTGTTAAGAAAATGGACAAAAACGTCATTCGTTACTACATGTCAACTTAAGATTGGATCACATGGGTTGACTCTTCTATGTGCTTTCCAGACAATCTAAGTTACCTAATTTATTAGTGTTTTTTTTTGCTCATCGACTATTTGTTAGCTTTTTTTTTTTTTGACACTGACTACTTATTAGTTGATAAATGCACAACTTTCAGAGGACCCAGGTTCGAGTCTCCTCAGGGACACTGGAGGTTTTCCTGCTCGTTAACTTCAGGGCCTATGGGATTAGTCAACCTAAGCTTGGACACCAATATTATCTAGAAAAAAAGTTGATATATGCACAACTTTGCTTTAAACAAGCTGTTGATTGTTTTGTATATATGCATATTGTTTACTTACCTGCGTATCTATATATGGATGTCATATTCTCTTGGATAAGATGCATCGGGTGAGTCTAACGTGGCAATATTAAATTGGCATAGTTGCTTTCTTCTGTCAGTGGTTAATTTATTACCCTATGTGTATAGTCCTTATTCAAACGCAACACACATGTAATTTTGAGTTCTGTTAGTAACATTTGAATACTTGTTTGATAAGGGTAATCACATTATCCATTCAATAGATTTAATTTATGCCTTCTATACTTTGCTTGATTTTCAGCTGCTTCTTTCTGCTGGTTGAGTAGCTTTCGCTAGGGAATTTCAATTATTGAATCACATAATTTGGCATAGTTTGCGAACTGATTTGTTCCTTTAACTGCTGAGGACTTAAGAGCTCTATTTTAGAATCTTTGAAGTACGAGTACTAATTACCGCTCTGTCCCCTGAACTCTTTTCATATTCTATTTAATTGTTTCTACAGATCATGGTGTGAGGATCACTGACGCCAGGATACCTTCTCGCACTTGTCTTACTTATTCACAATATCCAGTAGGTTATCTGCACGGTAATGCCGCATGCACCTAAAATTGTTGATATTGTTGTCATCTAAGTACAGCTCTTTTGAATTGCCATTCTTTTACGTTTATCTTGCTGGTGAAGGCAATCGGTTATGTATTTTTTTGTACATATATAGCTTGAGGTGTGCCTCAACACTGAGATTTAATTGTTATAGAGGAATTTGATTCTTTTGCTTTTCTTTCTTTTTTTATAATATATGAAGCTTGGAGGAGTTGGTTTACCTTGTGCAAACCCTCAGTGCACTTCCTCAAACTATGTGAGGCGCTTTCCATTTTCCAAGACACTTGAGGACAGTTTTGTAATCATCTTATTATATTTAGCTTTGAGTTCTTTAACCAATTTTGCATCATGACAAGTTAGGTGAATAGGTTGTGATAGCACCAATGTAGAAATCAGTGTTTAAGCTACTTGATTCTGATGGTGCATGTCTATGGCCAATACTGCATAATTGGTTACACAATCTGCAGAAAGGGGGAAAGGAGCTTTACTATAATGGTAAAGTTAATTCATTTTGACAGTAGAAAGTGCTTGTTATTGCGAGGTACAATTAGGGATGATTGTTCCTTTCCCCCTTTTTAGATTTTTGGGGTGTAGGTTTATTGTTGTTAGTGGCCTTGACATGGTGATGAGTGGTGACAGCTCATCTCAATCCAAGGAGAAAAGGATACTGTCAGAATTGTGCATACTTATTGTGAACTGTGATGTAATTTCTGACATTGTTTTGTGATTTGACAATTAATTATTAATCATTGATTAATAATTACTCAAATGGAGGGGACACGTTGCTTATGGACAAACAGATGACAGCAACCATTTCTTTTCTGTTGAAAATATGACTGCCCCTTGCCCATCTTTTCCTCGCGGCCTATTTATATATACTGCACCCACAGGCAAGGTTTTTCATGCAGTGATAAGCCATCATCTTCACCTGTCTTCTTTTTCTTTATCTTGCTTGTTTTCTCCCTCTTGTGAAAGGAAGAAAGTGTCTGCCTGACTGGGCAGTGAGAAATCAGCTCTCAGGAAAGGTAAAAGAAGAAATCTCCGATATTGTCACTGACATTATTGATTATGGGAAGAACACCGTGCTGTGACAAAGAGGGGCTGAAGAAAGGTCCATGGACCCCCGACGAAGATCAGACGCTTGTCAATTACATTCTAAAGCATGGCGCTGGCAACTGGAGAAGTCTTCCAAAGAAAGCAGGTGGCTATAATCTTCAATTCTTTATGTGTGACTGCGTAGAATTTAGTACTTTTGATGATGCCATAGTATGTTAAGTTATGATGCATAATACATAGTGCTGAACTGTTGGAATTATAATTCTTTTTGCAGGACTTCAAAGGTGTGGTAAGAGCTGCCGGCTACGGTGGACCAACTATCTCCGGCCAGATATCAAGAGGGGAAGATTTTCATTTGAAGAGGAAGAGATCATAATCCAACTCCATAGTATTTTGGGCAACAAGTAAGCTTATGTGAAACTTATCATTTCTACTGTTATCATGATCACAACACATATTGATGTTCTTTGTTTTTTTTATGGCTAATGTACAGGTGGTCTGCAATTGCTGCTAAATTGCCAGGAAGGACTGATAATGAGATAAAGAATTATTGGAACACCCACGTAAGGAAAAGGCTACTTCGGATGGGGATTGATCCTGTGACTCATGGCCCTCGCCTCGATCTTTTGGACCTTCCCTCCATCTTGAGTTCTCTTCAGAATCCGTCGTTATTGAACATGCCTGCTTTGCATAATCTGCAGTCTCTTCTGAACCCAGAACTTCTTAGATTAGTCACTTCACTTGCGTGTTCACAAATTGGCATCCCTGATTCTCTCCGTCAAAACTTTTCCCAGAATCAAATACTGGGCAATCCTCTAGCAGGAAACCCAACTGATCCAACTGTTCAGATTGCTAGCCAAATCAAGCAGTCAATTAAAACTATATCATCTTTTGATGGAACTGATGTAAAGCCAAATCTAGAGCAGAATCCATCAAATATTTGCAATTTTGGAATTCAAGGAGGTCCTCAGCAAGTGCATGGTCATGTTAAAGCTGAACCTAGCTTCAATAGCTATGCCATGGATCATGCGACCCATTACCCGTCTGATAACTGTCTTGATCTCAAATGACAGTAACCAGAGTTTTAGCAGCTGCAGCTTCTCCTCCGAATTCTTGACGCCTTGTTCAATTCCGGTTGATCCTTTTGCTTCCAGTTTCGCTGATCTCATCAGCGGCGCAAGTCATGAAGATGAGTTAGAAGCTTATTTTGGCAACATGGTGAAGTTCGAAAGCCCAGCTAGCTTGGATGTTTGTAGCTGATAATCATACTCATAGCTCTTTTTGGTGATTCTTTTTCTTCTTGACTCTGTAATAGACATGATGCTCAGATGTATACTATGACATACTCCTTGGACAGTAAACTTTGCATCAGCATTCCTGTCAGGAATGTCTTTTTTCTCTCTCAGACAAAGCTGATTTTTTTTTTTTTTTTTTGGGAAGGAAGGAGGTTCTACTAGTCGAGAACTATGTCAGGCTAGACTTAAGGCCAGAAGGAGGGGGAGGGAAAGTAGTGCTAGCACCTAGGCCCTAGCCCATAATCAATATTAGAGCCACCCCACCAAAAGAGTGTGAGAGACTAACAAACTAACAAGTATAAAACAAATTGCTACATATTAAAAGTAGTGTTACTTTCGATTGTCTTAGTTGAGAAAGTCTTATACAAGAGTCAAGACCTTCGACTTTTCATGGTGTAATCTTTTTCCTTGGATTTGACTGAACTGACTGAATTTAACTCGATCGAAGTGAACTGAATAATAATCTGTGAGAGAAAAACTAACTATTGAGTAAGTGGAAAAGAACACACCCTCATTTTTCGGGTGTTATAATAACATTGTTTAGGTAACAATTTCGATTTATTCTGTTTTCAAATGTACTCTAAAATCATCCTATTTTTAGGGGCATGTGACATGTGAGAGGGTAACATATACCTGTGGCGATACCTGTGAATTGCGACGTCTGAACAAGAAAAGTCGAGGTCATGACTCATAATTAGCGATCATACATTTCAAAGTAATAACCCCATTTTTCCATGGATTGGTATTAGGGGTGCTTATCGAGTCTATCTTGAGTTTAGCCAAACTCGAGCTCGAAACTCTCGAGCTCGAAACTCTCGAGCTCAAATTCTCCACAAGCTCGACTCGACTCGAACTGGAAATTTTCCTGCTCGACTCGACTCGAGATCGAGCCAAAAGCTCGCCCAAAACCCAGGTTTAAGGCAAATATTTAACTTGGGTTTTGCTAGAAGCCCAACCAATGAATGGGCTGGGTGGCTGCCAATTAACCTCACAAGCCCAATGACGTACTCATCTTGGTTGTTTGTTAGTGAAAGTATGTGATTCACATGGGTTTTTATAGTACAAAGATGATGATTTCTTCCATTACCCCAGCGATGTGGGACTGAGCTCAACTATGAAATGCTTTGTTTTTCTTTCTAGAAGTCTTTACTGTTAACACAATAACACTAGCACTGTACGATTTATTCTCAAAATCTTTTAAATAAAATTGGTTTGTTTGTTTTCCTTGTATTGTTCTTTTGCCTTCTATTGGTTTAACATTCCTTTATTTCTTTGTTCTTTATTCTTTTATGGCTTTGGCTTCAAAATGGTTGTTCTTTTTAGTTTCCTTTTCTTTATTCTTTAGTTTCCTTTTCTAATTAAATCCATACTAATTACTAAAGTTTAACCTCATTGTAATTCTCCATTATTTCTATTTTAGTTTAAACTTCACAATCGAGTAGCTCGCGAGCTTATCGAGTCGAGCCGTCGAGTTCAGGCTTAGCTCGGCTCGACTCGCTAAGCATACGAGTCGAGTTCGAGTTTAAATCGAGTCGAGCTACCGTCGGATTCTGACCGAGTCGATTTCGAGTAGCTCACGAGTTAGCTCGCTCGATTAGCAGCCCTAATTGGTATCATACATGACTTCTCTAAACTTTGTCACTTTTTTTGGCCGCCTTATACTTTACTCGTATAAAATTTGCAAGTGGGGCTTGGAAATTGAAAATGGACCAAAGGGCTCCACTCCACTGCTCCAGAAGAAGCTGCAAGATCAAAACTACTCCCAACCCATTATCTTTCCCGCCATGGCTCGCGAACATATATCCACTTCCTTTGATCCTTTCTATTTTCAATTTCAATTTCAATTTCAATTTCAATGCAAAATGCCCCTCCAAATCTTTCAGCATTAGGTGATATGTCTTATCAACTCAAAACCCTCTCAGTTTTTCTTTACAACGAAACCCTAGGGTTTTGCTCTATTTAATTCCTCATTTATTTGGGATTGGATTTTCTTTGTTTGTGTTTTTCCCCCTTTTTCCATTTGGACGCAAAATTGCTGGTCAAATCCTTTTAGTTTTGGTTCGGTGATAAAAAAAAATTATGGTGATTTAGGTTTCTATTAAGCCTGTTTCGTCAAGTTCCTTCAGAATTGCAGAAATTTGAAGGTTACGCTCTGCTCAATTTTAGGTCAAATTTTGAATTAATTGTGTTTCTTTGCCTAGTTTATTAATATAAGCGCTGCAAAATTTTGATAAATTGTAATGTGTATGCTTTGGCTAGATAAACATGATTAGTTGCTGCTTGTGAAATTACTCTCATTGTAATGGGAGACATATGTTTTGTTGCTGAAAATTCTAAAATCGATTACATTCAAGTGTGAGTCTCCATATCGTGGCGTGTCTATTAATCCTTCTTATGTAAATTGTGCTCCTTAAATGGTTTGTTTGATGGATGTATAGTCCTGGACATAATGAGATGATACTGCTATAATATAATCACTGATAAAATTTTCCTCTGAAATTTGACTGAAATGATGCAGTAAGTAAGTGAATAAGTTGAAGGCTCAAGAGAGTAATTACTTTTGGGATAAATGGAAGTTCTGTTTAATCTATTGTGCATATAATACTAGTGTAAAGAATTCATGATTTGTATAATTGTATTAGTGACACCCATACTATTGATGAGGTAATGAAACAGGACTAGGAACATTTTATGCTCACTGACCTTAGCTAGAAGTGTTTACATGAGAGCTGCAATTCTGAATTTATTTTACTCGACCCGATCATGATTAATGTCTTTCTTATAAGCCCGTGGTACTGTTGATACGTGGATATGTGGCACTAATGAGTAGTGTGATAGAATTAATAGTGTATGATAGTAAAACTCATACAATTGATGACCTAATGCAACAAAACTAGGAAAGTTTTATGTTCACTGACCTTAACCAGAAGAGTTTACAGGGAGCTGCGATTCTTAATTTGTTTTACTCGACCATGATTAATGACTCCTCTATAAGCCCGTGGTACTGCCGACCAATGGACTTGTATCTTGCTATTCTGCCTGATTTTGTTTTATTTTTTAAAAGATAAGCTTCGCCTGTTCTTCTAAGTGCGTGGCTTGAGGGCAGGGGAGAGGGCTATCTCCCCCTTTCGAGCCATATTGTGCTAACCTTATGCACTCTGCTCCATATCCTTCTAATTCATGGATCTCCGTGAATGAGATGGTTGGTGTTTGATTATCAATTTATCGTATCTAGATCTGTATGATCTCTAGAATTTTGGAATCGGTTGCTATGTCAGTGCTTTCAGTTGCAGCAAGTTGGTTTGTAGGAGTTTAGGAGCCAACTTTGGTTTGCCATTATGTTGAATGGATATAGATAACTACCTCTTATTGAGGTGAGATACAAGAGAGTGCAGAGTTTGGAACTTTGTTAGTGAATTTGGATTGATCAAATGGCAGTACGTACATACAAAATTGTTAATAGTGATATATCATGACATTGCACGTTATCACTTTGGTTTCGGGTTATCACTCTGTAATAGTAAGTTAATAGCTCTGCCTCCTATTTTCTGGCTGATCATCAGCCTATAATTGGCACAAGCTTTTCCCTAGCTTGTACTATTTTATAGCATTGTTAGGAGGGGAATATATGGAAACAAACTATGAATTATGAGAAACTACCTGAAAGCTTATTTTATTCTTGAATTTAGCTAGTCTAAGCTAGCTGAATAGCTTGTGCTGTAAATTTTTTTGATGGATTATTGCACCTTCCGAAATATAGAGTGCCAATAGTTTGAAATGCAATGCTGATTCTGAAAGTTGTCTGAGAAAGACCCAATGATAGGCTAAGTTTTTTAGTTTTATTTTTCTCATTGGTATGCAACTGACTTGCTGTCTTGGTGCAATTTGCAGTAATACGCCTCTTCACTTTTGGCCATTCGTTGCTAAGAAATCGGTTCTGAATGAGTAGACATGCAGTTGATAGTCCTGCTGGCTCAAAATTGTGCCAGATGTGCAGTCGGATACAGTCCCTTTTTTGCCTCTGTCACTTAGCAGGGGTCATGACTCATGAGTACTCTGTGTCAAGGAATCTGAAATAGGATCTTAGAAGCTTCCTTTCAATTAGGTCTGAAGTGCACTAGCACCACGCTTCATGAGGTAAGCTTAATGTGTAAAAGGCTTCATATATTTAGAATTATTGCATATTTCAGAATTAGTAGTTGAGATTGTTTCTTGTTGGATGATGCATGAAAGTTATAAGAAAAGCTTTTCTTAAAGAAGTGTTTGAAGAGTTGGCATAAAAGTTTGTTGATTTTGTCTTTATACTTCTCATAATTAGAACCTGTGCAGAGTGTGCACTGGGACCTCAGATTCTCAGCCACAAGTTCCAAACAATAGTTTCAGTTCAACGATTGCATTTTTTCTGTCTGGCTTGACAAACAGTGGATTGATACACCATTTGACCCTAAATTTTTTTTATACTTCGTGATTGAACATGGACCATCTGTTTATTCCCCATAGTAATCAGCACCTCTTTTCTTGCTCCAGGTTCCTACTACATATGCGTACGTGGAGTCACGCGAGTGCTTGACAATTTCTGTTTGTGGAAAGCTCTTGTAGACGGTCTGTTCTTTTTCCATCTACATCTTGTTTTTTAATTCGCTGATCACGACTGTTATTCTATCATCTCATGGAAGTAGATAACTGTATACGTAGGGATAAATAATTTGCATGGGTTGCTTATACATTAATACATTAGCAAGACCTTGCACAACACATGCACCAGCATCAGATCTCGTATCTACAAATCGGTTTCGAACTACAGTGACAGTACTAAGGATTTTTTTTTTCCATAATAGCATTTGTGGTCTTTTTTTAAAAATGAATTTTCTATTTTCTTGTTAAGGCAATCAGTGTCGTCTAAACGAAGAGATAAAATGGAGCAGTATTCAAAGTTTGTTGGAGCCACTGAACAGCTCATAACAAAAACTAACAACAATTTTATAATGCACCTAATTTGTACACATAAGCTGGTTCTTATTGAAGCAACCATGCACTGGGAAACCTTAGAATTTGGACAAGTTGTTACCAAATCAAGCATAAGGTGTAATTATCATTCTTTAAACAAGATCATTTAGTTACATTTATACTCACGATTTGGCTCTTTCTCTTTGTTATATGTGTAACTAAGCATGGCACATGTAAGATTAGGGAAAATTTAATTTATTTACTACTTTTACACTTGCGTCATAGAAATCTCCATTGATTTGTTTCTGGTAAAAGATAATGGCGTGTGATGAGTAACTGTATTTGATTTTATTATATTTATTCTATGGTAAGTAGTCTTATTGGTTTGGAAATTAGACGTTGTCTTTTGATTTTACTGCAAGTAATTCCCACACGTAAAGAGAAGGGCAGTAAGGTAATTAAGGTGTAGATGTTCTTATTACATTTTCTACATATAGTAGCTAGAGAAGAAACTCAAGGAAGACAAGATAACCAAGGGAGGTTTTGGAGGTTGGGGTTGTTAAAATAGTTGAATACCAATGATAAAACCTCAGCAGACATCATTATATACATGATGTTTGACCAAAGCTAAGCTATCTGTCTTTAATATGAAAAGTTTTAGGGTGGACACTTCTTTCTCTCGCTATCTTCAATGCCCCCTATGATGCTACAGTAGTTTTCTCTAGGATTTACATCTAGTGCGTTTGAACCTTATCAATATTTCTCAGAAAACAACAAAATTGGGCAGCTGAGACTTGTCATTGGCTGTTACTCCATTAGACAAGTACCTATAGGATGCTGGTTCTACTTTCTGTTGACATCTGTCCAAACTGATCTAATAGAGTGTTTATTCAGGGGACAAATCAGAGTTTAACGTTAATCCCACCAGTCAAAAGCTTCTGTTAGATTACCAAATCTTCTCTCTATATATAAAGTTGACATATTTCGTGAGTTTTGAGTCATGCCACATCATTAAATATATTATTAGAATAATTTTTAAAAAAATAAAATTGAGAGTTTGAGTTGTGATGAATAACTAGAGTCTATAAGTGTTATAACTTAATTTTTGTCGAAACTTCAAAAGCAAATGTAATCTTCTACACATCTTCAAAAAAAATAATATTTGTACCATGGTATTCGCATCGAAAAATACTTCAAAATGAGATGCATTTACAATATGTTTAATCTTAACGTTATCCAATTTTAATTAGCGTAAATATATTTTAAAATAATATTGAAAAATAAAATAACAAGGAAAATAATAAAAAAAATATATAACTTAACCCGTGCATCGCACGGGCATCATTACTAGTTAGAATTAATTTGGCAAGTTCAAGTACGTGGCAAGTTCAAGAGTTTTTTTTTAGATAACATGGGTGTGCCCGTTTTGCTTGACTAATCCCATAGGCAGAAGTTAACGACCCGGAAAACCTTATATGGCCTTGAGGGAACTCGAACCTGCAACCTCTAGAATACTTTTTCGAGATCTTACCAGCTAAATTACCCCCTCATGGTTAATTCAAGTAAGAGTTACCTCACTCTTATTTTTGAGATGAGGGTTTATGCTTTTCCATTTAAGGTCCCATTCTTTGGTTATTAATAGACTGGGAACAAAAGACTTATCTCCTTTTCTTTTTTTATCATATCTTTTTATGCGGAGGCATGAAGGTTGATAAAAATTAAACCCCCTCAAATTTATGGTTGGGAAAATGATATTCCTCAACATTGAAGTATCTCTTTATTCTTTACTGTCATATAATTTCAATTCAAGGGTCTATTATGTTGTACTACTTTTTTTTACGGGAGGGATTAACAGCTATAGAAACAAGAGTAGGAGTTTAACTTTATTCAACAGCTGTAATCATGTAGACCCTATGTTTGGACCTTTTATTAAGGCTTGTGAAGAAAATTTCTAGAACCTTTAGTTCTAATTTCTCTCAGTGTTTAAATGGAGAAATAACATCTACCAAGTACCAAATGTATAGTCTACTTCGGAATTGGACTGGGAGATCAACAAAGGGATTGGAATTTCTTTTCCCTAAGGAATAACAAGGGTTCTTTCCAGGGTCAAAGAAGCCAAAAATGTTGGGTGATCACAATTCACAAGGGGAACAGATTCAAGTCCTCAGATTGGAAATAAATTTCCCCTTTAAACCCCTGAAATTTTCAAATGTTAGGGTAGCATTGGTTAAATGGGGTTACCTTATAGATTACATCTAATAGGAACTTTTATTTTTCTTTCTAAAACCACTTCCTTATTTTTAACGGTATGGAGAGGGTAATATATATATACTTCCTCCGTTCCTCTCTTATCTTCTTATTTAACTTTGCACAGTCTCTAAGATAATACTTTGATCATTAATAACTTTAATTATACAGATATAATTATATTAAAAAATTGATATTGTGAAAATATAATCTAAAACGAATCTAAGAAATGTATTTTGATCTTATAATTTTTTATATATTTTTCACAAATCAATGGTCAATATTTATGAAATTTGACTCAAAAAGTCAAATAAGAAGATAAGAGAGGGACGGAGGGAGTATGTGATGTTTGTCAAACATAAGAAATTTTCAGCAATTTAAATTTAGTGGCTAAAAATACAACTTACAATACTTGTGTATGCTTTTTCAAAAAGGACATGAAGATGGTTCCAGTAATTTGCTTGTTGTGGACTTGTGGGCGAAGTAGACAATAACGTGTCACTGATTGCCACATGTCAATTGCGGAGGAACTTACACGGCCATGCTGCTGTGGCTGTTACTTGAGGTCGTGCATCTCAATCTCAATCTCAATCTCAATATACAGTTAATCACTTGTCTGATGACATGTGTTCTAATGTTGAATGTTTTTTTCTGATAGCATATCATATGGTGCACATGGGTAATAGTAAAGAATACCGTTGTCTGCACTTGGAGCGGATAGCGGTATACTCTTTCCTTATCCTTCGCAATGACCTTGGTTGAAGTCTCATTTTTATTAAAAACTGTTATGTTTTCTTACAATTCATAAATAAAATTCCTGTCCTAATTTGTTACTAGTACCTATACTAGTTAACAGGCCACATACTTTAGAGAAAGGGGAAATGGTAAGTTATAAGGAACCCTCCACATTTGTTAATTGGATTAGAACTTGGATAGGGTATTTGATATAAGTTTTAAAAAAAAAAACTAGGATAGAGTGAAAATTCCACTCGAATTTTGACCCATTTTAAGATCATTCGAACTTGGATAGGGTATAATCCTTCCCAATTCAGAACAATAGGATTTAGGGTTCGTTTTTCTCACTTAAAAACACTGAACATAGAGTGTGCTCTTTTGCACTTACTCGCTAAAGAGTTTGGTTTAGTTCAGTGATCTACTTTTTCTCTCACAGATTACTATTAAATTTGGTGGAGTTCGGTCTAGTCCTGTTCATTTCAGTGCAGTGAAATAAAACACACCCTTAACTTAACTTATTTGGAGTGAACCGAACTAAACTAGAGTAATTTGAATTCAATTGATCCATTTAAACTCGTCCAAAGTCAGATCATAACTTTATTTTTGAATAAAAAATAATTTGAGTGATGAGTTCTCACATGCTGATTGAATTGAACTGAATATCGAACTAAAAATGAGTTGAGGAAAACAGAGACTTAGCTATTGACTGAGGTTGTATGAGACCATATAGTTTAATTACGGAACGTTGTTTTCTTAAAAAAAATTATGTTTGCCATGTTACTATTTACTAGCTACGCTTGTTTAATTATCCTATTAATCCTTTGTATTTTAAATTAGTTGCTATTACCAGCATACTAGGGTCGTAGATTAACTGGTAATCCTTAAGGTTGAATTTAGTGCTATGGCAACTTGTAGGTTTTGGTAAACTATAAAGGTGGCGTTGAATTTTTGTTTTGAATTGCAAAAGTGTTCCAATGGTCAGTACTTTGGGGAAAAGTCAAAATTTTATTTCGTACGGGAGCTGGTTCGTTAGCTACAGAAAGTCAAAATCTTTTTGAGGCACCTTTTGATTATGATTCTGTTTTGCACATATTTTATGCTTGGATAAAGAGATGTATGTACTCGTATTATCATCAGTAGAGGTCCTACCATAACTTGAATAGCTTAGGTTAATAAAGTTTGATTAGATTTAGTTGTTTAGCATCAACATTTTGGAACTCATTGAATTTCGAAAATTTAGTGTTTATTAGTACTATATTTTTGAAGACCAGTTATGATCATATGTTTTTTTTCGTCATGTCATCCTACTTTCTGTTTTATTATATTCTGCTCCGTAAATATTGTTCCATTACATTTCATTATGTCTTATATCGTGCTACAAATTCAATTTTGATCCGTTTTGTGCGTTACATTTTGTCAAAAGAATAATACCTAGACGAAATGCACCACTATTTGTCTATTTCTACCGCAAGTACCATTGGTAACAACAAAAAATGATCCCTTTGTCCTATAGTCCCTCTTAGTTTTTTAAAATTTAAAAAAACAGAGTCAATTTTCTACAGTAATCAAGTATTAAATTACGATTGTAACAATATTACTTATCACTTACTCTTATAGTTGCACAATTCGTATAATGTGGGTTTTATCAAATCATACAAGAATTAAGTAATTATTTATTCGAATAGGTTATAGAGATGTGTCATCTAATTTTGGTCCTTGGATGGATCATGGATGGAATTAAGTAGTACATATTATTATTGGATAAAATGTACATTCTGATTAATTAGTATATTTAAGATTAACAAAAATCACAACAACATTCACCATCATTTCCGTTTAGAGAATTAGAGTATGCTTCATGTACATCCTTGATTGTTTTTCATCTCAAGAAATTCTGTGTATATTGTTCCGAATTAGCTAGTATTTAAACTTGACAAAATCTTTATAAAAGGCAACAGAGATTTTCATGACATAAACAAGTATGCCATGGGATTATTACGTGTCGTAACCATGTGGCGCATTTGCTTATGTGAAATGGAGAAAACGCTCATGCTCCTACGTATATTATAGTTTATACGACCTACTATGACATACTCCAAAATGCTTTCCTTTTTCTTCTTTATTTGGTAGTATTACAGAGAAAAAGGTGTGAAATTTTGGGGCTATAATTTCCTCAAAGAGATGGGACACGTCGCTGTGTGATAAACTGAGGCCGGCAACAAATCCTGTTGACTTCTTCTCTTTTCTTCTATCTTCATCACCTTGTTATACTTATATATATACCCACCCATTTGTACCTGTACCATGCAAACAGAACCTGCAGCATAATTTCAGGTCATATATTCATAGCTAAGCAAACTTGATCATCATACATAAAGAACTTGCAGCTCTACCGTAAATCAGCTATTATTCTCCACGTCGAAACTCGAAATCGTAGTTGACAGGAAAAATGGGAAGAGCACCTTGTTGTGATAAGGATGGACTTAAGAAAGGCCCATGGTTGCCTGAGGAAGACGAAAAGCTGATAGATTATATTCAGAAGCATGGCCCTGGTAACTGGAGAGCTCTTCCTAAGAAAGCTGGTAAGTGTTCACTTAATTGCTCTCATTCTTGGTGTCTTCCACCCTGGGAAAAAAAGGGAAAGGAAAAACAAAAAAAGAATTGACTCGATGTGTATTGATGAATTCTTGTTGAATTTGCTTCCATGTAGGCCTTCAGAGGTGTGGAAAGAGCTGCCGCCTTCGGTGGACCAACTATCTCCGGCCAGATATCAAAAGAGGTAGATTTACATTTGAAGAGGAGGAAGCCATAATCCAGCTCCACAGCATGTTGGGCAACAAGTAAGTTTATCTTTCTGTATTATTGTATTTGCTTTTAGGTAGAAATGTAAACTGGAAGTTGAGCTGTTCAGATTGTCCAGGACAATATTTTCAGTCCAAACAGACATAGTGTAAAAACTAATCATATTCATATTATGAGAGATTTTTCTATAAATAAAGGAAGCAAGTAGACTGACTTTGGTTTTTTGGATGATTGCTTATAGGTGGTCAGCAATTGCTGCTAAATTGCCAGGAAGGACCGACAACGAGATCAAGAATTATTGGAACACCCACATAAGGAAGAGGCTGCTTCGTATGGGAATTGACCCAGTGACCCATACACGTCGCCTTGACTTCCTAGACCTTCCTTCCATTTTAAGTTCACAGCTTCAGAGTCCCCCTCAGTTGAACTTGCTCAAGTTGCTTGGCCTGCAAAGCCTGGTGAACCCAGAGCTCCTAAGGCTTGCAGGTCTTCTTTCGACGAACCAAAATGAAAACCTTAACTTTCTCCTACAAAACCTTCAAGCAAATCATCAAGTTTCCACTAGTTCTTTAATGCCAAACCAATTTGACCAAACTAGCAACCAAATCCAAACCACTCCTTGTGTTCCGGTTTCTGGTGATGCCCTAGTAATGGAACCAAATCTTGACCAATACCCACAAAATGTTTCTGTTTCTGAGTTTGATGCTCAGAACTTTGGTGCTCAGACTAGTTCATTATTTGCAAATGATGATCAGTGGCAAAGCAATGCTTTGCCTAAATTAGAAGCTTCTGTTCAAGATTGTCATAATACCCAGCAGCCTACAAGTCAGAGCAACTATCTGTCTGAACATGATCAAGCCTTGATGGACGGTTTGTTTGATGACTTAACCTTCCCATCCAATAAGAGCAACCAGAACTTGAGCTTCTCTTCTGTGTTCTCATCGCCTTGCTCGAGCCAACAGACGCCTTTGAGTTCCAACTCGGCGAATCCCAACAGTAGCAGCACTGCTAGTGCTGTCAGCAACGAAGACGAGATAGACAGTTATTGTCAGAATCTGTTGAATTTTGATATGCCAGTTGATCTTTTTGATGTGTGTAGTTCATAATTATCATGTGATTGTGTTAATTTTTGCTTGGTGATTAGCGGCTTGGTACATTTGTATGGTTGTATGTAGAAAAGTTTTACTTTTGTTCCAAAGGTGTACATTGAGATACTTTTGAATTTTTGAGTAATACAGATCCTCCATTTTTTTTTTTTATGTGATGACTTGATTTGGCATGACAGATTGGACAGTCCCTTATTTCTTTCTCTGTCTCTCCCACTCTTTTATCTTTTATCTTTTATTTTGATGTTAAGTTGAAAGATGACAATTCTTATTAAGTTTTAGGTTCTATTTGATTCAACTTAATTTTACTTAAGTTAAGTTAAGTTCAGTTCTGGTCCAATAAGTTCAGTTCAGTTCAAGGCCAATAAGTACCGCTCAGTTCAGTTCATTTCATTTCATTTTCGTTATATTATTATTATTATTATTATTATTATTATTATTATTATTATTATTATTATTATTATTATTATTATTATTATTATTATTATTATTATTATTATTATTATTATTATTATTATGCGTGGTAATACCTTTGAAATTAGATATTGTTTTTTAAATTAAACACAACAATAAAATAGTAAGAAATAAAATTAAGGGGCAATTGGTTTGTTACTAGATAAGGGAAATGATCAATAAATAATTAATATTAGAAAAGGAAAAATGAAAGAAATGAATCTAGTTATCCTTCTTGATTGGTTCACTGTAGTAAAGTAGTAGAATTAAATTCAATTCACTTTGTTATTCTTTGGTTCGTTGATAGAGATACTCAATCCAAAAAATTTCCCTACCATTTTTGAGAGATAACAGCGATAATAAAATAAAATTACCATAAAAAAGTGTGGAAAAGTAGCATTTATCTTGTAGATATGTGACATTACCTTTGAAAATAGTGAATTAAATATTAAAAACAATAATAATAATAAAAATAAAGTAAAAGTAGTAATAATAATAATAATAATAATAATAATAATAATAATAATAATAATAATAATAATAATAATAATAATAATAATAATAATAATAATAATAATAATAATAAGTGCAGTTCAGTTAAATTCAGTTCAATTAAATTAAGTTAAGTTCAGTTATGTAAAATTCAGTTCAATCATACGGGACCTTAGTCCAAGAAACCCTCAGGCCTCAGGTCAAGAATACACTAGTTCTTGAGCCGAAGTAACTCATTTGTGGTCTCCACATGTAGAAGGGCGGGCTAGTGGCTTAAACAATATAAATTGAAAATTAAAGAAGAAAAATGTGAAGGTCAACTGATCATTTTAAGTAAAATAATGTTATTTTACACCGATCATAAATAAATCAATGAACTCAAATAAACTCAATCAAAACTCATTCGTAAACATATTAAATATTTGAGTTTTAGAATTCAGCGCCAAATATCAAACTAAGAAAAATTATCATGCCAAAATTTGATCCGATTCGAAAATACTTAACCTCAATTTTGTATCCAAATTAGAAGTTCAAATTTTTAAAAAAAAAATTGACAATATGAGAATTATCGTCCAATATCTTACAACGAAGAAATCCAAATTTTAGAATCTAATATACAATACAATCTAGGTTATCATCTGTGATTTTTATACCCACCTAGGTATTAGCTGTGCGCCTGTGCCTATAGATGAGAACCCGCAAATTTATGCGGAATTTTGCAAATAAATATTTGACAATCCACTCGAACTTTTCCTAATAGCGTAACTCATATCACAAGTGAATATTTACTACTTGTCTCCTTTTCTCTCTCTAAAAACCCTAGCCTTCTTCACAAAAGTTTTTCTCAGGCTGAGAATGGTTGATTTTTAACCATTCTCGGCCTGCAATCATTGTTTTTATTGTTTTTTTTGTTGTTTGCTTCAGTTTTAGTAGCAGTAGTTAGTTTTTGATGATTTTGCTTAGTTTTAATAAGTTTGTCTCCCGTTTGTGGGAGTAGTTCTATCCCTTTTTATGGGATCTTTAGTCTCTTCTATTGTAAGAGTTTTATGGTTTTGCGGGAATGAAGATCCGGAAGGCTGCACAAAGTTCTACTTCAACAAAGCTATACCAACCGTCGAGATCTCCGTCAGAAAAGATGTTATTCCATCGATTATTATACATGGTTGGATTCCTGCCATGGTTTTGGAGCCTAGCATCAGAAGCGAAATTAGTGAGTTGAAGAAGAAATTTTGTACTGTTATTTCAGATCTTTTATTGGTTAGGAATGATTGTTGTTGTATATGCCGCTATTAGACTATCAATTAATGATAATTCCCCCTCCCCGTTTCCAACGCTCAAAAAAAAAGAAGTGAATATTTACTAAAGGGTATTGGCCCTCGGTTTGTGCTACTATGACATTCTCAAGGTAACACATTCAACTTTGAGATTTTAACCAAAACTCTGTTATGAGACAGTGTCATGTATAATGTATTACTTTTTTGTCTGAAGGTATCACTTTTGTTTTTGGTTCACACCAAGGGTATTCACATTCGACTACAATGACTATCTTCCCGGGCGCTGGATTGTAGGCACCTCAAAGGGTGGAGCAGCTGGTCAAAAGATTTAAGACTTCTATATGCCTAAGGCGAGATTCGAACCCTCGACCTTGGTTAAGAAGGTATCACTGTTCATACATTATAATAACTTTTTACTCACATGTATCACGCCTCATATATATGAGGACAGTTCGTGTGAATTTTTGTCATTAACGCATCTAATATCTCATTGGCTATACCATTTCTAAACTTCATTTTTTCCAGTGGCGAAACCAGGATTTATGCTTAGAAGGGGCAAAATACTTGTGACGATATATACATATAATGGTATTAGTAATTGTAAACATTTTTGACGTAGTATTATGAAACAGATAAAATTACGACAATAGACTAAAAAATACGAGTGAAAATAAATAAATAAATGTTACTCTATTAAAAAAATAATTCACCTAGTAAAAATAAAGAGCATTTTATCGTAACACATTCTCATACAACTACACCAGTTCGTGTGAAGAAAACCAAACTTTACTTTAATGGAAAAAAAAGAAGACAGAAAACAGTTGTAGGATTCGAAAACCTGCTTCCTTATATCCACGTAACATCCGATCCAGTGGTCCAGCCAACTAAGCTACAATCAGCATTTGAAGTTAATTGCTTTATATATATATATGGGATGGGTGATCGCTCCTGCTAGTCCCTCCCTAATTCCGCCCCTGATTTTTTCTTATTTGATTGAGGGGAGGCACAAATGCAAGGGTAATACAATTTTATTTTTTTAGTACAAGTATACAACAAAGAAGAGACAAATTGAACATGACATAATTTACCAAGTAACCATTTTTGACCACTATGGTCTATGCCAATACCTCATCTGTTTTCTTACCCTAACTTGTAAAAAAACCATACTTGCAAAAGCTCTTTCCCGCCATGAGTCACCGACTGTCCACATTCTTGATCATCAGCAATTGGCAACCAACTATGGCATCCCGGAGCAAAATTCGCCGTTTTCATCCCCAATTCCTCAAAACACTCATCATTTGCTCCCTCAATCTGAAGTTAAAACGTCATTGGACTCAATTCTCGAATGTTTATCGAGTTCTAGGTTTTGTAAATTAAATTTACTTTAATTTTCACAATTCTTCAATTGTAGTATATAATTCGCGTTATCGTCATCATTTTTATCTTTCATTATGATTTCAGGTCCATAATTCCAATTTTCGGCGCAATTGAAGATAATGTGAGGTTCAAGCGCTAGCGGTTTTATCGATAGGGTTTATCGTCTTGAGATTTACCACTTTATGGTTCTTTGATTTGAGCATGGCACGAAATTGGAGGTTTTTCGGGAAAGAATTTCGTTCAATTGAGGTAATTTTTTAATTCAGTCATTTATTTTCTTTTCATTTTTGGTGTTTCATGATGTGATGGTTGTTTGAACAAGATAATTTAAACTTCGTGCTCGTGATTTTAGGTGATATTTAACTTATTTATGGATAAAAACAACTTTCTTTCACTATTCTTTCTGAATTTTCAGCTTGAATTAGGTCTTCTTTTTTTTTTTTGCAGAGCTTGAATTAGGTCTTATGGACATGTTAATTGGATTTTCTATTGTTATACAGTGACAGGCTTTACTGTTAGGGTCTAGGGAAGAGGATAGGAAAAATGGGAGTATATAAGAGATTTCAATTCACTATTTCCTGCCTGATTTTACAACTAAAATTTTCAGGGGAGTAATTTTCCAATGAGAGTATCACTGTATCAGTATGACTACTCTTGTCCCTAGTTATGCCTTACTACTTTGTAAAAGAGAGTGAGATTCATCACAAACATCAAATACTAAATAAGGTGAATTTTAGAAGCTACACATAATTCTAAAAAGAGTTATAGAATTACCCATTATTCTAAAGATTCTTTGGCCATCTGGGGTGTTATACCTTATACCTGTTCTTCTTTGTTAACTTGCTCCCCTGCCAAAACATTCGCCACTGACTTGGTTCCACAACAACTACCCTATATTCTCCTCTCCTTTGAGCTATTCTACTCTTCTGAGCAGCTAAAACCTGAGAAAGAGTACTCTTATTAACTCATCTCCAATCTGTTAACCCACCTCTGCCCAGTAGTCTCCCAAAAATACCCCAAGAAGATTTGGTTGTGATCTAGAACAAGCCAGCCACTTGTACATTAAAATTGTACAAACAATCAAACATTGAATAGCACCTAATGCATGATTAGGTGCTTTTGTAATGGCTGTGGCCTCCGTGATCCAACTGTTCATATGACAACAACTAATCCAACTCAAATCAGAAGCAGATGTTTGATGATGGATATTTAGCTTTATTTCATTTAGAAGAACAAATTGTGTATAACCTTCAACTAACGGGTTTCCAAAATTGTAAATCCAAGTATGAATCGTTTGTTCTTTTGATGTGCATTTTATAATCATTTTACATTCGCCATAGTGCATCTTAGTGTAAGTTGAAACCAATTACCTTCGGTTCTTTTTTTGGCTCATCAATTAGTAATTAACGAAATCCAATGGGTATCTGGTTGTGAAATAAACTCTTTCCGTACAAATTATTTGTCCAGTTTACCACCTTGAAGAGCTTAATGGAACCTTCTCCATAGTGTTTTTCTAGGCCACATTAGCATCTTTGAGAAGTCCAATATCACCAGGTTTAGTTTTCAGTAACGGGTTTCCTTACCATGACATTTTCATGGAAAGCCTGATTTACCATTGATTTTAACCTGTTTCTCATGGTTGAACTGCCTATACGTATTAAGCCCATTATGTTAAAGGTTCCCTTACTTTTTGAAATATAGTTGCCTCATCTGAACTTACCCTTGCCTCAATAATCTGAAGTCTTCTTCTGTCAAGGACTTACATATATTCCATCCCTTTCCCCTTGCCACACTCCTAAAGAAAAGAGAATATATTCGTACCTTGTTAATTATTGAGTGTAATGGTGTTTGTATTCTGGCACTAAGAAGGATTTTGTACCATTTTCACAGATAGCTTTCCTACTAATCAGAGTACTGAAGATATAATTTTCTCTTCCCCTTGATGCTGACCGACACAGTAAGTTAGATTATAAATCGGTATATGCAAACCTAGTGGGGTTACAGTTGCTTCTTAACAACAGCCTGACGCAAAGTCCTGCTTATGATTAAAATGATCTCTTATTTGCGTCTCTTTTCTTAATTTTACTAAAGCATTCTGGTGGTGAGACAACAATAATCATCTCATGGCTCATTTATTCGGCAAACAAATCAAAAAAAAAATCTCGATCTTTTGGTTAATGTAAATCAATTTACCATAAAGATGTTCAGACTAGCTTCACGAATGTAGTCCTAAGGGCTCTGTACGTTACCCTCATTTCTCTTTGATAGCTTCACAACCCCACAAGCATAGGAGTCATGATTAATCAGATTGTCTCTTTTGAAGTACACTTGTTATGGCTTATGGCTGAGTCAAGCAGGGGATAGTCAGATTTGAAATGTGAAAAGGGCACTGTAGAAGTGAAGTGCAGGGGAGGTGAAAATTTGTAACGTGATAGCCATTGAGCATAGTATGAGCACGATCTTGTGGAGGAGAGTGGCATAGAGCACAATACCTGCCTGAATAAACCTCCTTCGGCCCTGAAAATGTCTACTATTCTGATGCGAAGACCAGCTGGATTTGGCTGTTAAAGGATCTAGAAATTACCTATATGTTACATGCTTATGGGTAGTTAATTGGCTAATAGTACCCTTTGGCTGTGTCCAATGATGGGAGACATTTTCTTGCACATTAGTACCCTTTGGCTGTGTCCAAGTATTCAGGAGTTTTCCTTGCTACCTCTCTCCTTTTTCTCTGCTTTCTAGGGTCAGGACCCAGGGGTAAGTTTATAGATATAAGATTATAGAATTGTAAATTTTTTTATTTTTGTGCTATAGGTGTGGAAAGAAGGGAATGCCTGCATTAGTAAGTTTCATTGCTATTGTTCTTTCGAGAGAAAGTTTCTCAACATTTTTTTTTATCATCTCAACATTTGGTTGTCAGGAATTAATATGTAGTTCCCACATGAAAGTGCAATCACGTAACTCAATTGGGATCACTCACTTTTACCTTTCCAGACGAATCCACATATACTAGTGTATATCTATGCCTAACAGCTGATTATTGAAGTTGGAAGAGCCTACTCACAGTATTATTCTTCAAAACGTCCAGAGCTTTTGCTTACACTCAATGACGATTAGTGATTATTCCATTCATTAAAAGATTGAGGTTCTTTATTGCATTATGAAAGTAATGAAAAAGGAAAGAGTGTTGCAGGTTCTGTGGTTCATCAAATGAGGACTTATTTCACGACTGTCAAGTGAACTTGTGCATTGATGTCCTCTCTTGTTCTGTCTACTTCTATTTGAACCCAGCTAGTAGACTTGCAGTTATAATGCTTGTACATCTGCCATTTTGGATTTTTGGATGAAAATTACTGTCAATTTCTTTTCCTGAAAGTATGTACTTGCATAAAACTAAGAGGCTAAGTGAGCATAGCATTACATTTGCAGGTTCAAACTGTTCGACCTTCAAAGATGGATCATTCGATGATCACTAAAACTATAAGAATCCGTCGCTCTACTCTGTTCAACATGTATTGACAATGCTTACGCGGACAAATGAGTGGTCTTCAAGTCTCGAGCTTCAGGAAAGTTCTTCTCAAGTCTCAACGGTCAGTAGATCTTGTCGTCGTCTGCTTAATATTATTAGCAAGCTTCTGTCATTGCTGATTACTTTTTTTAGTATTAGTTCATTGGGCTAGATTTCTGACTACGTACAGATAAACAATGTGCATGGATGGCTTTTAATATTAAAAGTTTCACACCATCCACAAATCCTTTGGATCTCGTATCTTAAAATACCTCTAAGCTTCTATGTATGAGTTGTTAAATAATTCACTGTAGGGAAACAATTAACAATCCCCAAAAATATTCAAGGTTTGTTGAACCTTTCGAACAGCTCATAACAGAACACACTTTAAGCATCATTTTGATAATCTACCTAATCCGCCCACATCAGCTGTTCAATTATAAAAATGGCAATAGCTTATTGGGGTAAAGCATACTTAAGCAACCTCCAAAATCCAGACGAAGTTAATACCAAATCAAGTATGAGATGTAAGCTTTGAACAATAAGTTATTCCGCTTAAAGTGCGATTACTTGACTTTATTAATTATAATAATTGATGTCTCCCTATTCACAAGCACGGTGGCATCGTCAGAGGATTATGCTAATGGATCTCTTAATAATACAATAATGAGCCATCAAGATTTGTTATCGTCTATACTTAACTATTAATTTCATTCCATATTGGTAAGGCAACTTCATACAATACTCTCAGAGAATTAGAGAAACTTATGTTTAACTGACAAGTAATTGCAATTATTAACAAGTAAGATACGGAATTTGTGGGGTAAGGTTTTTTTGTTGTAACGATATACGCCAAATAAAAATCCCAGTAGAATTAAAATATCATTTGACTAAAATAACAATGTCCTATCTTGGGATAAAAAGCTCGATTAGGACACTTTTGCACATGATCTTCGATGCCCATAAACTAGAACACTGTTCATGTGTATTTCTTTGTTTAAAAAACATACACGAAACCATATGAAAATAAAATAAACAAAAAAGAAGAAAATTGCAGATAACAACAAACTTGGAGTCATCTGAACCTGTTCATTGCCTGTGACATTAATGACAATACTTTCTGGCTTTCTCCTACTCTTTGGCTGCCACCTGTCCAAAGTGATACAATAATGTAATGAAAGGTGATTAACCATTGCTTGTGAATTATCCAAACTGTTGTTTGATCACCAATCTTTCCCCAAATGGATTTGTGGAAAATCAAAGGAACCAGAATGTTTTATATTTTTGTATTTTTGATTTCTTGTGCTGGGGAGTTTCCCCTTTATGCATCTCTTAAACTTGTGATCAACTAAAATATATTTTGAAAGCAATTTGATTTCATCCTCAATCACTTGTTATTGTTAGCTTCAGTTTGATTCTGGTTTCTAAAATATAATAATGTTCAATGGCCTATTTGCTACTATTTGCTATTGCAATGAGATCCAGTGTTTTTTGCCCTGGTTATGGATTGACATAAAAATTAGTCTTTGCATGTTATTAACGGAATTTCTAAACAAGCTTTTGAAAATAAAATCTGAAGTGACTGTTTTCATGTAAGGAGATTTTTGAATGAAAACTAAGATTCAAACTTCATTTTCAGCATGCTGCTGCTGACTCTTAAAAATTTAATACATTAAGCTTCCATGTGAATCATTTTAATCTATGAGCTTGTTGTTCTTTAAGGTAGCATATTTTGAGACTTTTGAAGTCTTGAGAAACTAGTTCCCCCCCCCCCCCCTTTTCTTACTTACAATCTAATAGAATAACTTCAGCCCTTCAACCTTCTTCTATCAATCAATTATTTTCAGATTCAACGCACTTTTAACTCTCTGAGAGTTTCATTTGATTATGCAATATGACTACGTGTCAGAATTACAATAGGTTTGTAATCTCCTACTGCCAAAACTTTTCTTCATGTGGACCAGCCAAGTCTATGACTTAGGGTAGGGTGGTGACAATTACTCTCGTCGAGACTCTCTTGCTTGTTCTAAGAAATGATAGTACAATTATTATTCATATTAATATGATGTAGATGGAAGAAAACCTCATCCAAAGTTGCTTAACTTTCACTGCTAAGCTGATCAAAAGAACTAATACTGTACATATTTGTTCAAAACTTGTAAATAGATCGAGACAGTGCCATTGGTTTCATGTGGAGCCAAGATATTAAATGTAGCACAGTGTTTTCTCGGATAGATAAAAGAGGATTTTGGAGGATTCTCTTACCGTGGAAACAGATAATTGGACTTAGTTTTTGGCTTTTCCCAAGTAAGTTAGTAACTGTGTGGGAAAGTTCAAAACTTTTCTACTGGGACACTTTCTAGTTGGATTTTTCCACTGGCCATGTCAATAGACAATACTAGGTTTTCTTTCTTCTAGTTCCCCCCCCCCCCCCTCCCCAATGCTCTTACTGTTTGTGTGCTGTAATCACTGGAGGAACTTGAACATTCCTCCAACTGATTGAGGAGAAATTAGAATATAGAAAGTTTTGTGTGCTTGTGCTATAAAGGAAAAGCTAAAAAGACAAACAAAAAAAATGGTGGTGGTTGATTTATGGGCTAGCCAATAGCCATGATTGAAAGTTTAAGTATTATTTTTCATTGTCATTCATTGTAGCAGTTGATTTCAGTTCATTGATTTGTTTGCAAATGCATCCTCCCACTAATGAAAAGGTGCCAATGAACTTCTGGCCTTTTAAGTGATAAAAAGTTGTTGATTGATTTGTTTATATGCACCAATTAAACTCAACTCTTCCCCTGATGAGCCACTTTCAATAAGAAAGTTACTTAGGCTCTTACAGCCTCATCCCTTGGCTTATTTTCTGGTTGATTACATTTTTTGAAATGAGTCCATTTTATCAAAAGTGGAAACAAAGCTGAACCCACTGAATGAGACACAGTTTGATCCCCCATACGAGCTTAAAGCTTAAAAGACCTAAATGATTGCTCTGCCAAGTGATCCAAAAATTTCTACCACTCAGTAAGTCAAAACTCAAATCGAGCCCAAAAATCACAAAAACCACACAAGGTAATATTCTGAGAGTTGGATAGCAAAACAGAGTTTCATGCTATTAACAAAAAGGAAAAACATCTACCTCAGCTCCGATGTATTAGACTAAGACCTTTGGTGATTGCCTATTTGCCATGGAATTTTGTCCCTAGAAATATCTTCAGGAGTCTGAGTAACCAATCATGATGCCTCTTAAAGTTGATGCATTCCTTAAATATTTCTCTTTAGTTATTTCATCATCATGCTCCAAAGCTTCCAGCACCTAGCCCCAATCAATACCATGGCTTGATGATCAGCATCAGCCGTTATCACAAGTCTCCAATTTCTCCATTATTACAAACAGTGCAACTTCGAAAGTCCTCAACAGAGTCTTCATTAGATCCATCAAGACTCAATTGCAGTTCGTCATTGTAAGCATAGGAATGAACTTACACTACAATACTAACTGCTGATCAGCACCTACTCTGAAAGACTTAGCGTGGTTGCTTTCAATCAAGAGTCGAGACTCTATTGTGCATATTCACCAAGTCCATGTCCAAGAACTCAATTTGAAAGACTCATCAACATATTGCTTTTCAGTTTTCATAGAGTCATTAGCGCTGTTTTATGCCAATTTGAGTTGTTATAGGATGTATAGACCCGCGGTCTTCTGTTACGTTAGAGTCAGTGATTTTGTAACAAATAGCAAACTGAAAAAAAAATTATGCAGTTGTAGTTCTGTTTATACTGCAGAAGCAATTAGTAATTAACTCCTGACAGTAAATGAGTAACTAGTAAAACTTGTGAACAGAAAGACTTATGTGGAGGCACACTCCATGACATCATTGATGAACCTTACCCTCTCTAAGCATTAGACTAATTAATGCTCTCATATCTTGGCACAGCAGACCTCTATCATTGTCATTGCGAATTTAATGCTTATGTATATGCACCACCATGATTTTCTTTTTCTTTTTTTATCAAAAGGGAAGCAGTAGTTATTATATGGCAGTCTTCTACTTTCCCACTTATTGTATGATTGTGGCGATGCTGCTTTCTAGCCCACATATTGTATGTTTGTGGCAATGCTGCTTTCTGCAGTTACTGATTGGTGGTTTATGACTTCTTTGGAGACATGTATGTTTCTTGTTACAAATTGAATTTACTTCAGCATATCCCTATTCTCTCTTAGAAGGTGAAATTCCTCCTTGGACTGTTAAATTGATAGGTTGTATCTTTTGGCATGGTTATTGGAAAAAGACATTTATAATATGTATATTGATATTAGTTTAAAACATTAAGAAATTTGCTACTTGTTATAAGTTTGTTTTTATCGCTGTATTTCTATTTATTATGATAGAAAATTACACATACAAATTTATTCATCACTTTTGGTGATTAAGTACTTCTTCTTTCTGATTTTGATGTGTTTCATAAAAGATAATCACCTTCTTGATATAGTAATGATCTATGGCTACATGTCCAATATTATCCTCTGTTTACTTTGATAGTTAATGAAACATGGATTATAACCTAATCGTGTTTTTAATTTCAGACTTTCATAAATTGTTTTATGAGAGGTTGTCAGCTAAATTGGATATATAATGGAGTATATGGCTTGATAAATTTATGTAAATAGTCTTAATTACTCCATAAAAAGGCAGGTTCATGGCAATAGGTCTTATGTGGGGCGGACCTTTTTTAATGAGGCATGGGAAGGAGAGAGGAGAAAGAAAGAGTGAGGATCCCATGATGCATGGGAGGGAGAGGAGAGACAAAGAGAGGGGAGTGGGAAATGTAAGAGGTTGTATTTCATAGGCCCGCCCTGTACAAATTTTGTGTTCTTTGTAGTGTTTGGACAAGGTGTTCCAAAGTGTTCCAAAGTATGAAGTATTTAATTGGGGGGTAGCCTCTACAGTTGGATAATTTCAATAGGATGAGGATCTTACCCGACTTAAAAGCCATATAATGGTAACAAAGGTCTTTAGAAAAGCGTCAGTTGACACTGAATGGAGGGTTTACGTGGCCTAAGAGTGTTGGTGACAGCTAATATGAATCCAGAAAGCAAGGAGAGAGAGACCCCGCCGGAAAATGATATTTCCTGTGTCTATGCATATGATGCCTATCAATATGAACTGTGGCATACTATACTGCTTTATAAATTAGTACAATATTTTCTTAAATGTTTAATTACTCCCAGATTTATGGTACCATTATCATTATACTTATCATTATTATGAACTTTTCATATTATTACAACATTAGTATTATGAGAGAGATTATGTGATCTTATTGGCGCTAAAATTTCTCCAAAGAGAGGGGACACGTTGCCTATGTTATAAACAGAGGACGGCACCGAATCCTGTTGACTTCCTTTGTCTGTCACCCTCTCCCCTTTTATATACCCCAAGTCCTCTCTCTCCTTACAGACCCTACAATATTTTCAGCTCCTCTTATTTGTCTCTCTTTCTTTTATTATAACTCTCCTTTCTCTCTCTAAAAGTTTCTCTAATAGTTTCACATCTCAGGACACTCATATCTTAAGCGTCTATATTACAGACAGTTATCATGGGCAGAGCACCTTGTTGTGATAAAAATGGTCTGAAAAAAGGTCCTTGGACCCCTGAAGAAGACCAAAAGCTTATTGATTACATTCAGGAGCATGGCTATGGCAACTGGAGAACTCTTCCAAAGAATGCTGGTAAGTAACACAAGTTCAAGTTTGCTTTTACCGTGTTTCGCTTGTTCTGATGTTAATGTCTTTCAAGCACATTGTTGTAGCTCTAAATGAGAATTCTGTTGTTTATTGTTTTGCAGGACTTCAAAGATGTGGTAAGAGTTGCCGGCTACGTTGGACAAATTATCTCAGGCCAGACATCAAGCGAGGCAGATTTTCATTTGAGGAAGAGGAAACAATTATTCAGCTTCACAGTATTTTGGGCAATAAGTAAGTACAATTACTATGATCACTTGGTTAATAATCACAGTATAGTGTACCATAAGCTTCGCAAATTCCAAGAAAAACACTGCCCTTTCCTGTTTTTGGTTTGGACCACTGTAAAGACGTAAAACGTTCATGCACTAAATGATTAAGACTAGGGTCATAGTCATTACATTGATAACTTTGTTTCTTTTTCTTCTTTGGCTGATTGCGCTCCTTTCTTTGACTGTCATACAGATGGTCGGCTATTGCTGCTCGCTTACCAGGAAGAACTGACAATGAAATCAAGAATTATTGGAACACCCATATAAGGAAGCGATTGCTTCGTATGGGGATCGATCCAGTGACCCACAGCCCTCGTCTCGACCTTCTAGACCTATCCTCCATCTTTGGTAACTCATCACACCTTTACAATACTTGCTCACAATCTTCCCAAATGAACATGTCAAGGTTGCTTGGTTTGCAACCCTTGGTAAACCCAGAGCTTCTAAAACTAGCCACTTCGCTTATGTCCACACAACGACAAAACCCGAGTTCATCCTTCATCCAAGATTTCCAAGATCAAAATGGTGTCAATAATCCTCCAATGCAAAATAATTTTAACCCAATTGTCCAAACTACTCAAATTCAAGCACCAATTCAAAATCCAGTCCCAAATTGCACCACAATGACCACAACTACTGCTACTGATTCTATAGCTAGCACTAGCCCTTGTGTGCCATATTTTGGTGATGAAGCTCAACTGATGGATCCTAATTTTGAGCAATACCCAACAAATATATCAAACTTTGTTGACCAAAACTTTGGTCAGTGGCAAAGTAATGGTTTGTCCCCAGAGAGTTTGATAAGTATCGATCAACCAACAAGTTTCAGCCATTACAGCAGCTCGGACCAATTTTTTATGGACCCTTCTTTGTCTGATAATAGCCAGCAGCAAAGCTTCATGGGATTTACGCCGTCTGTCATGTCTACACCATCTTCAAGTCCTACACCTCTGAACTCGACTTCGAACTCGACTTCAAATTCGAATTCGACTTCGACGTTCGTTAACAGCGGTGGAACAACGGAGGATGAGAGGGAGAGCTATTCCAGTGACATGATCAAGTTTGACATGACTGATATTCTTGACGTTAACCACTTCCTTTTAGCTCAGAGCAACTGTTCATGAAAGGATTATTACCAGCTACATTAAATTTTTTTTTTTTTTGTATTAAAAAATCTCCACTTTTTTTTTTTTTATTTCTATATCTGTTGTGGATATACTGTATAATTCTTAAGTAAAATATTTCATGTAATTTTCAGCTGATGATTGCAAATCCCACTTTGTTTTTGCCTTGAATGGATGGTTTGCATGATTCAATACTTTGATATTGATGGTTCCTTCTCTTAATTTAATTAGTTATTAATTCTTCGCATCAAATTAAAGTACAAAGTTTTTTTCTTCTCGGTTTTTTGTTTTTGGAATTAGTAACGAATATATTATTTGTCATCAAATCGACAAAATGATATGAGGTGCTTTATCACTTCAAAGACTTTTTGCATCAATCATCTAATTTTAGAAGAAATTGCTAAAAAGAGAAAAATATGTTATCATAAACATTAAAAACTAATAGCATAAATCATTTGCATGGTGCATGCAAATAATTAAAAGAAGGCTACTGGATTCCATAAATCAATGTTGTCTATGAGGCTATGCCCTACCAACCTAATATGGCATTTCTTTACTGTGAAACAACCTATAAGAAGAAAGAACGAAACCCAAAAAAATATATAAAAAATTTATTTCAGAACTTCCTATTTAATAATGTGTACGTTTTCTCTATGATTGCCACTACTGATTTTTTTATCTTATATAATTTCACGGTTGTTTGCCTAAATTTAATAATACTTCTTTAAAAAAAAAATCATGATTGTTTATTTATTGGTGCGTCACAATTATCTCAGTGATCACTACGTACAGTGATTTCAGTGATCTGACAATTTTAAGTCACTGAAATACTATTGTCTATGCGATGAATAATGGCATCAATTATGTTCATACTGATCGACTTTGTTAATAGTCACTTTTGACTTTTAATGTAACAAATCATCAGATTATTAACATACTTGCTGTATTGTCTTGTGAAATTAATCCTCAAGACCAGTTAATGTAACCATATGTTTTCATATTGTAACTCATTGTATTTTATTTTATTTTATTTATCAAGTTCTTTTTTGAATTTATTATAATCAAAATTAAATGTGATAATTAATTTCACAAAAATTTGTTTAAACAGAAATATCGTAATTTTTGGTGAGATAATGGTCACTTTTTAGTGGAACAATGATCACGACTCATAATAAAGTGACCCCACTCTATATTTCTTAGTGACCATTTTTTTTTGAGTTGGTCTCACATGAGATTTATTGTATTAATTTTGAACTGTTACGGTATAAATGGGACACCTTTGGTAAAATAATTAAGCTAAGATAAACAAATAAAAAGACAGGTTTCACAAATACCGACATTGGAATCCCGGCGACCTCGCCGGAAACAGCTTACTAAGTAAAGTAAGGTATGTAAAGATGCCATGTGGCACATACCACCTAGGAGGTAACTGTCTTTTCACGCAGAGACATAAAGAAAATGGTCAAAATAATTTGGCAAATCCCCTTCAAAATAATTAACTCGATGGATTTTGACTTTTGACTTTTTTTTCTCGTCAAAGAGGGTATAAGTGAATGGCGATCGAGGCACCTCCCGTTATATCATGTTTGGACTCTCGTGTTCAATAGCGAACATATCAGACTAGCTAAACAACCAGCGCAAGCACTGGCCCCGTCAATGTAGCACCAACAAGGAGCTAGTATAGTTCCTAGAAGCCAGCAGACACAAGGCATGGGGAGAATGGGGATTCGAATCCATAACATTGCCTTACCAAACCACTTGGGAGTAAGCTTGGAATCACTATACCACCACCCTTGTTGGTGGATTTTGACTTTTGACTATCAAAGAGGCACGTGTCCCAAATTCGAAAGTGGCTAAAATATAGTGGGGACGATTATTTTTGTTTTATTAATAAAAAATTACTGTATTGGCTTTATTGATGAAAATCAAAGAGATGGCATAATTCTTGTGCTGGGCTTTTCTTTTTCACAGAAAAGAGAACAATTATCCTAAATCGGCCATTTATTGATGTTCAATGTCAAAGTTTCCGCCCAAAAAATTAATGACGTCAGTATCAGGGACACGTGGGCGTCAATTATATGGAGAGTTTTAGGATCCGACTACTTGTGGATTACAAATTTATAAGTTAAGTAAGGGAGTGTAGTTGACTGATAAGGCTTTAACTATACTAATCAAGGTTGAGGTTTTAACCCTCGTATTGATCCTTAGATATAGAGCGGGTTTGATTTTTGTGATCAGTTGTTCCACCATTTAACTATTTAAAGTATCTATTAACTAAATCGAAAAATAATCATTATAGTCGAGAGTGAATATTGAATACTCATGACGTAAACTTACAAAAATAAATAAAAATTACAAGTTAAGCCATTGGATAATTGAGATCGCACTCTAGACTTCTATTTTCCCTTTTTTAACATAGAAGCATGGAGAGTTTTCTTTAGGAGTATTTTCCCTTTTTTAACATTGAAGCATGGACTATGGGAAGCTTTTCTTTGAGAGACTAGTACGGATGGTGGCTTCCTCCGGGCCCACCTTAATTATTGGTGATAAGTAGAGTAAATGAAAATTTCTACTCATTGATCTTCATAACCAAAAAAGGGTGGTGGAAAGAAATTATTGCATAGTCGTAGATTATTGCTCTTCTCTCTCTATTTCAAATTTTATTTGAAGATTTTTAAGCAGGTGTTTCTCATCAGCGTATGATTAGAATTTCGTAATTTTATTTTGTTTTGTTTTGGAGCTGCGTTTCCCATATTTACACCCAATAAAAAAAGATTATTACTCTCTCATCTCACAGAATGAAGGAAAGCTTACACCTATTCAAAAGGAGTTTCAATCTTTCACCTTTGTTTTGAATTGATTTGAGGTAAAACTTTGTGCGCCTATTAAAATAGTAATATGACATGGTATAATTAGAATATCGTTATATTTTCGCTCATGCATCATGAATTCATGATATAACAATTAAAATGAGTTTATACTTTCATTTTCTTGATATCTTCACTTTTATTCTTATTACAAAATCTTTTAAAGTAAGTGGCTATAGTTACTCTAGAAAAACGAAAATCACAACTGACTATATTAAATACGGAGTTCTAAAAATGTTTAATGTTCTATAACAGTCTTTACTCATAAAGCATGTGGGCCTAAACCTTGTTTGACATGTTTTTCTAGTGAACCCTAATCAAGAAATCATGTGTACTTGTCTTTTGTTCCAGTGGGCTCATTGGGCCGCCATTTTAATCATAGAGCTCTTCCGTGATTGGAAACCGTTTTCCAGACCATATCTCGTTGACCCAAATTTTGGCACCTCTAATAAGCTGGCACTTCCCCTTTGTTTTTCTTGTTTGAAGGATACGTAACTCTAGTGACTAGAGTTACAATTAGGCCGAGGCGTTGGGGTAGCTGAATTATTTTTCCCAAAGAGAGGATGCAAGTAAATGGTGACCGAGGTATCCCGTTACGTTATGTTCGGAATGTCGTGTTCTCAATAGCGAATATATCACACTAGCTGAACAACCAACGTAAGCACTAGCTCCGTCAACATAGCACCAACAAAGGACTAGTATAGTTCCTAGAAACCAGCAGACACAAGACATGGGGGGAGTGGGGATTCGAACACATGACCTTACCTTACCAAACCACTTGGGAATAAACTAGTAATTACTAGACCACCACCATTGTTGTCAGTTGGAGCTTCCTTTCGATGGCACAATCTTGGCCTAGGATGGCACAATCTTGGCCTCTCACCTCTAAAAAAGAAAAAAGGGAAAAAAAAAGAAGAAGTTACAATTAGGTCATCTCCAATACAATGAGTTTTCGAATATCCCAAAGTTGCTTGCTCACACATCATTGAAAGTTAATTAGCAACTTGGAATATCTTAAGATTACTAGAAACGACAATTTAAGACGTACCAAATTTGCTACTCGTACTAAACAAGCAAATAACTTAAAATTAAGTCAGAGGTTTAAATCTCCGAGGAGCATGTATTGAGCTAAAAGACAAAGTGATCAGCATATAATCACTAATAGCATCTCAAGCATAGTTTGAAGTTAAGTTCTAAACCGCTAAAAGAGTCATGCCTTTAGAAGTTTTCAAATTACTCATAAAATTTTTAGGGCAATGTTATTGTCAAGCCACAAAATACAATTGAAAGGTTTATATCATATATGAAAAAAAATAACCAATAAGGGTGGTGGTCTAGTGGTTCCAAACTTACTCCCAAGTGGTTTGGTAAGGTAAGGTCATGAGTTTGAATCCTCATTCCCCCCCATGCCTTATATCTGTCGGCTTCTAGGAACTATACTAACCCCTTGTTGGTGCTACATTGACGGGGCCAGTGATATAGCAGGGGATGCGTAGACCGTCATTCACTTGCACCCTCTTTTTACAAAGCAGAAAAAAATATATGAAAAAAATAAAAAGTCAGCTTTTTAATGACGGACTTGACAAAAGTGTTTATTGTCCCGTCAAAAATATCACCCTTGAAAGTAGACCTGGAAAAAGCTGACCCGACCCGATAACCCGACCTGAACCTAACCCGAAAAAAGCGGGTTAGGGTTGGGATTTTTGACCCGAAACTTTAAATGGGTCGACCTGATTGACCCGAAACTTTAAATGGGTTAGGTTAAGGTTGAATTTTCTGACCTGAAAATGACCTGCTCAACCTGATTATTATTATTTTTTATTTATTTTAGGTTCTCAATCTTATTATTATTGCTAAATGAAAAATAAATTCCTCGAGAAAAAAAAGGGAAATTGCAAAAAGGGAAATGGAAGGACTTTGGCCCAAAGCCACAAATACTAGCCCAAAACTAACCTCAAAACCCTAAGTATTTATTACCTCACTTCCTCTCAGCTTTCACTTTGTCAAACAACCGCTTATTTTCTCTCTCCTTCCTCTCTCACTCCTCTCAGCCTTTCATCGTCGCCTCTCTCTCATCACCGCCATCACCGCCATCACCCCTTCTCTATCCCGGTGTTCCCTCTCTCAAACTCTCAGGTACGTGATTGTTTGTCACTCTCTCTACATTTTGTTTTGTTTAAATCTGTTTTTTTCCTGGTTTATTATCATTTTTTCAGTTCATGTTACATTCTCTCTAACAGATAATTATCGTTTTGATTCTTTGTTCATTTATTCGATTTGTTTAATTCTTGTTTTGTTATTATGTTTTTATGATTTCTCTCTCATTTTACAGTTCAAGTTTTATTGTGCTTCTTCTCAATCAATCTCATGATTCTCATAATATTGCGGTATGAATTTCTCTCATTTTTCCTCTTTGTTTTCATTATTTGTTAGTTATTAGTAATTAGGGTTTTCATTTCTGATTTCATACAAGTTAGTTTAATTGTTAATTATTAGTAACTAGGGTTTCTGATTTGATTTTATACTTGGGTTTTGATCATTTTGGGTTTCGTTGATTTGGGTGTTATTGATGTTTTAATTTTGGGTTTCATTGTTTTTGGGTTTAGGGTTTCGATTTTTACTTATTATTTAGGATTTAAGATTTCATACTTATTAACTGAAGTTTCTGAATACTAATTTCTGGGCTTTTGATTTTGTGTATCAATTTTTCGATTTGTTCTAACTTCTAATGTTTCATGCAGTGATGAAGATTACCCTGGCCATATAAGAGGAGCTGCATTCTGAATTTATGCTTTCTGAGAGCACAAGAGTCTGCCATATTTCATTGATTTGAGCTCAAGTTTATTAAACTTTTTAATTCACTGGTTGTAATTTGTAGGATAGACTTTAATGTTTTGTGGTTGTAAAACATAATATTTGAATCTTTGTACGTAGCTTGAGATTAGACTCAAGTTCTTGCTCAATTGTTGGGCATGTTGCTATTTGCTACAGCCTACAATACTTGTTGTGTTATTTTGCCTTTGTTTGAATAACTTAAAATTGCTCCTGCTGCTGTGAAAGTGTCTAACCACCCCAAAATATGTAGAGTAATAATTATGAAATTAAAAAAAAAAAAAAGGATCAGGTTAGATAGGTTAGGTTCAGGTCAACCTGATCTGTTTCAGATCAGGTTCAGGTTGGATTTTTCAACCTGTTTATTAAACAGATCAGGTTCAGGTTGTGTTTTTTGACCTGTTTAGTAATCAGGTCAGTTGGGTTGAACCCGAACCCGACCCAACCTGATCTGTTTGCCAGGCCTACTTGAAAGCATATTTACGCTAAGGGAGTGTGTGAACGCACGTAAGCCATACGCCATATGCACGTCAAGGCTCAACAACGTGGTGCCAAAATTTCACAATGGGTAAGGTTTTGTCTTTTTCTCAAATTTCATGAGAGAAATTAATGACGTGTCACGCAGTTCAAACACTTTCGCGGCGTAAAGACTTCGGCTACACATTGACTATGAACCGACCATACTACATCCTTTTGACCCTCCTCTAATTAGTGCTTCTCTTTCTAATGCTCTAAAGTTCTTTTTGTTTCAAGTTTCAATGTTCCTTTGATCTAAGGAAATTTAATCTTCAATGTTCCATTGAAAATTATTGAGTAGCGAAACAACTTTAATTATTCTTGCTGATTCATTTTCACAGGTCGCATTTAGTAATCGCATCATCTTTTGATCCCTATTTTAAAGTAGTATAGATGATGATAATAAAAATCGATTTATTGTAAAAAGCATTTGACTAAAAGTGTGTTCTTTTTCTGAATCAGTGTGAATAAGTTGCAGAATCGAATCAGTAGAAATTGAGATATGATCTTACTGAATTATTGAGAATTAGTGATAGTTGTAGACCTAATCGAATAGATAAGAGATGGGATTATGAAGAAGATAAAATTTTGACTTCAAAATTCATTTGATCAATTGGGGTACATAATTATTCCATTATGTTGATGATGGATTGCGAAATTTGCTACTCCAGCTAATAATAATGTTGGTGTCCTTATCTGAAACCATCAACACCAAAGTTTCCCTTTCGACCGCCCAAGCTTTGAATTGTGCCCCAAAAGTATGTTAACGTCGTTGCTCGCTCGCTACTAAAAGCTTAATACAATTGACATTTTTCATATGGCTCCTATGTTTTTTTTTGTTTGCGTCTCACTTTGTCTTACAACTTAGCTAGCATATATAGATAGATAGCTTAGATGGCAAAAAACTAGTGTTACTTGGCTGAAAACAGACCAAATATTATCAGTTATGGGGAAATGATGATAATTGATAATGTCATTTCCCTGAATTTGTTGGCTTCTGGCGGCTCAGTTTGACCAGATTTTGGATGGTCGCATACTCGCATGTTGATTGGCAATTCCAACATGATCTCCAAATGACCTCTCTTTTTAGGCTCTTTTACATGCAACTTTATGTTTGGATTCATATATTACCCTTATTTTACTCCAAATGTGAAATCACAATTCACAAGAGACACAAATTACTTCTAAAATTGGCTAGCTCTTTAAGAGCTCAAACTTTGTTTGATATCATTCTACATTTGTAAATAACTAAATATCCATGGAACGAATCAACTTTTCATATTTTTTTGTCACTTTTTCATCAAGAGGGATCCTTTGTCCTCTTCTATGTACCACGCCCTTTGTATCTCGATTACATCCTAGTTGTCTGTAAGTATATTGATGTGTCAAATATTTAAATAGGTGAACATGAGACGAAGATGGCACACAAAATACCCAAGTGGAACAGAGTTCATAAATCATGCAATAATATTGCAACGGTAATAACTTGATCAGAAATCAAAGGAGAGTTCAAAATGAAATTCTTAGCTAAACTTTTTACACTCATATTTGGATATGACCACGAATCTATTGAGCACCCACACATCCATATACGATTCATACTAGGTTTGGGACCATCTAACATGTAAGAGCCCACCAATTCCTTATAATTTTGGGACCATTTTGCATCTTAAAAGGTCTTTTATGGATCTAGCACAATAAGCACATGTCTCTCCCTCCCCCTTTTCCCGTTTTATCTAATAGTCTAAAAGGTCTTTTGTGTAGTATTCAACGTAACTACTTATGTGGATATATACATACACACGGTGATATGTATACTCTAATTTCCGTGGTCATTGATAACTTGATGCTACTTTGTTGAATTTATATATCCTACTTTGTGGCTTGTGCTGTTTTGCATTATCATATATTCACACTTTATTTGCAACTTGATGCATGAATAATGTTTGTGTTGTACGATACTCCAATATGGAATCTTTATGTTATGCATGATTTACTTAGATAGAAGGAGTATTTGTCTAGTCCTTGGATTAGAACCTATTAAGCCACAACCCTTAATACATTGAATTACATATAAAAATATATATATAACTATTATAAACAGAATATATTTTATGTAATTTATATAAAACAATTGTTAATGAATATGAATATGGGCATATTGAACTCCATTTATGTATATGGCATACATAAAATCATCATTTCTATTAACAATATCAGCATTTTTATATCCCCGCTTTCTACGTATTAGGGGGCGTTTAGATTGGGGTAATGATTAAGGGGGTAATGGAGCAAATTAAAGTGTAAAATGGTAAGGTGAAGTGGTGATATGATGAGGTAATGAGTAAGGGGGTAATAGAGAAAATGAAGAAAAAATGAGGAAAAAAAATCATTACCCTAGGAGGAGGTGGGTAACTATTATCCCCAAATGACCAAGGATAATCATTACCCTTCTTTTTACAAAATCGAACCCCCATTACAGCACATACCTCCCATTTTAGCTTATAGTTCAATTTATTACTCCCTTAATCATTATCCCAATCCAACCCCTCCTTAATATTTTATTATTATTGAAAGAGTTGTATTATATGTTAAATTGTTTATTCACTTACATCCAAACCGGTAATTATTTACATATTTATCAAACTGAAATTTTTGCACGAAGGTTATAAGACCCTAATGTGTTTAACCATGCATCTTAATAAATTCATAAATTTTGGACATAATTTGGGATGAAAGCCAACTCAAATTATAGCATAGATTCGTATGATTGAACCAAATTTCATGCTAAAAATTCATTCTCGATTGAAAAAGTTGCTTACTTAAAATTAGTGGACCATAATATGTACATGTATATATGTACTTCTTTAGGATCAGTAGTATATACTCCATAACCGAGGGCGTGTTATTTATCATTTACTCAATAATGAGTTTAAATCTGTTCAATGGAGTTCAATTCCAGTTCGATCCATTCAGTTCTGTCACTTCAGTTTAGATCAACTCGGTCCAGTGGATGCATGTGATGTGGTTCACTTTTTTCTAACGGATTACTATTCAGTTTAGTGGTGTTCAGTTTAATTCAATTCAATTCAGTTCACTTCGATCAGTTCAGTGAAAAAGAACACATAATTAGACTCCGCAAAGCACTTATTAGTAATTTTAGTTGCATTCAAGCAATCCGGCATGGTGATGGTATGTTTGATTGCGGACAGATAAGGATGGAAGAGATGAAAGAGATAGAGAGATAGATTGGTAATGTTATTGGAAGCATTATGACTTGTCCTCAAGGCTTCCACTAATAAACAACCTAATCTTGGTCTTTGACATATTTGCTTAGGGTTGAAACTTATGCACATTAGTAAAATGAACATCCTTTACAACTTTAATCATAACCTTGCTTTAAAAACAACTACTAATATTCATATTTGATAGTACTGATCGAGAAATTACAGTAAAGTGATCCATCATCCATCCAATCATCACTCTTAATCATTTATTTATTTATATTAATCCAAAGCCTCGCCACGTATATGGTTAATATGAAAATCGTTTTGGCTGTGATTGGCTTTCTGAGTCACTAATGTCAACTTATCACCAATGTTGGTCAAATCACTTCTGAATGTAGTGAGTATTTAGTCACATTTTTGCTATTCAAAGCTATTAATTAGTCGTCTTAAAGTACTTGGAAAATGACTTCCTGTAAATTTTAGTCACTTGTACCCTAGTCCACGATTATTTATGTGAATTGCTATTTACCGCCCAAAATTATTACCTACCGCCCCTAGAATTTACCCATTTGCCCTTCACTCATCCTCACTCATCATCACTCATCACTCATCCTCACTCATACTCATCCTCACTCAAAGCAAATCCACCACCACCACCACCACCACTCACGGTAAAACCACCACCATTCGAAATATCAGGGGCTAGCGGCAGCGGCAGAGGCGGCGACGAGGACGGAGGCGGCGAGCATAGCGGCGCGGGGGTATAGATTCGAATTTTTTTTGCTTTATTTACTCTAATTTGCTTTGATTTTTACGAAATGTGTTGATATAGGAGTGTTTTTATTCGCGGTTTATAGACAATTGAATTGAATTTGTGTTGTTTGAAGTTGTGTTGATTGATTTGTGAATTTCGAGTTCGTCGGAGTAGAGTCGGGCGTCTGAAATAGGCGACTCACCCATGGGTGAGTCGAGATCGGCAGACGACTCGCCCATGGGTGAGTCGCCTGTAGCAGACGACTCACCCATGGGTGAGTCGAGATCGACAGACGACTCACCTATGGGTGAGTCGCCAGTCGCAGACGACACACCCATGGGTGAGTCGCCAGTCGCAGACGACTCACCCATGGGTGAGTCGAGATCGGCAGACGACCGAGACAAAAAAAATAATAATAATAATAATAATAATATTATTATTATTATTATTATTATTATTATTATTAATATTATTATTGTTATTATTATTTGTTATTACAATTATTATTAGTTGTCAATTATTATTTTAATTGTTTATTACTGATTATTGTTTAATTAATTAAAAATGTGAAATGATAGAGGGGAGGAGCCGGTAAATCGATGCCGAGGTTATTCAGTGAACTAGCTGGTTCAGGACCGCGTCACACGAGGACACGCGGGATTGATGCCTCTGTACGGAGACAGAGAGAGGCAGTTCGGATGAGGGAGATGACTGCTGAGCAACACGATTACGAAACTAGCGAGTTCTACTCCGGGGATCAGTCCATGGACGATGATCAGATTGGCGTCGAATCATCCTCAGATTGGCGCGTGGTGAAGGGCAGAGGCGGTAGGTTTGTTAGTACTGGGTCGTCCAGTACTAGCAAACGATCTAGAGCGGAGGACGACACTACGTGGCTTGTTACAGAGGCTGTGCCCGGTGGGCCGGCGGATGATAGCGTCATACCGAGCTTCCTGGGCCACGTAGCGTCTCGTATGTGGAAGGGAGAGACGAGGGGTCTCTTGAAGTGTCAGAACCGATTCAGTGTCTGTCAGCGGCTGAGTGAGTGGCGAGCGAAGATGTCGGCCGAGGTGAGGGCCCAGATCGAGGGGACTGGGTTATCACACCTGACAGACATTATGTTCAGACATATTGACTTCCCCCTGATATCTGCATTCGTGGAAAGGTGGCAGCCGGATACAAACTCGTTCCACATGCCGTTCGGAGAGATGACGATCATGTTGCACGATGTATGGCATATTCTTCGGATTCCTGTAGAGGGACAACTCGTTTCCATTGAGGGACGGGATGGGCAGCTGCAGGCAACGGCCATGGAGGTTCTCGGGGTCACCCGAGATGAACTGCTGTTTAGCTACTGGCAGGGCGGTGGGGTCCTCACGGAGTCGATTTTTGACCTTTGCCGAGTGGAGGACCGAGTGGAGGACATCCAGGCGATAGCTTGGATGTGGTTACTTATTGGATCCACCTTGTTTGTCGACAAGAGTGGTAACCGTATTAGACCCTCCTGCGTGATGGAGGTGAGGGACGGTGTCGGAACGGCGCATGAGTTCTCTTGGGGATCTGCTGCCCTCGCTTTCCTATATCGTCAGCTCGGTATAGCTAGTCGGGGGGATTCTCAGGGCATCTGCGGATGCCTAACTCTCCTCAAGGCATGGATATACGAGTACTTTCCCTGCTTCCGACCTCATCGGGAGCGGATGGTTGTCAGGGATTGCGAGGTGCCCCGTGCGTGCGTATGGAGTGCCCAGGCTGAGGGCAAGGACATGGGTCGACTGTGCTCCTTACGTAGACGCTTGGATCAGCTGCGAGCGTCAGAGGTACGTCATGCAGTTATCGGTGTTCATGATTTATTTCGTCCTTTGCTATGTTTTTTTTTACTTCACCGTAACTTGAACATTTCTACGTAGGTGGTGTGGCTGCCGTATGGTTCTGACCCGGTTGCATCTGTACCGAGGACTGTATTCATGGGGTGGCTACGGTATCGGGATATTATCAAACCGTACATGCCTGGTCGTTGTTTACGACAAATCGGGTACATAAAGAGTATCCCTTTCCCGATGACTAGGCTAGAGAAAGCGATCAGGTCATGGAGCAGTCGTTCGTACAAGGTTGTCTACCCCGTACGAGTATCATCTGATGCCTGGCGTATGTTCCCGGGATGTTACATTCTTGGTCTCCATGGGTTTCAGGCATCCACGTCAGATCCCACAGCATGTATGGATGACTACCTCGCATGGTACTACCGTCACTCCCACCCTCTGCTGATACGTGACGATGCAGCACCTGTTTCTGTGATTCCTCCATGATCCAACAGCGATTATGTAAGTGATTAACTAAAATATATATTTTTTTACGTATTACATATCTCTGAACTCACACTCATTGTTACTTTTTTGCAGTGGGTGAATCGTCTAGCCGTCGCATTTGAGTCTTTCATTACTTTGCTTCCTCCGGAGCAAGCGGAAGGTCCACGATCGGTTATGGAGGAGTATATGAGAGATTGGCGGGCTGCCAAATGATGTATTGACCCTAGATGAATTTGTTATATATTTATATAAGAGTTTCATTGTTATTGTTATTTATTTGTGTTATTGTAATTTGTTGTTTCTTATTCACATTTTTTGTTTTATTGTAATTTGTTGTTTTATTTACCTCCAATAATCACGAAAAAATATAACATGCAAAATATAACAATCACACAAAAATGTGACAATGATATAAGTAGAAAAATATAACAATCACGCAAAACATTCAATTACGTCGACCTCGCTAAACGATCCCAATGTGCTCTTCGCCTAACATACATTTGCTCCCAACCAGCGACACTATCAGAACGGGAAGTAAACCATGCTGCGCATATCAGAGGAACAGGGAAATCTGAGGCTAAATTCAGACGGATATAATGCATGTACGAATCACCTAAATCAGCTATGACAATTTCCCTACTTGGACGTGTAGCAGTCGAAGGTGCTTGCAACGGTAGCACTGTGTAACAAGAATATAACCCCCTTCCGCTGCCGTATCCGAATAACATAATCGCTGCATTGAAGAGGTTGGCAATCAGGAACAAATCCTCAACTACTATCATCCAGTGATCATCGTTACACGCACCTCCGTCCCACATAATACGGCGGTAACCAGCGTCGACCCCTTCAACGTATATGTTTTCTACAATGCTCGGTTAGCTAAGAGTTCGTGTACAATGCAAACTCTCGTCAATCGCCATTGCTCTTGTTCTCCGAAAACGTAGTCCGCAATGACACGGAAACCGCAATTACCATCCCCAAGCACATCGAGATATCCTTCAATGAAAGGTATGATGATTCCCAGAATTTTGTTAACATGATAGAATTCAGTGATATCTATTCCGTGTCCAGCTGCAAGACAATATAATAGAAAGTCATTAATAGTACTTATCAAAAAGTAATTAACAACATTATGTACATGTTAATAAATTATGGGTTTTCATACCAGTACTCTGCACGACGTTACTCGATGAGGATGAGCTACGACCACGCCCGCGGCTCGAACTGGATGACCTAGGGCGACCACGACCCCTCTGGGAGTACTCCCATGAACTAGGATCACGTCTGGTAGAGGAACTCCCTCTCGGTCGACCTCTGACTGTCGTGTTCGCTTCCGGCTCGACGTAACTCGCTTCCTCAGGATGAAGCTGCTCATTCATAAGGACAGATATGTTGCGCACAACTGCCGGGTCGCTTGAGTTAACCTCGTCGACGAGAGAGTGAAAGTATCGATGGTCCTCAGATGGATGCTCAGTCATGTCAAGCGTAGCTATCTCCACTGCATCACTAATAACGAGTGTTCGCCAAAATTTGTGGACACTATTCAAGCTAATTGGCGTGCCCGTATCCGTGGCCGTTTTCAACTCACACGCACACGGGATCTGATGAGTGGATCTCAATACACAACCGCAACGATCAAATACTTGGTGACTCAATTCTCTCATCCTCGTCAGCTCAGCCTATAATATTTCTAAGCAGTAATGGGAAACATACCCGGTCAGATAGTTGAATGGGAAACCCGAGTACATCACACTTCTTTGTCTTCTGCACTCTTCAAGTGTGTACTTGATCTCAGTTATTTGTGACTCGATTGACTTGTTGACCTTGTTCCAAACATTGTCCAAAGCTCCAGTTGAGGAGTTCAACCACTGTTTTAGCGCGGCATGTGCACTCTCCACCCTGCAAGTCGTAGTGTTGCCAAGGTGTAGCACCTTATTCGTCCACGCAGCTACAAACATCTCTTTATATCTCAACCAGGTCTCCTCTACATAGGATATCACGTGAGGGTAATTCTTCCAACTATCCTTCATCAAACGCACTGCTCTATCGTACTCAGCTTCTGTGGAAGCTTCCATGATAAATTTCCACATCCCGTTCTTGAACCTCTGCGCGGCGACCTTATCTTTTCCACAAAGTCTGTACACTTTGTCTTCAACGACTTTGTTAATGTGCCATGTACAGAGCAAATGGGCACTCTCGGGAAATATCTCTCTAATAGGTCTCATCAACCCTAGCTCACGATCGGTCAAAATTGCTGTTGGGTGTACATCATTTCCAATAAGCATCCTCAACTTATCTAAGACCCACGCATAGCTTGCCTCAGTCTCATCCTTCATAATGGCATAAGCTATGAGGAAGTTCTTATTGCTTGGAGTCATCCCCACTATCTCAAGAAACGGCATCTTATACTTGTTTGTTTTGTACGTGGAATCTAAGCCAATCAACCAAGGAAAAGACCGAAGTAACTGAATTGATGTAGGGTGTGCCATGAACACGTGAGTTACCTCATTAGTAGCTCGGTCGGCTCTTGTCCAATGTACATACTTATTCTCCACAGCTAAATGATGAAACTGACCAATGACATCTCTCTCTTCAAAATCAAGTTTCCTTATACGATCTCTGTGGTTGTACACATGCCGTCTAGTTGCATTGTCCTCGGGAAATTTTTCCTTAAAAGCGACCAAGATAGCACATGGCTTTGTTTGTGCCGAAGTCATGTCACGAACGAGTTTCTTTGACCCAGGACTAAGACCACTCATCTGATGATATCCCTCAGGAAACACAGCAAAGTCATGGTTGTGCGTACCCCTAATCCCAGGCAATGTGACAATCATCCAACTACTGGACCCATACACTTGCTGAGCTCTTAACTGGAACGTACATTTACAAGCCTTTGTTTTCGAATTCTTCCGAGCAGCAGTATCTAAGTCTCTTAATTCCCCTCTGTAGCGTTCACCTCGATTGCATCTTAACAATTTTACGCTTCCATTCTTCTTGTGTGACGAAATTATCAACTCAAACCCGATAGTAAGGGCAATTTGTTTTGCCCAATTAATTGCATCTGTATCACTATCAAATAACTCATCAGTGACGAAATGCGTACTGTAATCAACACCATCACCACCGAACCGCTCCAAAGGAGCCTAACGAAAACAACGAAAACAATGTTAGCTTAATCTTAAATTCAAACGTCTATCAAAACCGACTGAACCAAAGGACAGGCGTCTACAATTTACGCGTGGACCATGGAAGAGGCGGAAATCACGGACGCCTAAGCCATGGTCTAGGCGTAAATCTCAGACGCCTGAACCATGGTGTAGGCGTCCGTGATTGACGCCTAAACCATGGTACAGGCGTCCGTATTTTACGGCTCGTCCATGGTCTAGGCGGAAATTTCAGACGCCTGTACCATGGGCTGGTCGTAAAACACGGACGCCCGTGCAAAAAAAATGCGCAAAAAAAAAAATTACCTCCGCCACCGTCGACGACACTTCCTGGTCGCCGGCAGACGTCCGCGGCCGTTGCTTGAGTGAATGTTGATGAAGGTTGGGTATGAGAGTGGGTGGTAGAGAGGGAGAATTGGTGTGAGAGTTAGAGAGGGAGAGGATGAGTGAAAATGTGAAAAAGGACAAAATTGAAATTTCTAGGGGCGGTAGGTAGTAATTTAGGGGCGGTAAATAGTAACACCGTTATTTATTGATCACAGCTAAGGCGCTGTGAAAAGTGAGCGGAAGAATTCGTATGTGTTTTTCCACTTATTTTAGAATCTGTTCAGTTGTTTAATTAAGTGAGCTACTTTTTCTCTCACATTAATTAGTACTATCTAGTTCAATTCAATTCACTGATATCTAATTCATATCGGAAAAGATATCTCTCTTTCTCTTCTTTGTAAAAATGGCAAAACGTTCCGAGTCTTGCAGACCAATCACTACTCTTAAAACATAACTACTCCACCAAGAAGATTACTCTCTTCAAACATCAAAACCATGATATACTTAATTACTTATTATCAAACAAACTGGATATGAAACTTGCTTGTATTTGTCTATTTAAACCTGAAAGTATATGTGTTAACTTCTCCAGTTTCCTACCTTTATTTCTAAAAGATAATTAAAAGAAGAAAAGACGAGCAGAAAAAAAGATTTAAAAGAAGAAAAAAGCAAGGTCCTAGAAATAGGGGAAACAGCAGGCCCATGAGCTTGGGACCATCAATTCATCATCCATTTTACATGTTGTGGACCAAACAAAGAAAAAGGGAAATACTCCGTTGCCAAATTGCTTTCTCAATGGGCTTAAGCCCTTTAGCCGAGTGTGGCAGGCGTTGTATGGAGTAGCTACAACCACTGGTAGCCCAATTAGCTAAGGTTCATTTGTTGGGCCAATTTCGACATCTATTGCTGTTCATCAGGCGTTATTGGTTCGATCAGGCCCAGTCCACACTGAGGTAACACTGACATTACCGGTCCAGCTCGTCTTGTGTGGACTTGGTCCACCGTGGACCAAAGATTGAATCAAGATGTAGTCCAAATCTTTTAGGGACATGGGAAGTATTTTTAAAAAAGATTTGATCTTTGGTCCACCGTAAACTAAGTCCACACAAGATATTGTATTACCGATCTCATGCCTTTCAGCTTTCCCATAGTGTCTGACGTGGTTTTGGTGACCGCGCCCCCTTCCTTTTTTGGTTGGGCAAATTTTGTAAATGGCCCATTATTTTCGATAAAATAACACAAATTGCCACCGAAACCTAGCCAGGGTGACTCGACGTAGGTCCATGTAAAATTTTCTATTGTTTATAATGACCAAACAATAGGGCCACCAGGCCCATCACGATTTTGACTGCCATCCATATCCCAAAGTTACGCAAATTGTTGATTAGACTCACTGGCGTATACAAAAATTTGTGTGGACTTAGTTCATGGTGGACCAATATTTGGAGTCACCCCCTACTTTACTTAGAGTCACCCCCTCTAAAAGTAGAGCCACCCTCAAATTTATACTTGGTACCACCCTACTGCAACTGGAGCCACCCCTTACTTCACCTGAAGCCACCCCCCTATTTCACCTGGAGCCACCCCTCAAAATTACTTGGTCCACGGTGAACTAAGTCCACACAAGACCTACTGAAAATAGTTAGAAAATAGCTGCTCCTAAGATTTGAGCCTACAATCTACAAGGTAATGAGAAAGAGGTTATACTAATACTCCATACAAGTATTTATGATACAAAATGCCTTCCATAATATATAAAGAGAGTCGATGCATGTACCCTCTTATACACCTCCTGGATAGTGGATACGCTATTGGCTAGACTCAAGCTTAGTAGCCCAGTGGACTCCATAAAACTATATTTTGAGAAGAAGAAAAAAAACAATCAACAAAAAAAAATGAATCAGGATATAATAGTAACGAATTGACACGATTGGTGGACCTCAAATCTACGCAATTTGAATTTCAAAATTATGAAAAACGAGAAATCATACTAGAGTCCACACTGTATAGATATCTTGTGTCCAATATCCATTTTTATAAAACCTTACCATTCAATTTTTACATTAGCACTTATGACCTAACTTCTTCATATTAGGGGCTACTTCTTGTCTAAAGGGTATTTGGAAAAGGACACATGCATTGCATTTGAAGAATCAAAGTGTACATCGTGTAGATATATGTAAGCAAAACTCATGAAAAAGGATGACATATGAAATTATTGGAGTAAATCTCATCTCAAATCAGTAGATATGTATAGATTAGTTCTAAATCGTTAAAACAAAGATCCTCAATATACTTCCACTCCACTACACATATTATACTCAAATATTTTATAAACATGCGTGCAACAAATAAGACAGTGGAAGTAAGTGGGAATTCATCATCAGGGGCTGCTACAATCCTACATGTCCTAATCACCAGACAAAACATCCTCGGATAACACACACGTGTCCAGGTGGTCATATCTAAAAGTCAGCATACAACGTGTCATCCCATTATCTACTCATGCAACGTGTCATTACCCCAGTTCTCCATTATACAAAGTTGTATTTGTTTTCTAATTAACTTTTTTTTACTAAATTATTCATTTTGCTAGCTAGTCTACCAATTAGCAATATATATGAACTAAGAACAATGAACCACTCATCAGCAACATTAATTATTTTTGGTGCTTAAAACATTTTAATCTCAAGATAAAAAAAAAAAAGGACTTTTTAATTTTCAGACATCAATTAAACATGGCGAGGTCTATAGATCCATTAGTGGTAGGAAGAGTGATTGGGGATGTGCTTGATATGTTTGTTCCTATGGTGGAATTGATAGTCCAATATGGAGCTAAACAAATCTCCAATGGATGCGAAATCAAGCCTTCTCTTGCGAGTACAAGTCCGGTTGTTCAAATTCCGGGTCTTCTGTCGTTTGAAAACCTCTACACTCTTGTACGTATTATTCCATTCCCTTCTTTCTTTACTAAGCTTTCGTATGATGATGCTTCGTATTTATTTTGGAATTGACGGGGTACGAATGTCCATTGGACTTGAAGTGTGGATGATATACATATTTTCTCATATCTAATGTTGAAATTTGCTAGCAAGTTAGTAGGGGGCTCCCAGGATTCGAATACATGATCTTTTGGTCATTTGATGAATGGTCATTTACCGTATTTGATATCATCCGTTGAAATCAACTCAACCAAAAATCTAAGCTAATTAGTTACATTTCCGTGCGACGTACAATTTGTATATTTATAACAACTAAAATATTATCATTAGTACAAACTTGAAACAAATTATTCACCCATGGAACATATTATTATGAAATTTCTAATATGTGGACCTCTCTTTTTATACTCATCAAATTAACTTTCTTACTTTTCTGTGTTAATTCTAATTGCATACCCCGCGTAATAGACAATTTTATATAAATATATTTAGTTCCAATAAAAATAATATTTGGTAATAATTTATTAGATACATATGCATAATGGAAGATACATGCACCTATACTAATAGCACTAATTGAATATACATGCACCTATACTAAGAAATTAATATAATAATTAAATATTACTAATAGAAGATACATGCACCTATACTATATTGATGACATGTCAATATTTGCTTATATGTCCAAACCTACGTGTCAATATATGCTTGTGTGTCAACCCTACGTATCAATCTAGCAATGGTGCACATTCACTTATATATATATATATATATATATATATATATATATGGTTGGAGGCTGATTTTCGTGGCATCTAAGTTTAAATAGATTTTCACATGTTTATTATGATTTTCATACCGATCGATCACTCCATTAGGGCCGGGATAAATGTTAGTTTATCCACAGGATAGTTTATCCTGGTGATGTGTGAATTGATGATTGAAAATAATTTATTTGAGTTTTCATGTACATGCTTATATTTTTGGTGCACATCACCGGGTAGACTACTCCGGTGGGTAAATTTAGCCTTTTCCCTTAATTAGTTGTGCACGTCACCGGATGAATGTGTCTGGCCTTACCATTTTGATTGGGCCATGAAATAGGCCCCCTACTCCCAGAAGACCCTTCTTATTTACTCTCTAGGAAATTAATTAAGGGTTATTGTCATAATTAATATGTGAAAAATTGATGATAATAGTATCAATTTAATGTGTATATATGTGTGATTGGTATAGGTCATGGTTGATCCGGATGCTCCTAGTCCTAGTTAACCAAGCATGTGAGAATGGCTTCATTGGTTAGACATATGATCACTACTTATCTGTTATCTGTTATCTCCGTATATCGTATTTTGTGATGAATATATAAATATTTGGTCATCAATAAATTAACTATTTATTAGTGACATGGTAGTTGTTTGCATCCAATTTCATATCAGGATTGTAGTAGATATTCCTCATGGAATGGATGCTTCCAAAGGTTAGTCCTAGTACGTAAACTAAGTTTCTCTCCTCTTAATTAAGGTTTAGTTTGGTTTAGACTTAAAGACAATTATTGATGTATTAGTTTATAGGCAATCTTATATAGGCAGATCGTGAAAATATGGTCATTTAGAGTATATTATATACGGAAACATAAAAGAGCGCAGCGAGCCTTTCAACATTGAACCCGTATTGTATTAACAACATTATCCTTAATTCAATTTTACCTTTGTTTTGAAGGAATTAATTCAACGTGACCTAGCTAAAATGAAAGAAATTTATACAGCCTTTCGTATCAATGTCGACAAACATGCAATTTTTTTTATTTATTTTGAAATAAGGTGTGAGAGAATTGCAGGGAAGGAGTTGGTGCAATACATGGGACCAAAACCACCAACCGGCATACACCGGTACGTGTTCACGTTGTTCAGGCAAAAAGGGCCAACCCCAAAAGAGTTGCTACTGCCAAATGCCAGTAACAACTTCAGCACAAGGAATTTTGCCGGTCAAAACGGCCTTGGATTACCGGTTGCGGCTGTTTACTTCAACTCCCAGAAAGAGACCGCCAATAGAAAACGCTAGCAGCCTAGCACCTAATCGAATATTCCGTTTTGACGTGTCTTTTTTCTTCATTTTTTTTTTTATTGTTTTCTTAACTTTTTTTTTCTGTTATCTTAATAATTTTCATTTCTTGGGATAGCATGTATTCTTCTTATTGTGGTTTTCTTCTTGTATTTTTCCTCATCGCTACACAATATAAAATAGTTTGGGTGAGGGATTGTATGTCACACACTTCTGATTCTCTACCATACATGATGTAATAAAGTATTATTGTTAAAGAAAAATGATTAAAGAAATTCAATAGAGAGAGAAGAAATAACAACAGCACCCAAGCAAGCATAGATGAGGACCGAGGAGAGTATGTTTTATAGGTAAACAATATCAATACAAAAGTACTCAACACATATAATATACAATAGTATGTGAAATTTATGTCCTCAAATAAAGGTTAATTCTTAATCGTGATACAACGAATTTGGACCATTTGGTAGTAGGTGAGACTTGTATGTCCTACTCGCAATTACTCCCTCCGTCCCAAGTTTATCTTTACATTGAATTTTTCACGTACGGTTTTTAAGATAGATACTACTTTGACTATGAATATTTATTTTTATAAATATAAAATTTATATTAAATGCTATTTTGAAAATACTATTTAAAATGTATCTAGTGATACTATTTTCATATTGTAAAATTTTGTAACTTTTTACAAATAAGTGGTCAAAGCTTACAAACTTTAACCTTAAAAAGTCAAATGTAAAGATAAACTTGGTACAAAAAGCATAAACAGTTAATTAGCTATACTTTTTTTTTTTAAACCAGTTAGCCACCCTTAGGGAGTTTACTTCAAGAGTGCACTACCTGAAAAAATAGAAATTGTGGCATTTTTTTGTTACAATATAGCAATAAATTGTGACACAAAAGTTAACAATTTGTGGATTTTCTACTTGTCACTAAAAATTTAATGTGCTCTACCTATGATGGCAAAATAATTATAGCGACTAAAAAACAATGCCACTAAACCCTCATTTTCTTGTAGTGGTGGTCTCGTGTTAGTCACTTATTTTCAATTCAGTTTAATGATTCTCATTTCAGTTCAGTGGTATTCAGTTCAGAAACATACATTTTGTAAAGTAGGTTTACGATTTAGTTCAATGATGTTCAGTTCAATTCAATCGTGTTTATTTCTCTTCGACGATGTTGAATTCAATTTAATTCAGTTCATCCAAGCTAGTTCAATGATAAAAAGAATGTAAAAATATATTCCGAAAGAAAATAGAGTATATGTTTGAATTTTTGAATTAACAATATTATCATTACGCACAAATAGAACTTATGGCCTGTTCTCCTCAATTTCCCCCTGAAGTATTCAGTAAAATTCAGTTCAGTTCAGTAAAATTCAAGTCATTTCAGTAAAAAGAAGTCCAGTTTAGAAAAATTCAGTAGAGTCCGGAAAACCAAAGAACAAATTTAGTCTTTGTAATTGTAGATTCAGTAAAAATAAGCTCAGTTTAGAAAAATTCAGTTAAGTTCAGTAAATTTTAGTTCAGTTCAGGATTGTGCAGATAAGTTCAGTAAAAAAAAAAGTGAAGAGAACAGGCCCTTACACGAGAGGAAAGTCAATTGTTTTTATTTGCACAACACCCATTTATAATTTATCATAAATCTACTACATTGACATTTTGTAAGAGCAAAAGTAGCGGCGATTAAAAGAGAGTCACTTTATAATAAAAAATGATTAAAAACAATCAAATCTCATTTAACAATGGATAAGTTACCATCATATAATCACAATTTATGCATGAGCATCTACCTATAAGAAATGAGATCAAAATTTTGAGGATTTCTTATATTCTTAGCTTTCATTTGTTCCGCTATTCAGTCCTAATCAAGTTTGCTACAAATGAAATAGAAATGAGATTGAAATTGGAAAAAATTAAGAAAGAAAAAGAGGAAATGTGAACGAGAAAAAATCCCTAAAAAACACACTACTTTTCTAGGTTAGTCCAATAATGCATTTTCAACCATCATTTCAAAGTTCGCCGTTATGAGATTCTCTCATTCTATCTCTCCTTTCTAAACTCAATAGTTTTCGATCTACCATTTTTTTTCTCATTATTTAGTTATATATTTGTTGAGTAAAATTCATAATTGTTCTCAAGTGACTAATAATATAATATAACATGACGCAACCTAATCCAATATATTAATAAATAAGTGGGTTCAATTAACCGTTCTAAATTGAGTAATAACATACGGATGAAGTATAACATAGCGAGAGCTACAAGATTTTTTTTTCTTTTAAAGTATTTGCAATTAAATGCAAGTCATCCCTATTAGATAGATGAAGATATTGAGACCACTAATTTCATAATTCTTGAGTATCTTTATTGGGCGAAGGTGGGATTTGCGATAGCCAAATGTTGCTCAAAGAAGTAATTGGGTAAAGTAATTATGATTTTTGGATAATTGCTTGTTCATTAATACGACCTTCCTTTACTTTAATGTATAAAATTCTATATTGTTTCATTTACTTCGGTGTATAAAACTCTGATAAGTTCATTTAATCATATCTATTCTTAGTATTAAATTTATTATTAATATATTTCATATACTCACGGAATCAACAATATACCGAATATTTTTACTTATGCATTCGAATATTTTTTTTTTTTTACTAATATTCTTTATTTTATTCATTTTTTTACATTGTCGTAGATACAATGAAAATCAGATAACACAAAAAAACATCCTATTCGTAAATCTAAATCAAGTTAGATATCATCATTATCGGTCTATATATTTACATGTAGGTTAACTTTATAAAAAAAATTGTACTTTTAAATCCTAATGTGATGATGGGAGAGGGGGAGCTGCAGTTAAATGCAGTCATGGGAATTGAGATTAGGGGAGATTGGTTATTATTGTCGTATATATATAAATACATAGGGTAATAGTCTCCTGTATATTAGACTTACAACACTTATTAGATAATAAAAAAATAAAAGAAATTCAATACTTATCCTCAGATGTATGTTCCATTGTGGACGTTTTAATTTGCTATTATTTATCACATTTTAGTCTTTTAGATCAATTGAACAATAGAAGTATCTTTTTGGATAAACCTATTGCGTTTCTTAGATGGTGCGTCTTTTGAAATTTGCTTATGTGACGCTTCTCTACGCTATATAGAGAGAGAGAGAGATTGATTTAATTAGATTATGGAGTATTGGTTTATGGTGAATTAGCGAGTCTATTAATGAAAGGCTTTTCAATATTATGGTAAATATGTATAATAAAAGATAATGGCCGGGCACGTAGAACAATAAGATGGATAAGATCATCTTCTTATAAGACATAAAGACCTACTTCATTCGTTTTTTTTTTCTCCTATCTACTTTTCTTTTACATCCGTTTTTTTTTCTCCTACTCACTTCCGCTTTTAGTAATACTTTGATATCAAAAGACCCATTTATCCTTACTTTTTTTTGTCGTCATTACTTTCCAACTCACTACTAACTCACACACTCTCTCATGTTAAAGTAAGGCAATAAGGAATTTTTGTTTCAAAAGTAATTCTTATTAAACTCCGTGCAAAAAGAAGTGGGTAGGAGAAAAAAGAACGGAGGGAGTCACTACAACAAATGGTCACTTGCCACTATAATAATTGTGCCTATCATATGAAATTTCCGTGGCAAAAGCACTTAGCCACGGGAATATTTCTCGTGACCTATCGAAAACCTTAGAATTGTCGTTAGTGAGTCTTGAACTTGAGACCTCTTGGAGTTTATAAGTGACTCAAATCATCTATGCTAAACTTCTTATATGATTAAAGTATAGACGATGTTATATTTACAATGTTATTACATGGAAAAAATATCGACGTCCACAATACTTCTCGTGGCAAACTAGTCAATTCCGTGGAAAAATTTGTAAATGGCCATGAAAAATATATTTGGTGGCAATTTGGTTACACAAGTATATTTCTGTGGCATTTTAGCCACGAAGTTATTACCCTCTTAGCGATTTTTCCAAAGATGGCCACAATTTTGTTTTTCCCGTGGAAAAATAAACAAGTATAAAATTATTTTTCTCGTGGCAATTTTTTTGGAAATGAAATAATTTTCCGTGGCAATTTTAAAAAGTCCGAAAAAATTGGCCATAAAAGTTGACCTCCCGTAGTGAAATTCGTGGCCCAAGTGACTAATTGTTGTAGTGAGTACATCATTAATTAATTATTGCTCAAAAATTGATTCATGGAAATGGAAATAATGTATAGTAGTATTATGTAGGAAGTGCCAACTCAGCTGTATCGTGTCACCCACAGGAGCAGCCAATGCAATGTGTCACTATGTGAAGTCCACTCAGCACTTCATAGTACGGAATACTAAATAATCCAGGATCTTTTTATACGAAGGAAACCCCACCTAGTTTGTAGCAAATACACAAAGGAGCAAATTAGTGAAAGACAATTTCAAATGGATGAACGCACGTTAAAGCCGCTGGTGGACAGCAAGGTGATCGGAGATGTGTTGGACATGTTTACGCCGGCAGCCGAGCTAACGGTCGAGTATGGTGGTTCTAAGCGTGTCACGAACGGCGTTGAAATAAGCCCTTCGGATGCTGCGGACAAACCTCGTGTTGAGTTCACCTTTCATGGTCCTTCGCATGACAACCTCTTCACTCTTGTACGTTGCGTTTTTTGTTTTGAGTTCTTGTACGTTGCGTTTTACACAAATCTGTAATGACGGTCGCCTTAACGCGCTTTAAAACAAGTATTACGTTATGCTGACCTTATGTTTGGCTATAAGGAGGCCTCATGTTGAGGCGACTTCATTAAAGGCCCATTGTTTGTTTTATATAAACGGATCCCTACTTAAAATAATTAAGCAATTCTTATGAGCTAATTAATAAGCCTATATGGCTATAAAAGGTCAAAAAAGAAGAAGCTTATATGGCTATACAGGCATTTGGATGGTACTACTAATAATGAAATAGTCGATACTCTCTCTGTCTAAATCAGTCATTATACTTAGGCTATGTTTAAGAAAGTTTATAAGTTGTGGGTCTAAAAGCCTATTTTTAGTTGATGGTGAGAGTAGCATATCTAAAACAAAATTAGTGGACCGAAAAACTTATAAACATAATATACAAAACAAAATATCATACGGTACCATACTACCATGGTATATACGGAGTACAAATAAAAAAATTAATTTTAGGACAAAACATAATATCACAACTAAATATTGATGAAATTATTATTTGTCAAGTAACAATGCATAACTTTAAGATGGTGTTTACTTACTAGATAGTTATGCAATGTAATCATTTTAAAGGGTAAATGTGAGTTGAAAAATGAAGGAGGGGAAGGAAGGAAAAGGAAAAAATGGGATTGATTTATCATTGTATTGGATAAAGTTGAGTAATTGTGATTACATCCAATGTTGTAATCAATTTTACTTTTCTCATCCCAATCCTTCGCTCCTTCACTGTTCACCTCATATTTACGAGCCCTAAATGTATCTGAAATAATATGAGAGTCTACATGCTTGATGCTGTACCTACTATGTAGGTGATGGTTGATCCCGATGCTCCTCATCCTCAACAACCAACCCTCAGAGAATGGCTTCACTGGTAATGTGCATACATGTAATAGCACGCAAGAGTTTAATAGTTCTATTTCATTTTAGTTTTCACATATACCTGTCCCTTCAAAAACGTATATAAACTTTTTCGTCCAAAAAAAAAAAGAAGTTTATAATTATTTAGAAATGTTCTCCTCAACAAGTTATATAATTATTTAAAAACATGTGCATATATGTACGCGTGCGAATGCAATGCATAATAATTTGGAATATTATCAATTGCATTTTGCCAAGTACTAGTAACATGTTTTGCGTTTTTTTGTGTTTGATCAGGGTCGTGACTGATATCCCCGAAGGGATGGATCTCTCCAAAGGTTTGCCTCCATGCATTAAAATATACTCCATATATATTGATTCGAACCCTCAACTTTATAGTTTAGGGACGATACTCCTAATTATTAAAATAATTTTTGATTTTAATAAGTTATGCATGTTAGATTGATGTTGATGATAATTTGAAGTTTGGATGAAATGTAGGAAAAGAAGTGGTAGAGTACATGGGCCCAAAGCCACCAGGGGGCATACATCGGTATGTATTCGCGTTGTTCCAGCAAAAAGGCCCAATTGGGAAGCCCAAACCGCTTCCAGATGCCCGTAACAATTTCAATACCAGGGAGTTTGCAGCACATAATGATTTGGGCCTTCCAGTGGCTGCTCTTTTCTTCACATCTCAAAAATAGACCTGCGAATAATATTGGGCCCAACTTCCAAGGGCCTTGCCCAGTGTTTCTTGTGAATGTGATCATGTTTCTTGTGAATGTGATTAAGTCGTATCGTATCATGTTCGTGAATTCGTCAGTCGAGAAGTGTTCAATGTGTACAAGCGAGACATGTTTGTATCAAGACTGGACAAAGTATTTGTAGCTAGCTTTTGTATGTTGCGCAATGCGCATTGGCATTATGTATCAACACTAGAAAAAAATTTGGTCCAAACATGAATACGAATACTTTATTAAAAACACAACAAAAAAAGAAGAAGAATGAAATAAAAAATGAAAAAGACAAGAAAAAGAAAAAAACAAACATGTCAATATGAATATGCATTATTTTGTCTTATTCAAACATGTCAATATGAATCAAGTAGCGGACGCATGATTCTTAGGATGACGAAGTCATAATTTATTTATTTTTTTAGAAGGGAATAGGAAATTTTCATTAATAAAAAGGTTATATGGCATCTATAATTAAAATAATCCTAGAATATACTAAATTAATAATAATAACACAATTTTTGCTAACAAGATAATTTTGACAAGGATATCTCGGTGCGATTCTCAATATGCATAGTAACCATGTGCTTCCTTTGATGTATATTCATCTTTGATGGAAGTGGAGATCTTTACCGCGAGCAAAGCAATCACTTGCCTACAAAACTCTGTTTGATACCATCGGTTGTATGTATATCCGGTCTCTAAATTCATATTGAATCTATAAAATAGATATCGCACCATAGGCGAAAAGAGAATCGTACGAAAAGGAAGAAATGAAAATACCAATAAACTCCATAAAGGGAGAGAAATTTATTTTATCTAAAACGAAAAAGAGTAAATTAGAGTCAAACTAGATAAAAAATATCAAATAAAGGCCGGGAATGACGTAAATCGGTCCTCCCAACCTGAAGCTATACTAAAATATGATGAAGTCATAATTCTGAAAGACACGGGAGATTACAAATTGTGGAAAAGGTAATTTAAACTAGAGGGAAATTTCCAGCTCCCCGTGTCCGACCTTTGCTAGTAACCGTTATTATTCTATTGATAAATTCCAAAGAGTACGTATAAACCTAAAGCAGGAAAAAGGAACTCTTGAAAAGTATTACTACACCTTTGTCTGACCATTACTAGTAGTTCGTACAATTTGGTACAGAGTGAAGTGATTTGCACTTGCTCATCACATCCTTTGCCCATTGCCAATTCAATGACACCTATAGGTTCCCTAACTAGTTCGTTCCCTATCGTTGTCCGGTGAAGGGGATTTATGTTTTGTTGTGGTTAAAAAGTAGACCTGGTAAACGGGTCGGTTGGGTTGGGTTTTGGTCGGTTAAATATGGGTCCGGTGAAATATAGGTCGGTCAAATACGGGTTTGGTTTCGAGTTACCCAACGGGTTAGGTTTCGGGTTACCCAACGGGTTAGGTTTCGGGTTATCCAACGGGTTTGACAAATATTGTCTCACAACATTCGGGGTCGGGTCGGGTCACTTCGGTCTCGTGTCAAAATGGATGGGATCATTTCGGGTTTGAACCTTGTTAGGTCGGGTTTCGATCGGGTCTGTGGCGGATCAGGTTCGGGTCGGTCATTGGGTCGGGTCAGTTTTTGCCAGCTCTATTAAAAAGTGATTAATAAACTTACAAACACCCAAAAGAAAATTGAAATATGAATTTAGCTCGAATAGTTTTGATTTTATCTTGGACGATTCGTATATTATTAGTTGTTCTATCTCGTCTTTGTCCGGTCACATGTTAGGAGAGACAAAAGTTCTCTTGCCATTATTTAGCTAGAGTTTATCCTACTGAAATCGAATAAGTGTGGGTGTATTGTTTTTCGAGAGAGTTTACCTCAATTGTTCTTAGGACAAAGTTATAATATAAGGCTCGATTTTCACCTCGAAAAAAAATTAAGATTGAAATATTTATCTACCTTTATTTTATCTTTTTCTTCTGAGAGGGGTCCCCAGAAAGATTGGGCAACAAGAAAGTGGGAAAGGCCAAAGCCAAAACTAAAAATTGTTTAATGTTAAAAATAACCTTTTGCTCTCACCAAAAAAAAAAACAGAAAAAAAACCTTTTGCCTTCTTTAGCAAAGCCCACGTTTCAAACTCTTCAAACCACAAAATTAGCAAAGAAACCAAGCCCAGCAACTTCTTCTCTTCTTTCCTTCCACCGACCTCTTCTCTTTCTCTCTCTTCGCCGTCGAGCTGCAAATACAACACCGTCGTGGCTCACCATAGACCAAAAATAATAATCTTCGAAATGAGAAAATGCTATCTAATAAATTTACCCACCATTGGAACACGCTGAGTTTTTAATTCGTCATTGTCAAATCTCTCGCTCAATGTCAAGGTTCTTACCTTTTCAATTTCTTCGTATTTCTTATTAATGCTCTTTCTTCATTGTTGGTTGTTTACCCTTCATCGGTTTCTTGTATTTTCGGAGTTTTGTTTTTTGTTTTGATTGCAATAAGGGTGTTGCCAACTTTGTGATTAGTTTCGGGGAATTGGGCAAAGTTTTGATTTTTATCTGGGATTTTGATTGGGGTGATTGACAGGAATGTTTGTTTTTTCAATGGGTTTTGTAATTGTTTTAGTATGTGAACGCTACCATGTAATGGATGCTTTATTGTAATTCAATTTGGTGTATTTGTAGTATTGATCTTTGGGACATTATGTAGATTTAATGTCTGATGGGCCACCTTTAGGATTAACATTACTTTAGAGCTTCTTAATTGTCTAATGTAAGCTCTATTCTACTTATTTCATGTTTGGCTACGTTCTAGAATTAGATTCTATGAAACCAAAATATGGCTAAATTTAAGCTCTTATTTAGAGTTTCAATTGCTAGACCTTTTTGCTAATAGATGCTTTGGAAGTTATCGCTTTGTTTGACGAACACTATCCATCCACTTCCCTTTGACCCTCTCCCAAGTCACGTTTTTGGTTTTCCGATTACACCCATTTCACCATTTTCTGGAGGAAACTGACTGTTTGATCTTTTGGGTAGGACAACATCAGGTGATAGAGGTATGGCTTGCGTCATGACATACATATGATCAAAGTTTTATAGATATGTAGTTTAATGGGGAATTTTGATGAAATTTGGAGGAGTGGAGGGTGATTGGTTAGTTCTGAACAATGTGAGTCTTTCTAGTTTATATGAGTTATTAGAGATTAAGTATTTCACCATTTACTGGACGAAAATGACTGTTCAATCTTTTAAGTAGGACAACATCAGGTGATAGAGGTATTGGCTTGTGTTATGATATATATGATCAAAATTTTGTAGATATGTAATGGGAATTTTTGATGAAATTTGGAGGGGTGGGGGTAGTTGGTTACTGTTGAACAATGTGGGTCGTTCTAGTTTATTTGGGGTATTAGAGAGTGCAGTATGATGTGACTGAATTTATTTCTCTTTCGTGCTCTCACACTTCTGCACTTCCAGGTTTGGTTGTGAAATTCACCATCATCAGTCATGTGTTGTGCTGTAATTGTGTGATTAGTTGATAATTTCATAGACATGTTAAGTGAGTAATACTAGCCAGCTTAAATTGCATGTGGAAGGAGAATAGCCAATTGAGGAAATATTTTAAAAATGGACAGGTCATATCCAATAGGGAAAACTCCTTAAAACTAAGTAGAGAAGCTTGGATGGCTTTTTTCTGGTGACAATGGGTATATGCTAGTGAAGTTGTTGCTGAAATGTAGGTTTATGGATCTTGTTTATAATCCGATTACTAGTTTTTATCCCCGTGCTTTGCACGGCCTCGTGTATAACAATTATTTTTATTTTTTTTGTTTTTTGTAGTTGAAACCGACATGCATGATTATAAATTTTGTGTTTCATTAGTATATTAAAGTCAATAATGATGATGCATAAGTCGATTGTGACATATTGGATTATTTGCGTATGTGTGCAGCTTACATGTCAATGACACACGTATGTGGCTCGCTTACGTGGTGTCTCACACATTATCATCACACAAATAAGGATTCCATTGACCAAATATACCACATATGCATCTCAATTTGAAGAAATTTTTATTTTCAATGCAATGACGTAAAAGTTATAATTTTTAGAGTTCTATTACGAATGTTATTTTATTTTACAAATTGAAACAATATGCTAATAATTAGAAATTGCATATTTAATTACTGTATTAAATTTAAGAATAATAATGCATTGATTAATGATGACATGGTGGATGCTTTATCTACGTGGCAACTTACGTGTCATGGACGCACGATGTGGCTCGCCTATGTGGCGTCCCACGTGTCGCACCCACACGAATAAGGACCCAATTATATATATATATATATTAGGTTGCTACACTTCCTTTGAGGCGATGCTTGGATTGTGCAAAGTAGTTAGGGGAAAGGGATTAAGGAAGAGTGGAGGTGATGGTGGCCATTGAGACTTGGTGGAGATTTGGAGAAGAGAGGGGCAAGAGGAAGGGTAATAGTTACCCCCATGTAAGGGTAATAGTTTCCTTGGCCCCCTCCCCCTCCCCCTCCCCCTTTTGGCCTCCCTTCCCCCTTCCCATCCTCTCTCTTCCACCAAGCCAAACGCCCACCAACACGCTCTTACCTTTACCCTCTAATTCATTCCGGTGACTATTACCCCCAATCCAAGCATGGCATTAGGCACTTTCATCTTTTTCAGTGGTATTGGCTTTGTTTGGTACCCGGCTTTTAAAGGGGTTTCAGCTTGTTTGACCAACTCATAATCCATTTGTCCAATTTTTTGGTGTATCGTAAATGACATTTAAGGCCAGCTTGTTGGACACACAATCCAACTTCAAAAAGCTAGGGGGGTTGCTTTTTGGGAGAAGACGATGATTTTTTTTGGCATTTTACAACTAAATAGCTAGTCTAAGTCATAACCTACTGATTTTACTAAATATCCTGTTATAAATAGGCACTACTACCAGCTAGTCAAACGAGCTAATATAATAGCCAAACCATTGAGCAACTGCTATAAAGGCTTGACAAGCAAGGCCTTTGTCTCGAATATTATGTTTTACTTTTGTGGCTAACATGGCATATGGCTGTGTGAATGCTTAATAAACTGCAGGCTCTTGATGTCTACTCTATTTTTAAAATTGCAGGCTCTTGATGTTTGGAAATATTAGAAGAGCTGCGAATTGTGTTTTGAAAACCAACAGTAGCAGCTATTCTGGATTGAGAAGGGATGGAGCACATCTCCTCATTCGGCCATGTATACCAGAATATCGATTTTATTCACAGTTCAGACACCATCATGGAGGATATATGCCAAATAAAATGTTTAAACATCTGGAAGGTTCCTACAAGTGTGGCTTTCCGAAGAAGTATTCTGTCATGTATGCCAGTAATACTATGACGCATCATGCTCAAACTGCTTGGAAAAGACTTTCACAAATGCGCTCCTCCCATGGTTCAGCTGCTTCAGCATTTCCCTCCTTAAATAGGGTTGCTCAAGCATTTAGCATTGCCTCAACCAGGTCTCACCTTTTGGTTCCTGGTGTTTTCTCCTTAATATTTGGAGAGCTGGCTCTAACCCGAAGCGCAAATGCAGAGTCAGACTATCTCCCCTCGAAAAATGATGTTTATATGCGTGCACAAGATGGGCATGACTATATGACCAGGTTGCTTTTCGACGTAGTAGAGGTTCTTATTTTGCTGCTAAGAGCTATTTATCTGGCAATATTATTCTCACCCAGCGTAGCAATGGCTCCATTTGCAGATAGTTTTGGACCTCAATTCAGACATTTTTGGCTTCAGGTTGTACATCGTACCCTGGAAAGAGCAGGGCCTGCATTTATAAAATGGGGGCAGTGGGCTGCTACACGACCAGATCTATTCCCGAGAGATTTGTGCTCTGAGCTAGCTAAGCTGCATTCTAAAGCTCCAGAGCACAGCTTTGCATATACAAAAAGAAATATAGAAAAAGCCTTTGGTCGTAAGATCTCTGACATTTTCGAAAGTTTTGAGGAGAAGCCTGTAGCATCTGGGAGTATCGCTCAGGTGCATCGAGCTGTTTTACGCTTCCGATACCCTGGTCAAAAGATAAAGCCCATTGAAGTTGCAGTGAAAGTTAGGCATCCAGGAGTTGGTAATTCAATCCGAAGAGACTTTGTTATTATTAATGCAGTGGCAAAAGTGTCGACATTTATACCTACACTGAAGTGGCTGAGACTAGATGAAAGTGTGCAGCAGTTTGCAGTTTTCATGATGTCGCAAGTCGACCTTGCCAGGGAAGCTGCTCATCTTAACCGCTTCATATATAATTTCCGGAGATGGAAAGATGTATCATTCCCGAAACCTCTCTATCCACTAGTGCATCCTGCAGTTTTGGTGGAAACTTTTGAGCATGGGGAAAGTGTAGCCCACTATGTAGACGGGTTTGAAGGACATGAACGATTTAAAAGTGCACTTGCTCACATTGGAACTCATGCACTTCTAAAGATGTTACTGGTAACAAAACTCTGCATTATTTCTCTTCTCTCTCTGTGTGTGTTTGGGGAGGGGGAAATGCATCTTTTTGTCGATTATTCGTGTTCTTTGATTTATTTTCTTTGTGACAAGGGGGACTCAACACAAATAGAGGCCTAAAGTTAAATTCTGTGAGGGGCGTTTTCTAATTAGTTGCAATAAGTGTTGTTAAATTTTAATTTATAGTTTTTTTTTTCTTTTGAAATTCAAGCTTTGTTGATATTAAAAGTGCACCCAAATGCATATGTTAAAGGTAACCGATAGAGTTAAAGGAAAAACTGAGAATTAGAGACATCTTATATGATTATTAATGTTGATTGCCAAGGAGAAGGAATTTATGGGCGGGACACTCTGAGGTGGGTAGTTTATCTGGGGTTCAAGAGCCGTGTGATGGGTGACCATCCTACGGTTCCTTTCTTTCACTTTCAGGTCACTTCTTTTGTAACATTATGGATTTTCCTTCTCCATCCAAGCTTCTCGATGAGCCTCGAGCTCAGTTCAATCCTGTATCTTTCTCTTTGTTTTGGTCTTTGTAGGCGGGTTTTGTCCGAGATGAGTTTCCATAGTATTTTGGTGGCCGACGAACAAAAATCCCCGTCCTCCTACCAAGGAAACAAATTCTAAAGCTGGTTGTAGGCTTGTAGCTTGAGAGAAAAAGTTATGCCGTTTATGCAAAAATTTAGGGTAATAGAGAAGGTAGGGTAGTTATTTGAACAAGAAGAGAAGAGAAGAGTTTGAGTTTATACTTTATGGGGCAAGAAAACCAAGGTAACATTTTTGGCAAGTTACTGATGATGTTATTGAAATTGAATATTCGGATTGTTAAGTAGGTTAAAAAAAGTAGAGATAGATAATCACGGTTAGCTAGTGTTATTTATATCAGGGATAAACACTGTGTTAGGTAACAAGGTTCTTCAAAATAAGATTTAACATTTTTGAGGGGTGTAGTGCTCAATTTTTTTTTTTTTTTTTTTTTTTTGAGGGGGGGAGGGGGGGGCTAAAGCCCTTGCTTTGGTGGCTTGGCCCTTGAAGTCTTGAACCGGCCCTTTGAGATATGCTTAGTTTTCCTTAGATTTTGTACATGTATTTTGCTTTTATTTGGTTTGTATGTGTTTGAAATTGGTAGTGCTACACCATATGTGACATTTGCTGTTGACAGTGTTATATGATAAATGCAGTAGCTATAGCCTTGTGGCTTTTAGCAGGATGTATTTAAACTGATGTAATGTTGGGTAGACAGAGATACCCCTGTTGCTTCTAGTTACAAGAAAACAACAGCACTGTAATCCTTTATGTTCTGGCTGTCCAGGTGGATAACTTCATTCATGCAGACATGCATCCTGGCAATATTCTTGTCCGTATGAAAGGAAAGCGGAAGCAGGGCGCGAAATCAAAGCCTCATGTTATTTTCATTGATGTAGGCATGACCGCTGAACTTTCTAAGACCGATCAGGTGACCTTGCTGGAATTCTTTAAAGCTGTTGCACGTCGGGATGGTCGCAGAGTAGCTGAGTGCGCTCTCAAACTTTCGAAGAAGCAGAACTGCCCAAATCCAGAGGCGTTCACTCAGGTTATATGTTTGCTCTACTTTCAGAAATTGTTTAGGTGTCCAGAAGTGAGGCTTGATGTTCCCTTGCCAGGTGTCTGTGACTTTTTCTTTTCTTGTAGTTTAGCTGTTACACAAGTTTTAGTAGATGTGATATCTAGTTTGTGGGGTTCTCTCTGGTTCACTTCTCCGTCCCCTTCTCCCCGTTCTTCCTGTGGTTTGAGGAGTATCCCTAAATTCTGATCTATAAATTTATTTAACCCTCCATATTGGTTACTATGTTCCAATTACTGCTAAAAGGAATGAGAATTTATCACGAGGCTAAGATGTCGATAAACTGGGTTGCTACCTTTTGACTTTCTTATGGCTTAGGGTCTGCTACTCTGCTTAATGCTTTTACAATGGGTGGTTGCTAAATTCTCTTATGGAAGTTGGTCAATGTTCATGTTTGAGTACCAAACTTTATTAGGAAACATGGCAGGGGCCCTACCAACTTTCTACTGCTCCACATAGGTCTCCCTCCAGTTCGTTATTAAAAAAAACTTCCACGCATCAGGCCTCTTCGGATCTCCCGCTGTCTAAGTTCTGGTACTAAAAAGTCTCTGAGGTGGAGGTTGGGCGAGTAGCTTACTAACTAGCTAGAGATTTGAATGAGTTACTCCCTTACTTTTTCTCCCCCTCGCTCTTCTTGGAGGTGTATCTAAACTGTGTTTTGACTCTTGTTTTATGCTGAACTGACAGGAGGTTAAGAAGTCTTTTGATTTCTGGGCTACGCCTGAAGGTGACTTGGTACATCCCGCAGATGCCATGCAACAATTACTTGAGCAAGTTAGGCATCACAAGGTGAACATTGACGGCAATGTGTGCACTGTAATAGTGACTACTTTGGTTCTTGAGGTAATTACTTCAACCTGGTCATCTATGTAGATTGCAGAGCAAACATGTTATCTATTGGTCTGACATATAACAATTGGCTTTCATTGCTCTATCGTATTTCAAATAATTATCAGTAAATTGTGGGAGTTGAATTTTTTGGAGAAACAAAATTTGACTGCCATGAATGAGAATTCCACTGCTGAAATATAGTATATTTAAGCAATTCAGTAAAATGAAAAAGGTGCATGCACAACTATCTAAAACCTGGTTTGAAATCTGATTATTTGGGATGAGGGAAATTATAGAACTCCTGTCATAGAAGGTCGTATAGTAGGCTGGATCCTGCACTTGAACCTGACATCGACCTCGCATTCAAGGTAGGGCTGTAGGAGAGGGTAGTTGACACTTCGCATCATTTCACACTAAAAAGTTTGAGGTATGAGAAAAAGTTTGAGGTATGAGGTTTAAGTAAGACTGAACATATGATATGAACTTGCATTCTCTTCATTGAGGGGAGCGAGGGGAAGGGGTAGAGTTTTGTCTCTTTCTATGATGTATTCAGTTTTTCTAGCTACTGGAGGTAGCTCGTAACTCTTAATATCACAAAGTTAATAAACTCGTGCATTTTATCTTTTTTGTAGGGCTGGCAGCGAAAGCTCGATCCTGACTATGACGTGATGCGCACACTTCAAACTTTGTTATTCAAAGCTGATTGGGCAAAATCTCTATCATACACTATTGAAGGGCTCATGGCACCATAGAAATTTGTTACATTACTATAACAAAAATTTTGACGATACATAGCTTGTCTCTGGAATAAGGTTTAAGTAGATTAGGTCTCATTCCTTCTACTTTCTCTCTTGGCTCCATTTCTTGTTTTTCTCTTCCACTTTTCTTTGATAGCGTTTAGATTTTCACCAAGTTATTTTTGTGGTGCGTTGTAATAGGTATCTGGAATGAGTCAAATTTTGCATCAGTTATGTCTGTATATAGTCAGATATATTTTGTATTCATTTTGTGCCTCTGTGCATAGAGGTATCGACAGACGTCAATGAAAAGATGAATTTCAATCTTGTTTAAGACATTGTGGTTTTTGAGAAGTCCTCCAAATAGTCTGTATTGTCTTCCCAAACGAATGACTTGGATCTATCATAACAGGTTGATCGTGTGTAATAGTGGTTTCAGATTGCTATGCAAGCTGCCAAAGGAAGTCAAATGAAGAAAGGTGGCCGTAAGGTGAAAATCAGGCCGGGATTCTCTCCACTGCACTGCTTTTATGAAGAAACGGGCAACGGTGATTGCACTTTCCTGCTGAATGTGGGCTGTAAAAATTATATGCTGCTATCATGGTGTAAACAAGCCGAGTAGTGGAGTGTTCGTGGTCGTTTTTTGACTGAGCTCTACCATACTCCCACCCAGTTTGCTTGGTGTGACATCTCTGGGATTCATTGATCCTGTCACTATTCTTCCAGAAAGCAATTTTAGGTTACATTTGGCGACACAACTTTCAAATAAAATTGCACAACTCGAAGAAAATCCAAAAAAAATTGTGCCAAGATGCGGAAATCGTCCTAATTAAGAGGATCACACTCCTAAAAACTGGCATGTATATATGCCACAACGATTCCTAAGTGTCCTTGTTTTTGTTATATTTGCACAACAGGTCAGGACTCCTGTAGCGGTGAGGCACGCAAATGATAAAGTTTGACACAATGCAATTGCAACATCGAGCAATATAAATATGAACACCTAAAAATTATATACACATTTTTATTAGAAAAATGATACACATCCTGCCTCAAGCAGTCTCAAGAATTTAACCTAACGAGACGGGCACAAAAATCATGTCAGCAGAATCTAACTATTAGCAATTGCTATCAAGCCTCTCTTATGCAGTTATGTCGGGATGACGGCGTTCCTCACTTCTCAGCCTGTACATTTCCTTGATGGCTTCATCTACACTGCATATCATCATCTTCTCCACCTGCTCCAATGTTCAGATTGGTCAAACAATCCACTATCTCTGTCTCGGACCAGAAGCAAACTAACTAAAATGATTAGTGGCGAGTAATAAGATTTACCTCGAGTTTATTTTGTTTCTCTTTATGGCTATTAGGTAGGACACGGATTTCACCCATCAACTTTATGCACTCGGACACATTTTCAGGGGAGACGAATCCCAAGGCAATGTTGACGCAGGACTACAACAGTGAAAATACATGAAATAATCAAATATAGTTTGGCAGTAGCTCAAGCACACAACAGCTGCAAGGAGATGGGGGGATTCGAAGGAGACTGTAGCGCAAAAGCTCAATGTGAATGTCATTGAGAAAGGCATTTATTTTAAACTTCATGAGACAAAAGTTTAGTAATGAACTCCTGTAGCAGGTATGAAATTCATCAACAGAAAGTTCAGAAACAGCTTAGTATTCGTTGTATCCAGCAATTCTGTAAGAGAATCAATCTCTAAGGTCCGCTAGAGCAACTTACCTTAACGTTTGTTATCTGATATGGACATCCTGCTGGAATAAACACAGCTTCTCCGAGGCATTGACTGAAGGTCCAGGGCTCAATACCTGGGACAGAAGTTCATAAGTACCTTCAAGTCATCAAAATGGGAAAGAAACCAAGAAGAGATCTGCAAACAACACTCACCAAACTCCTCCTTAAGCCTCATTTTATGAATTGCATCAAGATAGAAACTGCCGTCAAAAATTGGATGAACAACCTGCAGCAAGGTCCCAAAGTTCAACAAAAAAGATCAACCAAATACCAAATTGGGAAAAAAAAAAGAAGGTAAAGAGCCTGTTCATAGTTTACTAACATTCTTCGGGAAGCCACAATCACTGAATTCATCTAAATGCTTTGCAATATACTCTAGGAGCTTTGGAATGTCTTGTCTGCGAAAGACATCCCACTGGCCTCCACAAGGCTCCGGAAGATGTCTGTTGTCGGAAAGACTAGTACTTTCTAGAGGATAGAGATGAGACATTTGATCTACTGATTTCTCGGGACTATCATTAGTCCCAGAGCAAATCATTGAAGCATCAGAATCAGTATCAGAACAATGAGCCTTGGTAGGCGACTTATTATTCCCGACATTGACACCAGAAGCACCATTTGTGGCTGCTGAGCAACTAGAAGCACCACCAACTACCTGGTTCAAGGGCATCCCTTCCAAACATCTGCCGGGTTCTCCTGCTTCCACCGAAATTTCACTATGCATTCTTGTCTCTTCTTTCTCTAGATTCTGAGTACATCCTCTCTTATCCTTTGCATTATTCCATCTTATTAATTTTTTAATTTCATTCATCTGTTCTGACGAACATGGGGTATCAGTTGCATGTACCAAGATGTTCACCTGCAAAAGTGTACCAGAAAGTGTTGAGTTCAAAACAAAAAATGCATTATGCAGAATCATTTTACTCTTCAGCAAGTAAAATCATCAAGGGACCTGAGGTCAGCTGAAATCAAGGATATCCCTCAGAGATGAACCATGCAGTCATATGAACTACTGCTGTGGTTAACCAAGACTTAGAGTTTCAGACCAAATAAACATGCAACAAACTTGGATAAAAACCAACGGACAGACGGAAACACCCACCACATCATAGGAGTTACAACACAGCCTAGTCACCAGTTCGCCCCGTGCAACTTCCTCTCTGCTTCCACATGAGATACATACTTGTGGACCAAGTTTAGAATCTGGAAAATCTTCTGGCAATTTCCCTGCAACATTCAGAAGGCCCGACCTGGGGTTTGTGTATTCTCGAAGCGGTAGAGAGTCAATAATCTCACCATAGTGGCCCTCAAACAATCTCCTAGACAAGCCTGAAGAAAGTTTTGCCTTCAGTTTCAGTGTTTCACATTGCTTGTGCGTAAACCCCTCACCTAAGGATCCAGTGAAGGACTCCTTAATACCAATTTCAACATCATACCAATCTGAGCAATTTGCCACATCAACAGCATCTTTTAAGTTTTCCCGATTACTAGAACCCTTCTCAAGATAACTACAGAACATAGCTAGTGGATCCCAACTCAAGTTTGATGCACCCTGAAGCATATTAGAAACTTTTACAGGCTGTCCCTTTTGCCAATGTTTCTGGAAATGAGCAAGTAGACCATCGTGGTCATCGGAAGTACTTGGGAAGTATAGAAAATTGTCCTCTGAATCTTTTCTTCTAGAAGCTTCTCGTAATTCATTGCTTTTATCAGCTTCCTGAGATACGTGGGCGCAAAATATACATTGTGCAGAATCATCTGTAGTTCGTGGAAAGTCATGTTCAGAAGCCATTTCTTTGGCACTAACTTCCAGTTCTTTGGTCCAGTTTAATGGGAAAATACATCTTAAATCAAGAAGACTATTATCGCAACCACCAAGCTCCATAGGTGGACAAGATAGAAGGAGACATGCTGTTGAGTCCAACAATGGAGGAGCAGAACCAAGGTCTGTACTGTCCGTGCTTTGAGCACAACTGCTTGTTTGTATGTTCTCTAAGCATTTCTTCAGACCAGGAAGATGTGCTTTAGTTCTGTTATGGTATTGGAAAGTAGAGCTTTTAACACCTCCAAGCGAGCCATTTTGGCTGTATTCTTGACAGCAACTTAAACAAAGGTTGTATGAACAATTTGGGCAGCTTCTGTGGAAATCCAGTATAGGACTTTTGCAGTTATTGCTGATCCAGAAGTCAGTCAGTCAGTCAGTCAGTCAGGAAGCAATTATGACATGTTTGCCAAAATTACACATCGTCAATCAACTGTTATAAAAGCAAAGGACATACCAGCAGCAGCGGTCCCTGCAGCCAACATCAGCTTGTCGAATCTCGACTTCAGAGAGATTCTGCCCTGTCATGCATGTAATGCTTCAGAAAGCAGACACCTCAGCAAAGGAAACTAAAGATTGAAAATCTTACAGCACACAAGAGTCAATATTCCGGATGAACAACAATTTCAATCTATATTATCAAAGTAACCTTTATGTTTTGCCTCCATTTCCACCTCAACGCTCTGCTCCTGGTTGATTCTTTCAAGAACAGGGAGGAGGTAATTGATCAAGTACTGCAAATGTTGGAATTTGCTTACTTTACATTGTTTCTTCAAAATTTCCTACAATGGTTTGTGCATCGATACCATCAATATACAGGTCCAAGTGTAATCAACATACACAAAGACAAATGAAGTCCAGTGGCAACCTTGATATCCACATCCGTTGACTGAGTAGTACAGCAGATCTTGCAGACGCAATTTCCACAACAAACAGGACATCTCTGTCTAACTTCTTTGGGATCAGCGCACCTGAAGCATACACCCAAGTGGACCAAATGCAGATAGATGAAGCACACACAGTATATAAGCAGATTATTAACGTACGGAAGCAGAATTTATCACACTGTTGGATATCTAGTAGTCTGGTACCGTTGTCCAGGGAAAAAAAGGCGTAAGAGGTCACCAATATGTCACGACATAGTGGGCACCCATATGAGGACAGTTTAAGTGCGCACACATTAAAGCAACACACGATTCTGAGTATTAAAGCCCAACAACTTTATTTCATATCCAAATTCCAGTTCCATAGGCAGAGTTAATATGGATTTACTCACAAGAAAGACAATCACTACTGTCGACCAAACAATCAGTTGTAAATCATTTTATAAGAATGTAAAGATGCAAAGTTCAGTGCCAGGAATGCTAAAATGCCAAAATTGCTCAAAGCAAAATTATCAAGACGTATACTGTGTGTCCCCTACAAACAACAATAAAACCTACAGGACCTATTTCCTTATTCATAAGGCAACTGCTAGTCGAAATCAATATAAACTGAGATGAAAAATCTATACTGTTAATTCTTCAAGGGAAACAATGTACCTTTCTTTGATGCATTCCGAACAAAAGAACCGCTTTCTGCAGCTCAGGCACTTAGTTAAAGTCCGATTTTCACCACCTCGACACCAATGGCACTTCCTCCTCCCATTATTCTTCACTTTCCCCAAATTCCCCACATATGGCACAGCCTTAATTATCACAGACAACAACAAAATCAAAATTCAGAATCATGACTATGTAAACAATAATGTAAAGAAAATTCAAAACAACAACAAATCAAACCCAAAAGCTATGGTATACCTTCACTGAGCCAATTGGAGGTGGCTCAATATTCTTAGACCGAAAACGCCTATTAACCGTTGAATTCAAAGAATTAACCCCAACTTTAATCCCCAAAGACCCAGCAGCATTATCAAGAAACTTAGTTGGTGGTGCAGGTGGTATAGCCATCAACCCATAAGGCAAATCCCTAGTAACTTCTTCCCCACCATTCCCATTATCCTTCTCACCTTTCTTACTCCTCTCAATAATCTCCCTCCTCAAAAACACCCTTATCAACTCTGCTTTCATCTTCTTCATCCCTTTATTATCTGAACTATTTTCCAATGCCTCCAATGCTCGTTTCCGTTTCAAACTCTTCTCTAATCTCTCTCCTCCTCCACTACTAATCCTTTGTAGCTTCATCGATTCCGGTACGGATACCTTCATGTTCCTTAACCTCCCTTGTTCAAAATGTATCCCACATAGTGTCTTGCCCTCCAAAACCCCCCTTTTGCACCTCCACCCTCGCCCGTCTGTCCTCTTGCACCTCGAATCACCATCCCCCTTCCCTTCCACCCCCTTCCCGGGCTTCGTCTCAAGTTCGGGCTTGGGCTTGGACTCCGATTTGGGCTTATTAGTACTACTCTTTTTACTGACTCTCTTGAAGTGAACCTCACATAGAGTTTCCCCTTCGATCACCTGCCGCTTACACCGCCAATCCCGCCCGTCAGTCTTAACACACCGGAGCCCCTCTGGCACCACCATTGGTGTCTCTACCGTCTCTCGCCGCTTCTTCCTCGGCTCCGGCTCCGAATTTTCTCTCTCCTCCACCTCATTTCCCTCCACATTGTCACCGGATACCCGGATTTCGACATTCTCCGGTTTTGTTTCCTTATTACTTTTATAATCCCTAATACTTTGCTTGAGCTTATTCAAATGCATCTTACAAAGAGAAAACCCTTCCATTGCTTTCCTCTTACACTGCCAATCCTTCCCATTATTCCTCCCACACCTTAAATTCTCCGGCACCACCACCGGAGACACATCCCGCTTTTCAACATTATTATCTCTCTCCTCTTTTCGCACCTTCGATTGAGCTCTCCTTCTGGGCCGCTTTTGGGCCTGGGTTTGGGCCTTTACGAAGTGGGTCTCACAAAGGGTTTGTCCCTCCATGACCTGCTTTTTACATCTCCAACTTCTCCCATCATTCCGATTACACCGGAGATTCTCCGGTAGCGGACACGCCGTCCCCGATACGGGGAGAGGAACGGGGATATGGGTGGATACGGGGACAGGGGAGGGGAGAGCGGTGATGAAAGTGGTGGGTGCGGCGGGGGGGACGGAGGAGAGGAAGTCGAATTCGTCGATGGGTTCGGGTTTGACACGGAGGACACGGATCCGGACACGGGGTTTGGGTTTAGGTTTATCATCTTTTTCTATTTTCTCCTTTTTCTCCCTTTGTTGTTTTTGGCCACGATAGAGATGGTTTTCGCAGTAAGATTTACCATCAGCAACTGGGCGTTTGCAACGCCAATCTCGGCCGTCGGTTCTCTTGCATCGTAGATCGTCCGGCAACGGTGGTGGTGGTTGTGGTTCCTCCATTCAGGTGAGGAGAGAGAATGAGAGATGGGGTTTTGTTTGAGAAAGAGAGAGAGAGAGAGAGAGAATGAGTGAGAGTTAAGGAGAGAGAGAATGAGAGGGTCGCTAGTTTAGGGAACAGAGTATGAATTGCATTTGCATAGGTATCTGATGTAAAGTGGAAACTGTTTACCAGTTTTTTTTTCTCCCTCTTTTGGGGTTCACACTTCACAGTAGTACATTAAAGATTTTCAGGACTGATCTCATACAGTCTTACCACTTTTCTTTTTCTAATTTTTATTTCTGTGGGTTAAGAAAATATCTTCTGGGCTGGCTGTCTTCAATTGAAACTCATTTTTTATGGGGTTTTCTGATTTTGGGTTTCTGTTTACTGGGTTTTTTTTTTTTTTAAAAAAAGTTGGATCTTATTTTGCCCTCAGACATTACTTCTGCTGATCAGTGTAGGAAGTTCTCCCCAAAAATAAAAATTAAAAAAAAGTTTGTACTCAATCTTATTGAGTGGTGAAAACTGAAAAAAGAGATCGAATAGGACTATAATAAGACAAGTGGAGTTATAATAGTTTAAGTATTGCGTACTATAGTTATAGATTCCTGTGTTGCTTTGTTCAACTGGATTTGGCACAAGCTCGTAAACAATTATAGTTGCATGGGTTGTACAGGAAAAAAAAAATAATAAGTTTTTGGTGAAAAACCATAGATTTCAGCACAAACATAACAAATTAAGTAACAGGATAAGAGCATTAGAGAAATTAATTTGATTATTTAGTCCATAATTAAGCACTAAACATTGTGAAGAGTATCAAAAGGTGGTATTGGCTTGTAGATTGACCAATAGACATAAAACTATTTGGGAACAAAAGTAGACAAAATGTTTGCTGACAGTTTCTGAATCATGCTTGCCACATTTTCCAATCAGAGGCTCACAGTTCTTTACAAGCATGTGATGTGGGGATTAGATTTTCAGGCTTCAGGCTTCAGTAATCTGTAAGCTGTAACCCCAATCCAAATTGGGCCAATTCTTGCTATGGAAAGTTTAGCAGCCCAGCCCAGCCCAGCCCAGCCCAGATAACTGGTTTGAACTTCAAACTCATGCAGCCTGCAGGATTTGGAATGCAACTCAAGTTCCTAACAATGCGTGACTGACTAATGTAATTGTACTTTACGCAGCTTACGCAGCCGATGTTTTTTTATTTGGTTCACGACTAAGGTTATCTACTTATCTACGGTCGACTTCAATGACTATTTCCTCGCGCTAGCTTGTAGGCACCTCAAAGGATGGGATAGCTGGCCAAAGAATATAAATTACTCCATACCCAAAGCGAGATTCGAACTCTCGATTTCGAACAATGATGGATGAATACCTACTATTCAACCACACATTCTTGATTTTACGCAACCTATGTTAATTGTGCATCTTAACGCAAGTCTGATTGTTTGCTAGGAATTGTGTCAACCACAGATACGATAATATGGTATGCCTAATTTGACTAAAGAAATGTTATTATTATTTTAGTAGATTTGAGTTTTGACTTGACTAGAGAAATATAAAATGTCCTTTTCTTTTGCTTTATTCCTCAAGCTGTCAATATCCGGATTAGTATTAAGATATAGTGCAAAACAAAACTATGAGATGCCCAACATAACTTCATGGAGTTGTTTAAGGAGGAAGGGGAGTTGTCAACTATGGCAACTTGGCAAGCATGTCAGCTAGTTTGTTTTCTCCTCCAAAAATTGGATTTCAAGATTGAGGGTGTTTTTTTTTTGGCTGGTTAGTTCAATTTAGCTGTCAATTTACCGATTTCAAATTCAGTTAAATGATGTTCAGTTCAATTCAATTTACTGATATTGTTTTCGAAAATATATACTTTTTATCTTACATATCAAGTTGTGTTCAATGGTGTCCAGTTTCATGATGTCGAATTTAGTTCAGTTTTGATAAGTTCAGCTTTAAAGAACGGACGCGGCTCTCTTCAAATTTTTTTTTTCCAAAAGAAGATTACTCTGTTCACCTTGGTCCTTCGATATCCCCTCTTATATAGTCTGTGCATTCTTTAACATTATGGAAAATTCTCAAATTAGCTTGAGCCTTTTCTTTATGATATCCTTTAGATATTGGTATTGTCGGGTAACTAGTTGGTGATGGTTTATGGTATCTAGTTTAGCTAATTGTTGTCAACTTTTTATAGTAGTTATTTTGATTAATTGGTATTATTGGCAGGTTAAAAGAAGAATTTTGGGTAAGATCAATAGTTTAAAAGCAACTTCTTGTTCTAAATTGTAAAGATATCAGAAAATTTTCTTCCAATGAATAAAATTGAATTGCTTTACCCAACAAGCACACCGAAAAACCTATTTACACTCACTAATATATATCCAATATGTTGGTTATCATACTAATTAAACGGGTTGTCATTTGGTTAAAGCAAAAATACCAAAAAGTGAAAAAGTTGGTTACCAAACAAGACCATTCGATATGTATCCAACAAATTCAACATGAGAAGAAGAAAAAAAGAAGAGATTTTAAAACCGACCGTTTATACCGGATATCTTATTAGAAAAAAAGGGAAAAAGATAAGAGTACAATTATGAGTCAAAATGTGCATCGAGAGTATTGGATTTCATACTATACCATTATGGCAACCTAATTAATTGGAAAAATCATCTCAAACATGTTTTGAATCAACTTGTAATTTAATTATTTTGCTAGTAACTTGTAATTTAATTAGCACCACTTACCTAGCTTAGCTTGTTGAAGCTATTGAAATCCACATACAGATGAATAGAAAATACTCAGAAATGCCAGAAACATAATTGAATGCAGCGCTGACGAAATCACCCTTCCATCAAACTGCAGTAGATCAATCAAGAGCTTCAATAATGTTAATTGAAGGGACTTCATCAACGCTGCACTCAATGATGTTTTTGCGATCTGGGTTTATAACTTGTTGACGATTAATTTGTTGGTATCAAATGGAAATGGATGCTTTTAGGAACATACGCAGAGCTTAGCTATATATATAAGGCTATAAGCCATTGAATTTGTCAAGGAGAGTGACCTAGATAGTTTAATTTGTACGTATAGCCAATAAAATAGATACTTCAATTTAATTAATTCTTACCTGCACATGCAAGTTATGTACGTTTTAGGTAGATAGTGGATAGGAAATAAGTATAGAGAAAGAAGAGTACACATAATGTATGATTAGTACAGGTACTACTCAGATTTATGGTTCTTTTGTGTTTCGTACTGCATAAGTTGTACTACAAACAAATTATTATTCCGTCCTTTTTAGAATGATTTTCTGAAAAAGAGTTAAATTATAAAGTATTATCCAAATTAGGTAGGGTTAGAAAATATTTTTTAAGAGCATGTTCACGTAGGCTCGGAATATCATGAGTCTCGTGTTTTTTCTTTTTCATCCGACACACATAAGTCGTTATCTGGACCTGTAATTACTCCAAGATTTCATGGTTTAGTACCGCTTAAATGGTTTGATGGTACGACTCATACCACCAAGATGCATCTCATTTTGAAGGAGCTCAAACCTAAGAAACTCCAAAGTTAAGTGTGCTTGGCTGGGAGAGGACAAAGCATGTTGGAAAGGCTTGTGGTGGTTTGTAAGGTCAGTTCTCACCCATGCATGGAAGCCGTTTTTGGTGGCACCGGCGGCCCAGTTGGGCCGGCGTGTTACAAATGGTATCAGAGCAACACTTCAACTGTGTGCTCCGCCTGTGGACAGGAGAACCCATGGCAGCCACGGGAGAATTATAGGGCTAGCAGGGAGAATTATAGGGCTAGCAGAGTGCCCTATGTGCAACGAGGACGTTGCGTTCTTTGAGTGGGGGTGAGTGTAATACCCAAAGATTTCATGTGTTTAGTACAACTTAAATAGTTTGATGGTATTACTCATACCACCAAGAAGTTTCTCAGGGGTATGCGAGTGAGGACAAAGCATGCTGAAAATGCTTGTGGTGGTTTGTGGGGTCAGTTCTCACTCATGAAAGCAGTTTATGGTGGCACCGGTCGCCCCAGTTGGGTCGGGGTGCTACATGACAATCGACTTTCCTCAGCAAGAGTCACTGGTGTGGAAAACGACTTTCCTTAAAGAAAGTCGTTGTTCTAGTTGGCGACTTTTTCTTGCGCTTCCTCCCCAAAGCTTCTCCATTTATCATAGGCAAGCATAAGTCGTTGCCCGAAACAACGACTTTCTGTGATGGAAGTCGTTGTCATCATAAACGACTCTCCTTGGGAAAGTCGTTGTTCCATACAACGATTTAAACCTATCAGACAAAAAATAAAAACAAAAACGCGAGGCTCGTGACATCCTGAGCCTACGTGAACACACTTTTAGGAAGTATTTTCTAACCCAACCTAATTTGGGTAATACTTTGTAATTTAACCCTTTTTCAAGCAGGTTTTTTATCTTAAAAAAAATATTTCTTCTTTCTTTTTCAAGCAATTCTGCTGACAATATGTTACGTAAAGAGCAAAGACTAGTACTAAGGAGGGCATCATTCATAATTCATCTTAGTGATTAGGCTTACAAATGGGGTAGTAGGTTTGAAGGTTTTATTATTATGTTTTTTTGGTGCAAGAGTTTTATTATTATGTTCACAAAAATTCATATGACAGAATCAGCCTCAATGCAAGAATATCACATGACTGCCAAATTTGCAATTCTTAGTTAAGCTCCATATTCGCATTTTTGGGAGCAGTTCTGCACTCTCATTTATTTTTTGTAGCAGTTCTGCACTCTCATCCTTTAACTAACCAATATTAAATGTTGAGAATAAAAGCACGACTTCCTAGGAACACATTATCTATTTGCGGGCTGGTCCGTATAAGGTGAACATGTAGTCCAACCCCAAAAACACTCCAGATCCACACGACTAGGTGGGCCTTTTTTGGGCTGTCTGCGAAGCAGGTGGTGAGAAATTATGATGTAGGAAGGACGACCCACCTAAATCTTGAGCCCATTTAAGAAGTCCCTTGTACAGCTATAGCGAGTTAGCGACCGACATAAATACACTCCGATTTACAGGCGGTGAGTGAGTCGGTGACTCGGTAACCAGTTTATAAACCAAAGCAAAGGCAGAAACCAAAACAGCAAAAGGAAAACGAAAATGGAGTCATTACCAGAACCAAAACCGATGGAAACCTCAGAAGCACCATTCTCAGAGAGAGTACAAAAGACCTTCGGATCCCTCTTCGCATCTCTCAAACCACAACCATCAACTTCCCCATTTTCTCTCTCCTCAACCCCAAAACCTGTGTGGTCTCTTTCCGGTGAGGAAGTCGAAAAGCGCGAGTGGCGGCGTGATACGGATACCTCCGCTAGAGACGCCAACCCTTGTTCTTCCTCCTTCGAAAGTTTTCTCTCTCCTCCCCACAAAAAAACCCCTCGCAAGAATCGCCGAAAAAGCGAGTTTGATGACGATGACGATGATGATGATGACAGAGAAAATGAGGAGGGCGGCGATGATGGTGATGATGAGGGTTTGGTTGATTGGGATGTTAGGTCTTCTATTGGCTTGGATTCCACTCTTGATAATGAGGTATTGTGTTTTGCCCTCATTCTTGATTTATCTTAGCTTAAATTTGTTGTTTTTTTGGGGGGTGGGTTGTGGAGGAGTTGGTTTTTTTTTTTCCCTTTTTTTTGTTAATGCTGGTGTGAATTTTGGGGGTATTGCGTCATGGCTAGGATTATCTAGAAATTACAGTGAAAATTTGAAGTTTGTTTGTCAAATAAGCTAACTTTTAACTCTTTTGATATTAGTGCTGTTTGGCTTCAGCATGCTGAAACTGTTGGCACTCTGGTAGAGGTCATATTCATTAACAGATTGGGGGGGGGGGGGTTGTGTGGAATTTGGTTTTAAGGTTTGTGTGATGTGAGTTCTTGTTGGGATGGGGGTTGATGGTCTGGGTATTGCATCATGGCAGTGGGAGTGGAGTAAACTTTGAAGTCTGTTTGTCAAATAAGTTAAGCATGATGGTGTTATGGCGTTCACTTGAGCAATGCTCTGCTGTTTATGTTGGTTTTAGACTTTAGTTCCTCCCTTACCCTTCCTTGTATGTTTTCTGAGGAGATTATTTTGTTCTTTGTTTTGCTTGGGTCTAAACGAGATGACAAATTCAGTAAAAATGTGATATGCGCCGAGAGTTTTCTCCTTGGGGGTGTTGTATAAATTCCACCCCAAGTCTCATCTTATTGGGACTTGTGAGAACCAAATAAAAAAGCAAATAGAAAGACAATAGGAAAAAGGGGGTATGATTCATGAACTATGAAGTACTTTAGCAAATGTGGCTATTAGCAAGGTCAATATGTGGCCCTAAAGACCAAAGGGTAGTGTAAGTATTGGAATTTTGCTGCACAAATAGTTGTAGAATGAGGCTATTAATTTGAGAAGCTGGTAGTTGCATTAAATTGGACCTTCTAAAGGATTTTGCACTGCATAGAGAAGATAGGCCTTATGAGGCGTATACATTTCTATGAGGTGAAGTTGTATGGAGAAGATAACAGAAAGGTTAGTTTAACTTGATTTGGGAAGGTGGTAGGTTGAAGGACATTGCACCAATGGGGGGAGTTCGTTGGAGCTAAGTGGAAATAAGTCACTTATGAACTGGTATTTCGTAGTGAGTTATCATGTTCTTGTAACCCTTGAATGAGAGGTTTGTAAGGTGGCTTAAGATTTGAATAAGCTAGTTAGCTACATTGCTTGTAACTTCGATGTTGAATTGTGAAATTGTGTTTCTTATATTCCTTGCTGTGTCACTAGTGTGTTGTGCGTTTGTGTTCATATCCCAGTCAAGCTTTGCAAATTATCCCAGTAGCTGTACAAGACATTAGTTTCCGAGATTCTAGTGGGGAGCTGTATTGATAGCTGGAAAAAATGGGGAAATTCAGGTGGATAATTGGTTTATGGCGCTGTTGCAACTAACACGCATTCTTTTGTACCCTGGGGAGAGCATGAAGACTAAATGAAGTTAGGTAAGAATGTGTTGTGAAAAATACTGGAGCCAGTGTCAAGAGTGTCTCACAAGTTGGAAGGGGAAGAATTGTGAGGATGGTTCTTAGCTTATGTTTCATAGCCAACAAAGTCATTAGAGAAAAATATGCGAATTGTACCTTCTGCTGCTTTATAAAAGAATATATTGGGCGGTATGATAAATCGCGCTGTATTGTATAAATGCCAAGAGGCACGACTCACGAGTACGGGGAGCACTTATGGGGCTCACTGAATCTTGGGTTGCTAGAGAGAAGTAAAATACCCATTGTGGTGGGAATGCTTTCGTTGGCTACTTACTATCTTTTCCATTTTACTAGACCTTCAACTTCTACCTTGAAAATATTTTACCACTTATTTTCACCTTTAATTTAAGACACATCTATAGAGGCCTCTTAATCTCTCTTGAGAATTATGAGATAGGTAGGGTACTGTATCAGGCTAATATCAACTTTACACTGCCATCTTAGAGCTATGACGTTAATAACACTTGGACATTTGTTAACACCATACCTCTTATGGAATGGTTACTAGCCCATTATTTTTGTCAGCAAATTCACTCTTTCTCACTTTTACACAGTTTCTTATGGCTCTGGAGTCTGGATGGATATGCTTCTGTAGCCATAAATAAGTTTCCATTGGGCTGTGAATTGTGATGTGAGCAAGTTGTTCGCCGTCTATAGTTCTTCACCCCTTTGTCATTTTTTTCCCTTTTCTTCTTGTTTATTCTTTTGTTTTGGTGCCGGTAAGTGCCAAATTGTTTGGAGCCACCCAACTATTATCCTAATTCTCATGCTTTCGTGTATGTGGGCCCATCAACAACCTCTCAGGTTGAAGGAGAGGGTTCTGGAATTGAGTGTGAGGAGAGACAAATGTGGGGAAATGGTGGTGGTGGTAGACATGAGATGGGATGAGAGTCACTGGATAGGGGTTTCTCTTGGGGAAAAGGTTGGAGTGAGCTCTCCCAGTCCCAGATGGATTTTGATTGTTAGATTGAAGAGAAAGAGAGGAAGCAGTGAGTGGAACGAGTAGATAAGAATGTGAGTTTTGATTTCCAGATAGGAACATCGAAGCTTAACTGACTCAGGTGGCTATGTGCCGGATGTGGGTTTTTCCTGGCTTAACTGATCAACTCCATATGATTCAAGATTTCAAGTACTCCTTCCACGAACGTTTTGCTGAATCAAACAGCGTTAACAAATATATTTAGGGACTCAATGATTATGTATTGGGGTAGGGGGGTTGGATGATGATGTGACATGGCTTTCATGGTAATGTACTTAGGTAGGGGAGAGGGAGACATGATGGAAATGGGGATTGCTGCAATTGAACCCTGCTTTGTTCCTTATATGGAGGGGATACTAAGTAGTAAGGAGTCGAAACAATTTTCATTAATACTTGGACAGAGAGCAGGAGTTCCTATGATTAGGCTCTTGTTTGAGTCATTTCTCATTGATCTTACGGTAGCGGAAAAGCAGTTCTGCTGAACCTCTTTTATGTGCTTTTTCAGCAGACCTTCCTTCCTTTATTGAACCAGACAAGGGAAGGGGAGTCTCTCAGTCGCATACTGGACTAGCATCAAAGTTAGCAGTATTGGGTCGATTGTAGATTTTAGGTACTTTTGTTGGGTAAATTACTAAATTGTGACTATTGTACTGCACCCTATGGACGTTTCAAGGGCATATCCAATGGGGGGGGGGGGAAGGGGCGGGAGAATCTACATCGTAAATTTCTTATGTTCCCCTATGACAGGGAGGTTTTACTGCACATTTCTTTGGAAAATTCGGGCCTTCTTCATGTGGCATAACTGCAGGCACATATGACAGTTAGAATAGTACTCTTTTCTTCCATGTTGAAGCCTTCATCTGTCAACATATGTATGGCTTCCTGTCAACATAAGTCAGCCAGATCTTATAAAAAAAAAAAAAAAAGAAAAGAAAACAGAGTCATCCAGCTGGTTGAGCTGAATCCAAATTATATCTGCTTACTGAATTTGATGAGAAACAGAACAGGTTAAAAGTAGAGCAATATCTAACAGCTCAAGCACAGAGATTGCAGTTTGCATTACAGTGCATACGCCATCTTGTCATCCTTTCCTTGGTCAACATTATTTTCCGTGAAATAATAACTTAACTACGCATCCAAGCCATAGAAAGTGCTTACGCATGCCAGCCCTCTCCCGTACACGGAAACCAGTTGACTCGCGATGCCACCTCTCAGCCCATTGTAATGGCTGCTATTGGAAGTCTATTAAAAAATTAGAATTGTGCTTCGGCAGAGTAGCCTGCCTGGTGCCTACACTTTGTTTGGTTGTTCCTAGTGCCTTTTCATTCTTTCCAGTAATCGCTCACATATCAGTGATGGAGTAGTCCCCCACAGAGTATCTTTCAATAACTACCTTCTCCCCTTCACCTATAAGAAAAGGTTTACTTATGATAGCACAAGTGCTTAACATAGCCATCAACATCCAGAAGCTGCAATCTCCAACTTGGAGCTTATCATACTTATGTCCTCTACTGACTAGGTCCTGGGGATCCAGAGGTGCTTTCTTTTCTTCTTAGACACCCGACCTTCTTAATGACTGCCTTCAGGAGAATAAAAGCAGACTACTCGTAAGACTTTATACTGTAAATTTATGCTAGTAGGTATACTTGAAATCTCGCAGTTAGAGTATGTCAGGTGTAGCTTCCTTGATTGCTTGTGCCCCATATTTTATGCCCTTGGTTATTGATTCTTGACTTTTGCAGGATGAAGAAGATACTTATGACAAATTAGCTGTTGGAAGGGAAAATGCAGGCGACAGATTGTATATGAGGGACATTAAGGATAATCATGATTCCCATTCCGGTTCCCAGGATGACCTCCCAAATGCTATTGGGAAAAAGCAACGGGACCCCCGTGCTAATCGCATGGCTGCAAGGATTAGACTGAAAGAAGATGATGTGGAGGCTGGGATGCAGACTGAACAATATAAAGGTGGCGAGGTTACTTTTGCCTCAGTGGCTCTAAAGGAATCTTCTGTATCAGCAAAAGATGGTGACAAGGTTAAGCCTATTTTGAAAAGGAAGGAACATGAATCAACATCGAAGCCATCAAAACGTGTTCGGTTTGACCCTGGATGCGTAAGTAGTGATGGACCTGATGATGGTGCTGAGACAGTTAGAGAATCTTCAAATAATATAGCTTCTGCAGAAGCTAAAAACCATGGATCAGCATTTAGTGAGAAAGTGTCTCAGGTGCCTGATTATGTGCGAAATCCTTCCAGTTACAAATGCTATAGTCTTGATCCTACTGATGACGTGAATGATAAATCAAATACTGGAGCTTTCTTCAACTTCGTTGAGACTGCGAAGAGATCAGAGAAAGCAGAGTCAGGCTCTGAGCAGGCAAATTCTCCGCTTGATCTGGCTAAATTGATAGCCTTCGTTCCAAAGAAAAAGTCAGATACTGCTAGAGCGGATGTTGCTCATCTTGAGTCAACTCAACATAGAGAAAGCCGTATGAAGCCCTCATTGCAATCAATCTCGCTTGTCGGTGTTGCAGCTGTGGAAGAAGATACTGAAACTGGTGACATGGAAATTGATCAATCTGAACCAAGTGCAGGGCCTGATGGGGATACCACCTTCAGGAAACATGGTCGCCAGTATAGATTGAAGTCTAGGACAGATTCACCTTCCTAGATGACTCATTGCTGCTAGCTTCCCTTTAAACAACTCTTGTATTGGTATCTTATGTTTGTCACGTAATTTTGCTTTAGCCGGCATCAGTTTTGGGGCGCTGTCGTTTAAACTCATCTGGAGCTTGGGTCTATGCAGCTTGACGCCATGCTATCTAGAGGTTGTTTTGTAAATCATGAAATGCATGGTCATGATAATGTGATGCATTGTTGGTACGTCCCATTCCCTCCCTTTCTTATATTTTTTATTTTTTCTGAGTGCTGAATGATTTCACTATTTCAGGTCAGGCATATAGTAGAATTTGATTTACTTTCTCAAGATTTTCATGAGTTATGACTAATGAGTTTGCAATATTTACTCTGTTTTCTTTTGTGATTCAGTTATTATGGTTAATTGTTGTTCCGATCCTTGGTGCACCCAAATAATCTATACTCTCCCCACTCCTCACATCCTTCCTGACAGAATAAGCCTCGGACAGATAAATGCATACTGCATGCTGACAGGTTGATTATTGACTAGTGATGCAACGAGTATGTCGCTTGAATCTCTTCCCTTTCTGATTTGCCTGCTCCTCTTCTACGCAGAGTACCAACCAAGAGGGAACGAGTATGCGATTTAGCTTTGCTGTTGCAAGATCTTCTTGGCTGTGTTGTTCTGCAACAATTCTATAGTGGACCACGGGACATCACTTTAAGGGTGTAAAAATTAAATCACGGGTGAAATCGGAGCTCAGGGACCGCATGACCTTCCAAGGGGCACAGGGGATGCTCTAGGGTCACGATAGACCATCCGGAGAAGTTCGGGCCAAAATCTTGAATGCATCCCAGGAAGCCAAAAATCGAAGGCTATAATTCACGGCTTTTTTTGGGTTACGGGAGGTCTCGGTACGAAGGTGGATACTTCTGCACCATATTGAATGAGACACCCCTAGGGGACATGGTAAACCCCAGGGTTGATTATCGGGTCTCATGTAGGCTTGGACGACCGTTTTATGAGACAACTCTAAGGGCCGGAACACCAATCGAAAGCATAGGTGAAAATCGAGTTATGGACCCGGATGACCTTCCTGAGGCACCGGGGGTGCTCTTGGTTCACGATGGATTATTCAGAGAAGTTTGGGCAAAAATCACAAACGAGCCCTGGAAAGCCGTAAATTGAAGGCTATAATGCACGCTTTTTAGGCTTCCGGGAGGGCCCAGACCGAAGGTGGATATTTTCGCACCACATTATACGGGATACACATATGGGAGCCTCCCGGGGTCGGTTATGCCCTGGTGGACATGAACAATTGTTTTATGGACACCGCTCTAAGGGTCGGAACAATGAAAGTGGGGGTGAAGTTAAGAGTTTTGTAACCCGAATAACCTTCCCAGAACACTAAAAGTCGTCACGAAAGGCTCCCCGGAAAACTATGAGCACAAATACAACCGGGCCATCTCCTTTGCAATGTGCGCATGGAAAGGATGGAGAAGTGGTGCACCATCTACTTTGCAATTCAGTTAGACAATTACATATCAACCACGCACGAATTCGGTATATCTATGGTTTGATGTACAATTAGTAAAAAATGAAGTACAATGTACGCATGGAAATGACGGATGGAAGTTGCAATTATGTGCGGGCTTGATCTAATTCAATTTGTTGATGCATATGGATGGGTTGCTTTATTAGGTACTTGTTACGCATACAATTGTAGGTACTCTGTTAGAACTTAGGACTAGACCATTTTCAGAAAATAGGGGTCTAACTTTCGATGAAAACAAGGGTCACTATACTAATTGTAAACAATGTGATGTATCCGAAGACTTAGCTTCCTCTACAATTGAAAGTTACTAGAGTACTTCAAACAATTCAACTATTCAAGTCCTTTGATAACCTTTTGCTTTCTTCTTCTTCCAAATTCTAAACTAAAAGCTACACATTTACAAATTTGTAAAGACCACTATAAGGAGCATACTCCTCATACCCGGGATAAGAAGGATACATCGACATAGACATAGGAGTAGGCTCCACAAACGGAGCCATCCTACTCCCACCAGGACGGTCTGTCCGATGCACTGGCTTCCTCTCTCTCCGAGGACTTTCCCTCCGAGGACTCCTCGCGCAGGAAGGACTACGCTCAGGCGAGCTCACAACCTCATCATCCGACAATACCACCTGTCATGACCGACGAGGAAGGGGTCGACGATACTCACCTGCAACCCACCGAACATATAAGATACATTTCTCACAGCATACAACTTTGAAGATGCAAAGTCTAGCTCACCTTATCCAAGTCAGCCCTCGAGCAGGTGCCCTTCGAGAGAGCTCGAGTGATCCAACACTTTATAGCATGCATCATCTTGAAGATCTTCCCGGTCTACTCACGGTCAAGCTGCGCAAAGAAGAGTCAATACAAGCATAAAAGCAGTAAAAATCACATGCAACAGGTAAAATTACGAATTTACCCCTGGATGCCCAACTGGAAGAGGAAGGCCCTAGATGTCCTTATCAAGGTCCTCCGTCATTAGGACCTCTCCCCAGCACTCCTTCCTGCCATAATCCCGACCTCGGACCCGCATATCCGGGACATCCACGTCGACATCGTCAACCCGAGGCTCCTACAAAGCAAAGTAGGTCAGCAAATCAACAAAGCAAGAAAGGCATAGAAAATACATATAAAAATTCTTACCTTCAAACCCACAAATGAATGCATGAGGCGATCACGACGGAACTGCTCGTAGTGCGCTGCAAGGTCCTCCGCAGGCTCCCTCAAATACCGCATAGCATCTGAGCCCACCATGGCCTCCGCAACCTGCTCGCGAGACAAGCACCTCACCAAGAACATGGTCGAGGGAGGATCCAAGGGAATCCTCGGGCCAGCCACGTCAGGATAAACCTGAGGGAAGATCCGCTCTCCAAAATACCACTCAAAAGAGAACGGACCCGCAATCAGGATCCTCTGGCGGTCTATCGCCCTGGACGCAAGGACAGCATCCGGAGCCGACCCATGGTACTTCGCCCAAGGGAAGTAGTCAATCTATACAAACATGCAATATGAGATATTTCCACACCAAGATATACAATCCATGCAACAAAAAGCAAAATTGCGTTACCTTGTGCCAATCTAGGCGCAAGAGAGCCTCCCTATATTGCTGGAGGGTCGAAAAGGGCGCAGGACCTCTGTGACGCCACGCCCTGCAAACCGGGAAATCCAACTCCCAGCCCGTAGGCGCCATGTCCGGGAAATGCTCAAAAAACCAAGGCTACATCGAAACATGAAATTAAGCACCATACACTTAAGTCATGCAAAGCATCAAATGGATACAAAAAGCAAAACGCACCTGCAAGGCCTTCCAGAAACCGCATAAGCTCACGGGAGGAAGAGTCGTCTGCTTGTATCCATCATCATTCACGCGGCAAGCAAGCCGCATGCACGTCAAGAGGTTGGCGTAGCCCGGCAACCCCCAATTGTACTCTCTCACCCTCTCCCAATCCAACAAGCTAGGGAGGTAAATAGCATGAATACGCTCTCCCTTGTCACCAAAGATGGTGGTGGCAAGGAGATAGGCGATGAACTTCCTCGCCTTCTGCTCCACCGAGGTACTCCTCTTGTACCTCGCATCAGTCAAAGCGGCATAGAGCTCGCTATAGGGACGATAATGGTGACCCCAGGTATTCCACCAAGGGCCAAACAACTCCACCATCTCAGTCTTACGTTTCCAGATGAAAACGTCATACACAATGGGCGTGTCCACGCAAGGCACCCCAGTCAACATAGCAAACTCCGATGGAGTGATCATCATCTCCTCATTAGGGAAATGGAACGTGTTGGTTGTATCCCAAAAACGTTTGAAGGACAAGCGAACAATGCATCTCTTGACTCGCTCAACCGAGTCCGCCGCTTTCAAAAGGGGCCCAAACCCCGCACCCAAAACTGCACTCTCCACCTCTTTGGGCAAAGTCTTAAAAAGCTTCACCGAAGAACCATAGTTACCATGGGGCTTCAAATTCCCATCGGGTTCCTATGATCAAATTTGCGACCTCTTAGGTTCACATTTCAACCAAATGTTCAAATCCTAAGCATGTTTCTAAGTTCGTTCAAGCCGCGCAAGATCACATGCGCTACAAACTTGACAATTGCATACAATTTCTGCACAATTCTACTCAAGGCAAAGCATGTAAACTAAAATTCAATGCATATAACTATGAATTCAAAGTTTGAGGCTTACCACAAACTTGGAAGCACGGGATCTCAAGTGAATCCCCGGTCGAAAGAGCAACTCCGACCGATCCCAAACAATGTCGGGCATCCTATCCGACCGTGTGTACCTATCTTGAGGAAAAGCCACATTAGGCTTCCTCTTGGAAGGCTTGGCATGGGAGGGAAAAGCTTTGGTGAAGATGTTAATTTCTTCAACCTCCTCCCGGACCTCGGTCCTTCTACTCCTCTTCTTCGCCAATTTGGGAGCCATGAAGAAGGATGAACAAGCTAGCAAGAACAAACAAGCAAAAATGGAGGAATTGGGGATTTTCTCTCTCCAAGGGTTTCAAAAACCCACTCTCAAATTCACCCCAAATTTGTGAGAAATCACAAATAAACTTGAAATTATGTAAAGATTATGCAAAATCAAGCAAAAAGAAGCAAATTTGAGCAAGAAAGGAAGTTTGGGCAACAATGGAGGTAGAGAGAGAGAGTCTCGAATTTTTGGGAAGAAATGACCCAAAATTCGGCTCCCCCACTATTTAACCTCATCCGCGCCTCTGAACCGGCCCCGCGGCCAGGTTCAGGGCCGCCCAGGCTCAGCGGCCCAGTCGCTGGCCCTGGCGGCCCAGTCGCTGGCCCTGGCGGCCCTTCGTTTAGCCCCCGCACGGCTTCTTCAGCCGCCGAGCGAGCCCGTAAAGGCCGCCCAGCGTTCGACGACCGTCCGCATGGCCGCCCAACCCGTTTTTTTGCGTTTACCCCCTCGGGGCGGGCCCACGAGTTCAAATTCCGCGCGGAATTGCTTTTCTCGACCGTTGTTGGAAGCCCGGGAAATTCGAATATGTCACCTAAAATGACTCTTTTACCCCCCAGCTTGGTTTCTTATCCTAGGGACCCGGTATTATCTATTTTTGCAGGCGCAAGCCTTATATCTAACCTTTTTTACAGGCACAGGCACTTTATTTTATTTTTGCAGGCACAACTGAAGCAGAGCAACATACCACTCTTTGACGTTGAGGCTATCGAAATAGCGTCACGTTGACAACAATCGAAGCAGGGCAACGCAACGCCCTTTTGACGATGAAGCTATCAAAATTAGCGCCACGTCAGTATCCACTCTTTAAGTAAAGCAGAGCAACATACTGCTCTTTAAAACAAAGCAGAGCAACGCACCGCTCTTTAAACAAAGCAGGTAACCCTGACCACAGGCGGTCAGGAGTCTATCTTTTCTTCTTTCTAACATAAAGCATTTTCAAAAGAAAACATTGCAGGCATTTTTAGCAAATACTTTGACCTTCGCTTTTACAAGCTCGGCCAAAGTGGGGGCTTCTGTAGACACCCTAATCGGTTCTCATCCCCTGACACCGCAACGCCCGATGATAATGGTAATGGATTAACATGAACGTAAGTAGAAAAGGACATTGCTCAGAAATCTAGACCAAATTCCTTGAAACCTCAGTCTTTGGATAGCCCTTGTTATAAGGATTCCAACGCCTTTGACCTTGCCTCTATCAGGTTCCCGGATCAAAAGATATCACGTCTTGAAGATTTGGGTCAAAACCGCTCAATCCCGGCCCCCTGGGCCAGCCCAAGGGCAATTTCGTAATTTACAGAGCACCAAAAGTCAAAACCCTAGTCACGCGCGCGCCGTCAGGTCCAGTGGCTAACGCGACCAGTCCGGCGGCCAGGGCGTGACAGTGGGGGCCTTTGGGCCAGCCGCTGAGCCCCGGCGGCCACCGCGGGCCCCAGCTGCCCTCCGTGTGGCCGCTGAACCCCTTTCTTTTGACTGGGCCGAGTTTTGGCGCCGGGCTTCTCGCCCTAGGCCCCTAAATCCGTCCCCCAACTCTATAAATACTCCCTTTTACCCTCTTTTGCAGGAGGTCAGTCAGTTCACAATTTTGAGAGCCTTGAGAGCACATATCTCCCCAAATTCAGAAATCTGAAGATTCAAGCAAGCAATACACCTAGCCTAGCACCCAAGATCGAAGAGCAATCCCAATTCTACTAGTCCCGTTCGAATAGAACGTCCAGGTTAACCATCCTGAGGGCCAAACTCTTCATTAAATCTCTTGTTTTATTGTTTATTAATCATGTTTTATTTAGCTTTTGATTTTGGTTGAATAAATTTGCATTCTTTTGATTTTGTATATAGTTATGCATGGTTTGTTAATATAAAGTTTATGTCTTTTTATTAGTTTATGCAAGTTTGCATCTTTTCATAATTTTTGCATGCATATAGTAGCCTCCTAGGTTTATTTTAGCATAAAGTTAGTACCTTTATCATATTACTATTATTCTTTTGAAGATACTAACAGTTTTATTGATGTGCATATGCAATATATGGCGCGTTTAGCAAAGTTGGTAGGTTGGAGCATTATTTAATGTTCTATATCATGTTTATGCTTGTTAATAGTATGCATGTAAATTGGATATAAATTGTGTAAAGTGATAACGTAGGTAATTTGGTTGATCTTAACCCGCCTAACTAATTTAGGATCATTGGACGACCGGATTTGCATGGAATCATATAGCATAAATAAATACTTGACATGGATAAGCTTTTCACGCACACAACACAAAGCTTTAAAAACATGAAACACATACACTTAATTGCGCCAGGTTAATCGGGGGTGGCAAACCCGGATCGACCCTAACAACCTTAATTAATTCATAGCACAAGCTGGCCTCTTCCAGTAGGAGGCCGCCAATTTAATATATTGTGGATATTACGTGGTAGGTAATATTTGACTTATATAATATAACGGGTTTAAAGATCAATCATCATGGGAGAGGCCATGGTTGTCGAAGCTGCCCCTTCTTGAATACGGCCCTGTTTGTCATCGTGAGAATCTTCATAGGCAAGCTGGCGAGCTAAGAGTTCCCCATTTGGCATCGGGGCCATATAAACACGGATGCTTTCATAATGGACGACGGAAACGGTGTGGCTAGCATGCTTCTCTGATCCCGTATGAATGAACTTATTCACTAGCCAAGATACCCCCATGCCAACAACGATGCCGAGGGCGATACCCGCGCCAAATCCACTCAAGCAAAGGATTGCGGAGGACGCCAAGCCAGCCGTAACTCCAAAAGCAGTGAGTGCCGCGCCTGCGATTGCAGTTCCGATTATTTCTCCCGCAATGCTGGCAGCTACGCCCACCGCTAGCTCTCCTCCCTCTACTAATGCCGTTTGCCATGGGTGCTCCGAATGATAAACATCCACCGCAATCAAGCCTATGGAAAACAACAGGAGGGCTTTGCCCACCTTATCTGCGACCCTTAACACTTTGTTCATTACCAACGACCCTCGTCCCGAACTCTTTGCTATTTCATTATACACCTGCGTTTATATATACATATATGATATATCTATTCATAATTCACTGATACGCAAGACTTTAACACACTTTAGAAATAAAAAGTGTGGTAGGCCGGTATGACATTTCGTGAACCACAAAATATTTCTTCCTTTTTGCAAAAATCTTATAATATTTACTTATTGAAAGTTAGAGTTAACAAAATTTGACCAATCTATGAAAATAAACAAATAATAAGGATTTACAATGTAACAATATTATTGTTAGATATTCATTTCAAATAATTTTTTTGGAAAATCATTTCTTTTATAATTTATTTATTCATATAGATACAAATATTTGCGGTCAAAGTAGTGCATTTGAAAATGGAGATCGTTAAAAAGTATTAATGTTAAGGTTTTTCCAAAACAAATGGAGCAATTTATAATGTATGCGGCATTTAGTCATGTACAGAATTATCAATAGTTTTCCTCATGTGAGTTGGGATCCTCTCAATTTCTTTTTCATTCATTTTTCTAAATGGATACCGGATAGATTTTTCTTCTCTTATTATTTTCAGATCTCACGATTCGTTTAGAAAATATAGGCCTCCATTTCTTATACAAAATACATTTATTTATACAACACAAAAACTCTTTAAGATGTCTGTGTTAGGGAATATTATCTTGAATATTCCTAATGTTATGAAAACTGTAGATTACACAATCTCTATAATATTATGCTAATAATCTAGAATATTTCTAAGATCTACTAGATAGTAGAGTATTCCCTAACAGTCTCAACGTGAGACGCTTCAAACAAGTATGACTTCATGTTTGGTTATGATGGTGAGCCTCATATTGAGGCGACTTATAAAAGAGACATTTGGTCGACAAAAAAGAGTTATGTACGTAGCTATTTTCTTATAGTAAGGTGTTCGTTAATTTTTCATTGCGCTATTAATTACGGTTCTTATCAAAAAAGAAACTAATCACGCGCCCTAAAAGAAACATTTAAGTAATTACCTCTATCTTCTTCGCATCATCCAAGTGCTCAAATAGGCCACCATATTGAGCTCCTTTGGCTTTGACAAGCTTACCTTGGTACCTGTACGGTTCAAATAAAACATTCTACTATGTTAAAATAATCAGGCGTTTGTTTAATGGAAATGGGAGGTGAGAATTTAAAATCCAATGTTTGGTTTAACTTGTAAAGGATGAGCAATAGAGAGTTGGATAAGAATAGGGATAAATAGGCATCTATTCTCAGTTTTTTTTAATCCACAAGGGGCTGGTGATTGGAATGGGGAATAGAGCTTCTAAAGTCAAATTATCATCATGTCTATTTTAAATGACCGCAGATTTTGTTCAATTCTTTATTTTGATGGCATTTTAGTAAACTAACTACTATTTATCCCCAATCTTTCCCAAATCTAATACCCACATAACAAACAAGGATTAACTATACAAATTCTCTATCCTCTAAGACAAATCTCATCTCCATCCCCATCCCCATCCCCATAATCTCAAAATCCCATTTTCTCTTTTGAAATGCAATTGGAGTCCTACATTGAAATAATTTAGGAAGGAGAAGGAAGACACACCAAAATATAATTCAAATGGGCTAGTACTCTTGTTACCAATTGATATCAAAATGGACCCTTACTCCACTTGTATGTGGTGTTACTTACCTCCTTCATGAATCTTGTTCAGACCCATTAAAAGTAGTTAAATGCAATTAACTATTTTTTCACTTTTTACATTTAGGCTCCGTTTGATTCAAATGGATAAAATTGATCTGAACTGAACTGAAATGAAATTAATTTTTTAAACTTGACAATTAACCAATTAAAATTCATCCATACATAGTCAATATTGGACTCATTTGAAAGTATGGTTTGAGATCTTTTCGATGACATAATTATCATCATAAAATTATTTCGCAATAAAAAGTTATATGAGTGATAAGGTTACACATGAACTAAATTGAACTGAACTGAATTGAATTTAAGTAAAATTAAGGTGAAATCAAACAGAGCCTTAAGGTGATCCCGTTTTCATTTATATTTGCTTTCAATTTTTTTTTTGGGTAGATTGTAAATGATGAATAATTTGATTATGATTTCTTTCAAATACATTGGGTGAGTTATCAAACATCTCTTATTGACATTGAATTATACTACTCCCTTCATTTTAAATTTATACTATTATCTATTTACCTTTTGCATTTCCAAATTCATCTACCTAGACACTTCATTTTTTAATAATGTTTTAGGTGGTATTGAATTACCCATCTATCTTTGTTTTTTTCTTTTTTCTAATCATCATTTTATTATTGCTTCCCATTAAACTTTGTGGAGGTTTTTTTTTTTTTTTTCCAAATTAATAATCTCAAATTGTACTCTTTGGCATCTAAAATGGCCGTGGTAGATGAATTTAAAACCGATGGCAATACAACAATAGAATAGTAGTTCAAGAAGAGGTTAGGAAATACTCCATAGAGAGATCAAACATGCAATAATAATGGAAGAGAATTCAATTAAGGTATAGAAGGTACGTAGGACATACTTTTTGACCATGTCGCCATAGGTGCAGGAGGCGGTGCCCCTCTCTCAAATATCATGTGCCTTAGAAAACTTGCGGCTGACAGGCGTCTTGCCGTTGAGCATGATTTGCTTCTGAACATCCTTGTACTCAGTCAGATTCTGGATTAGCTCCCGGCCTTCCTCCTCAAGCGTGGCCAATTTTTGTGTATGAGTCGCTTCACTGGCGATAGCTTTAGACTCCGCTATGGCAGCTTCACGGGCGTTATTTTCAGCAGCAGCATGCGCACGCCGGACATTATCTTCCACCGCCTCGCCATAGGCTTCAGCTTCATTTTGAAATGTCACTTTCCGTGTCTAAGCTTCGGCCCTACACTCGGCTGCGATTGCTAACGCAGTTCGGGCCTCCACCTTCTCGACAATGATGCGATCAATATCAGACTCAAGGCTCTCGGCATGGTCTAAGGATCTTCTTTAAGTAATCATGGTGTACGTGATAGTTCCTCACAAACCTGAGGGCCGTGCCTACCGCAGTCTCTACGTAGTTTGTGTTCCTGGACGAATCCCGGTTTGGACGGGACGACATCACTACTACCACCATCCGACGACACCTATAATTTTCTTTTCCTTTGTTCACCACTTATATTTTTCTCAAAACATATAGGAGTATTATTATTAGTCTCACACCCTTTTCGACCCTTCCCATACATTCGTTTCGCCTCTCCAAGGGAAGAATCCTGCGTCTGCCGCTGATCAACAACATTAACATACTCCAGGCTTTCCCGAAGGTATTGCCCCCGATCTTTCTCCGATTTAAACGCGATACTCTTTATTCGATTCTGCTCCTGGTAAAGCATCAGTTTCGCTAAAACCTTCAGCTTCTCACCACTCAACATCACCACATCTTCACTACGACCCATTTTCCCACACCAATTAATTGATTCAGAAAAAACCCCACTACCCTGACAATTCTTTTTTTTTTTTTTTGGAGAAAATATAACACTACAGTCTTACGCTCTATTGAGAAGATAGATAGTTGCGTAAACTCACCACCAACTTGCCGTTACCGTGCTGGACTTGACCTATATATAATAGGAATACTAGAGAATTGGGGTTTAGTGCAGTGACATTACTCTCATTATTCCACCCTCGAGATGAGGGTTCAATTCTCATGCTCAACAGTTTGGAATTCCCTTTATCATCCCCCCAAACTGCTGTGACCATCTTACCATCTAAAAAAATAATAAGGAATACTAATGCTAACTCCTATGAATTTCCACACCGGAACAATTACGGTTGAGTACAAAAGTATTAACTTTTAATTTCCTTAAAAATAATTTAATGTAAACAAAAAAACCCACCCACCCCTTTTCTCTCTCCTCCCTAAAAACTCACCCACCCCTTTTCTCTCTCCTCCCTAAAAAACCACCGTACTCCCCCCATGTCCACCATGAAATGAACAACACCCATTTTCTCAGATATGAGTTGTGGTGGAGGAGGGGTGTGCTGGTGAGGAGAGAGAAACTCGTGGCAAAGAGAGAGAATGTTCTGCAAGTCGTGAGGTGTCAAGGAGAAAGTCGTGGCAAGTCGTGAGGTGTCGAGGAGAGAGAATATAAGGTGACGGTGGTGGTGAGGTGGTCGAAGTCGTGGCGGCGGTGGAGGTAAGGTGAGGAGAGAGAGAGAGTTGACGGCAAGGAGAGAGAGAGGCTGTTGTGGTGGTGGTGGTCTGGTGGAGTTGGGTTGGGATGGTGAGGAGAGAGAAAGTCCACAATTGTTTTAGTTTGCTTTGGTTTTTATTTTGAATTTGTTTTTTATTTTGATATGATTTTTAAGTGAAAAGAGGAGGTATCATTTTGATACCACTAGAAATTGGGGAGTTTTAAATGGTGTTAAATCTGGAGGGTTTTAAATCCGCAGGGATTCAAGTTCCTTGCCAAAATATGCAAACTAAATACTGAAAATGGATTTATTGATTCCATTCCATTCTATTTGCTCCAATCAAACACCCCCTTAAAATACATTACCCGGTAATTCATTCAAAAAGCACATAATAATTGTAAATGGAAATGTCAAATAGATATGTTTGTTATTAGAATTTTACATTCATACATCATATATATAAAGTTGAGTGTTACACGTGAGAGGCCGACACGTGAGACGCCAACTAAGCGGACCAAGTTAGTGTGATGTTGACACGTAGGCGCCATGTAAGCAATTCATCCACATGTCACCTCATTAATTGCATCAACATTAATTGAATTTATTATTGCAATTTAATAAGATGTTTACAATTATTAGCATTTTGGTTCAAGTTAGAAAAAGCAATAACTTGGATTACGCAATTGGGTTGGATTTGAAAAGTACTCCAAAATGAGATGCATATGTGCTATATTTGAGCCGGTAAAATTTGGTAGTAGATAATTAAATAAGCTAAAACATATGAGATCGATAGACATAGTTATATTATAAAAGTGAGTTTAATTGGTGTGGGTATGACACGTAGAACGCCAACTAGGAGGGCTAAATTCATGTGGCGCTGACAGCTAAGCGCCACATAGACACAAGTTGCCACATAGCCTAATCCAAGTGTCACAGATTAATGTCCATCATTAGTTGGCTTAATATGTATTTATTAGCATATTACTTAAAACTACAAAAAAAAAAACACTATTTTTATTTACGTGACTCTAAAAATTATAAATCTAATTTCATCAGTTAGGATTTTTAAAATGTTTCAAATAATATACGTATGCTCTACAAATTTCCACTTAGGAGGGCCAAATTCGTGTGGCGTGACACCTAAAACTACAAAATAAAATATCTTTAGTTACGTAACTCTAAAAATTATAAATTTAATTTCATTACTTAGGATTGAAAAATGCTTCCAAAATAAGATACATATATCCTATAAATTTTGGGTAATTTCGTGTGACGATGACACGTGGAATATCACCTAAGAGGGAAGGTTTGTTTAACGATGACACGTAAACACATATAAACACAAGTTTGCCAGCAATTTTCCTTTTTTAATATGATTGAAAATACTTTAAAATGAGATATATGTCCTATAAACGAGTCGGTGCACTCACAAGCCGCATGGACAACCATGTTGGATAATTTTGGTGTAAAGACGACATTTGGACATCCACATAGAATACTATTGGTAGGATTATGTGACGTTTTATAATTGATATTTCATTAGTTATATATAGGAGTGGAAGAATGAACAAACATTCTTATAATATTCAAACTATTATACAATCATTTATTTTGATTCTTTTCAACACTTTTGTCACTTTTATCCATATGGATATTGTAACTACACTAGAAGTCAAAAGATACACAATACTATAAAATGAGTCAAATTAAAAGTTAGAACAAAAATGGTTGATTTTTGAGCTCAATGTCTAAACATTGTAATTGTTTACTCTTAGTTATATATTATGTATAATTTACATGCACCAACAATAAGATAATTAATGAAACCTAAATTGCCACATAAGCAAAGTTTGACACATAGCCTAACAACTCACCATCCAAGTGTTACCTATTAATGCCTTAAAATTAGTTAACTTTATTACATAGTTATTAACATACTTTTATATTAAAAAATAAAATAATATTAGTTATGTAAGTCAAAAAAATCATAAATCTTATTTCAATGGGTTGGATTTGAAAAATGCCTTAAATGGAGATATATGTGACCTATACAATTAGTTATCTTCTTTCCGTGCGGTGATAGGATGTAGACGCCACATAAGAGGGAATGTTCGTGTGAAGATGACACACAGACGCCACATGTGCAACTTTGCCACATATCTTAACAAATCATGATCCAAGTGCCACATGATCAATATCACTTAACTTTGTTATATGATTTATTTGCTTATTATTTCAAACTACAAAATAACATATTTTTAGTTTAACTCTAAAAATTATAAATCTTACTTCATTAAATTGTCTTTTTTTTTTAAATTCTTCCGTGAAGTTTGTAGTAGCCTCAAATTATGTTCATAAATTAATCTTTTTTTACATTCATTTTATTTTAGATGTAGATCAATTTAAAAGGAAATTTGATAGAAAAAAATATTAAAATAGTCAAATATAAAATTAGTTGTGCGGTGTATAACAATTAACATACATTAGGTATCATCTAAAAAACTATCTTTATTTTCGAGAGAAATAAACGAGTCCATGCTAGTATATATGTTAAAATCCATTACCATATACTATACCTGTTCACAACGGCTATAATTAAATCCTTAATGAAGCCATCAACATTTTTCTCTCAAGATCCTTGAGCAGCCATTGCATTTTGCGTTATTCCCTTAACCTCATTGACTTTATCCTTGAGCTCAGTCCCCACTACATCACTTATCAAATGTCTTATCATTTGTGACACCTCCTTCTTTGTTACATGATTATTCTCTTCACAAAGGCTACGCCCAATTTTCCAATCATCAACAACTAATTTATTACAGTTAGTAAATTGGTCTGTCAATAAGAAGGGATAGCATAACAGCGGAATTTCATACGGAATACCATATGTTTCCTAGTACAGAGTCCACATTGCGTTACGAACCCTCCAATCGCAACGTGAGCTAACATTGCAATTTGGCATGTCCACTTAACGTTCATACCTCGTTCACCAACCACGTCTCTAAACCCGATGGGTAGTGGATCCAGGTCATTAGAACTCACCACATGTCGGGCCGGAGCACCCAAAGGAAGTTACCGCCACTAAGCTACAAACTCTTCTTTGCTAATATGTGCATAACTAGCAAACGAAATGTTCAAAACAGAGCCAGGATATTTGATGTCTAGCCATTGCGCGCTACAGTCTTGAGTCGGCCATAGGCTAGTTACCACTGGGCTTATGGTGAACTCATCAAGTAGAAACAACGGCCCAATAAAGTAAAATGTAATTTGGGCCTGAATGGCTGAAATAGTCTCGGCCTCAAGCTCTTGGACGTACTTACTTAGCATGAAATCACTCAATCAGCTCCCTTAACAAGCGGAGAAATGTGTCTTTGAGGTATAACAAGACCAATTATACTCCTATCAGCAGTTTGAACTACTAATAATTAATAGCCGTTTGAATTACATTATTCATTCTTTGCAGCAAATTGCAATATGTACTAACGTACAGTACCTAATCAAACCGGCATTGCATCTAGGATATATTCATGTCTATTTTGTGACCAATATCGTGCCTGTAATACGACATTGTAAATTTAAAGGATTTAGCTAGTTAGCTGCTACTAATTAAAGGTGATCAATTTTGTATATTTAGCCTTATTTACTGTAAATAATCATCGGTATATGACAGTAAAAACACATCATCATCATCTTTATTCCTTTATATTAAACAAGCCTTACAAGGATCCATGTATAGGATAACATTATTGCTGTGATGATAATGATATACGTACAGAATACCAGAAACAAGATAAACACGATACAGAATCACACAAACATACATAAAAGCTTTTAAAACATGATCTGAAACACATAATATGACTTGCGCAAGGATTAATTGTTAACACCTGTATAGGCAAGCTGACGAGCTAAGAGATCTCCGTTCGGCATGGGGGCTACATAGACATCTGACGGCTTGTTTGGCGGTGGTGGTGGTGGTGCGCTGTTTTGGGATTGTACGGTAACAATCTTACTAGCATGCGCCCCTCCGGTCTCAAAGATCTTGGTCACTGCCCACCCTACCAGCAAACCAAGAGCAATGCCCACACCAAATCCGGTCAGAGCTGCCGTCAAGCAAATGAAGGCAGATGACACTGCACCAACCGCAAAACCGCAAGTCGTTGCTATGCTTGTTGCGACTGCAGCTCCGATGAATTCTCCCGCAAAGCCTCCAGCTATAGTCGCAGTCAGCTCTAACGAGTCTTTCACTGCCGTTTGTACCCTGTGCTCAGAGTCCGAGCTATATATGTCCCACGCCATATTCCCTAGAGCAATCACCAAAAGGGCTTTTGCTGCCACATCAAAGGTTTCTGCCACTATGTTTCTCAGCAACGACCCTCGCCCTGATGACTTTGCTACTTCCTCATAAACCTGCATTTGAATTTCACTCACTTACACAAATGTAAAGGTAATTAATTGACCGGTTGAATGTTTATTGGAGTACTTAACTTGTCATGTTTCAATCAATTACTCTATTTCTCAAGACCAATTGTGAATATAGTACTTGCCACTTTTAAGTATACACTACTATTGATCTTGTAATTAAAGGAATGTATTCATTGTTTTTCCCTCAACAAATTAATGCTACAGTTAAATACCTCTATCTTCCTTGCATTGTCCAAATTCTCAAATTTCCCACCATATCTAGCTCCTTTTTCTTGGATAAGTTTAAGCTGGTATCTGCATTGTTAAAGTGAATAGCCCGAGTCAAAATCAAAGTTTATATATACGAATACACCAATGTTTTGCAGGAACTTGGTCCATAAAAGAGAGAGAGAGAGCGGAGTAAATTCAAGAACAACAGCTTGCTAAGAAAACAGAGAAGTTGATGGAATACATACTTCTTCACCATACTCTCAAAAGTGACGCCTTTGTTCTTAAGGACCAAGGCAAAGTGGCGGGAGGCAGGGTTCCTCCACTTGAGCATATACTGATACTGGATCGCCTTATAGTTAACCAACTTGTCGATCAGCCCTTTGGCTTCCTCCTCGAGATGGACCATTTCCTGTGCCTGAGCAGCTTCGCTTGTGGCAGCTTCAGCCTCGACCTTAGCCGTTTTCTCAGCCTCAGCTTCAGCCTCCACCTGAGCAGCTCTCTTCTTCTCTGCTTCACTGTGATTTCCCTCAGCTTCAGCTGCTTCAGCTTCAGCCTTCAGCTCAGCAGCTTTCTTCAGATTAGCTTCTTTCTTCGCCTTTGCTTCCGCTTTTAGCTTGGCAGCTTTTTCTAACGCAGCTTGAACGTCAGTCAGTTTTCCATTGGTGCCATCAATTTCAGGCACAAGGGTGTCAGCATGAGCTTGGATCTTTTTCATATAATCACGACGGAGGTGGAGGTTATACATGGTCCTGAGGGCCGTGCCTACCGCGTACTCTACGTAGCCGAGGTAGTGATGGACGACCTCCAAAGTGGTGGCCGGCTTATTGTTGCCGACATTATCAGTATTATTATTATTATCATTATTAAGCGTTTCTTGCTGCTTATTGGTGGCTTCATCGACGAGATTCACCGCGGATTGGTAGGCCTCGCCGCTGTCCCGCAGGTACTGGCCCCGATCCTTCTCCGACTTGAATGGGATGCTCTTGATTCGGTTCTCTTCCTGTTGATGCACCAGCTTTGCTAGTGTCTTCAGCCTCTCACCTCTCAACATGACAACTTTTTCACTACCCATTTTCAGAGCACGATTAATTGAGATACTGTGAGTTTCTTTGATAGATGTATGTTAGACTGTAATGTGTGATTCCCAGGCCATACAACATGGGAAGGCCCTTCTTTTATTAATTTGCAGGAGTAACCTACATGAGAAAAGTAAAGCCAAGTTCAAGCTTCTTCTCCGAGTAATCAAACAATATGCCGATTGCAAAAAAAAAAAAAAAAAAAAAAAAAAAAAAAAAAAAAAAATCGAAAAGTTGGACTTCCTCCCGACCACAAATATTTTTACGTTGGACTTCCAAGGGTCAGACTCACCTAGTCACCTACTTCCTCCCGACCACAAATATTTTTACGTTGGACTTTTGAGGTTCAAATTTTAAAAACTTTTTACCATTAATTATCGAAAAGTTATAAAATGTTTTTTTCAAGAGGGGGATAGGAAATTTTAATTAATAGAAAAGTTATACGGCATCTACAATCAAAATAATCCTAAAATATACTAAATCAACAAAAACAACACATTTTTTGCTAACAAGACAATTGACAAGGACACCTCGGTGCGACACCCAACATGTATAGTAACTATGTGCTTCATTTGATGTATCTTCATCTTTGACGGAAGTGGAGATCTTCACCGCGAGCAAAGCAATCACTTGCCTACGAAACTCTGTTTGATACCATCAGTTGTATATGTATATACGGTTTTCAAATTCATATTGAATCTATAAAAGTTATACAGTTTGACAACATAATTATACAGACATTGTTAAATTCATTATAATTATACTTTTAGAAAAATCAAATTTTTATATTCATATTATAAGAGTTATATGTGATCAAATAGTAGTGTTTTATTTAAACACTGCGAAAAGTCCAATATAAATTTATTTATGATCCGGAGAGAGTATTATTGTAGTATGGTCCAAACCTTGACCACCTATGTTTGAACTTTATTTTTACATCTAAATATTTTTTATTTGCTCAACAATAATTGTGCATGGAGAGTATAGTGTAATATTTTTGAAGAGAAATATTATGATAAGAAACGAGATTTATGAGTTTTAGTTCAATTCAATAGTGTTCAGTTCAGAAACATACTTATCATTAAACGAAACTGAATTAAAGCAAGATCACTCCTAAATTAAAGGGAATCGAACTTAATTGAACTAAACTTAATTGACAGGATGAGCTATAAAGAACACACATAGTATTTTAAATACTTTTGACCGTTGAAAAATATTGTTAAAGTTTAGACAAAAGATTACATTTTAAATAAAAGTATTACTTTCTACCATTTTAGCGTGAAACAATTAGGGTCATTGCTCATAAAATGTGACCCCTACATTTTTAATATGTGATCCAATCTTTACGTAAGCTATTCTCACACAAGAATTTGGCCTACCTTCTCTCAACTTCTCTTTAATCTCCTCCCAAATTTGTTATTGCTCACTCCATTTTCATCCACTCCCCCCTTCTATATCTAACTTCTAAAAACTAAGTTGAGATAAAGTTACAATTGGAGGTGGAGGTGGAGGTGGATGAAAATGGAGTGGGTAAGAGCAAATTTGCGATGAGAAGTTGAAATTGTGGGAGTTAGGTCAAACGGAAAAAAAGGTGTTATTTTTAGATAAAAAAAAAGGTATGTGAGACGGTCTTATCGTGATACGATTGTTACATATTGAAGTGTCAAAAAAAATTTATTACTTTTTGAACAACTAAAGTTGTTACGTTTTTTTTAGACAATAACGATTACATTTGGAATAAAAACAATTACTACCTCCGTTTCGGAAAAATGATAACACCTACTTTTTCAAGGTCAAACTTTACAAACTTTGACTATTGATTTCGGAAAAACTGTAAGGATTTACAATGTAAAAATACTATCGTTGGATTCGTTTTAATTAGTACTTTCGGAAAATCTATTTTTTATAATTTATGTATTCATATAAACACAAATATTCATGGTCAAAGTAGTGTATTTGAGACCGTGCAAAAATAAATGTTACCATTTTTCAGAAACGGAGGTAGTACTTTATTTTTTCATGAGACCGTCTTGCACAAAACCTATTACATTTTAAATAACACAAAACCTTATACAAAACGACTTCACTATAACTTTTAGTAAGACGCTCATTATTTTTCAATAAAATAAGAGATATTATCATAATAAGTGATCTCTATCATTCTACACAGTGATCCCAATTATGTGTAACTTTATTTATTTCTAGCGTCTTATCCAGAATCGACCATAAAAGAATTTGTGGGGCAAAAAGCCAACAAAATGAGAAATTCGTTTATTACTCCACAAGCCAAAATATTACGTCAACCACGCACGGCCCCAAAGAAGCAAGATTTTATTGGATTATAAAAGGGCAATTAACACGTATCAAATATATAGGGGAAAAAAGTTACTTAAAGATCAACGATAGTGAAACAAAGCAAATACTGAACTGCTTTTGTTATTCTCTTTAACTAAATGGCTACCGTGGTACCTTGCTTCTGAGGACAGCTGCTTGGTTATGTTGCTCTCTCTTCTAACATAACTCATCACATTCGATTCAAAGCAACGGAATATGGGAAAAAGATACGTGAAGATCAAAAGATAGTCAGACAAAGCAATTAATGTGCTTTTCTTATTCTCTATAACTAAAATAGATAATTTATACGTGTACAATAGGGAGATGTAGAAATAACCACGTTAAACTGCTAGCGTGATCAATATTTTTCTTAAAAAAAGATTTACAAAGATAATTAGTCGTTCGCCAGAGAGATATCTGTCTATGTAGTTCACAGTCAATATTTTTAGAGCGTGAGAGCTCCGATGGCGAAATTTTAGGTGCTAGCCTTTTTCGAGCCGTTTGTCCGCCATGGGAATAGGTGGTAGAGGTAGACCTCGCAAGAATATATCTTCTTCTTCAGTTTTTTCGTTTTATCCTGTTGGGGAAAACTACGGTATTTACCCACAATCACAACAACAGATAAACGGAAAAATAAAGTGCAAGAACCCAAAAACAACACAAACAATTTTACGTGGAAAACCCCTCTCAATTAGGGGAAAAACCACGGTGCGGATCTCCACGCACTAAAATATAATCCACTATGATAATCAAGAGTACAAAGACAACAATCACAAGATCAAACAACAAGTAGACTATCTATCTTTGGTACTAGTACAAATTGACAAACCCTAGTTCAATTTGGTACTCCCACAAACCCAAAGATACACCCACAAATACCTGTCGATGACCGATCCGAATACTCTGATTATCTTCACCCGAACAAACCGAATCAACCGTGAACTGAAACAAACTTCTTTGGAGAAATACTCAATTTCTCTCACTCTTTATTTGTCTCTCACTCACTGGCTCTCCCTTTTCCTTTGTTTTCGGCTGTGCTCTCTGTCACACGGCTTATGTCAGCCAACAAAAGGCTTGTGAGCCTTTTATTTCTATCATCACTTATCTTGCGTAAGAAGCCACACATCACCCATTAAATGACATATGGGCCTAACAAACAAAATAGCAAGTGTAGCCCATAAATGGGCTAGCACACCCACGACCAAACCGAATGCAATTCAGTTGGTTTCACTTCTTTCCTTTTTTTTTTTTTTTTTTTTTTTTTTTCTGTTTTTGTTTTTCTTTTCTTTTTCTTTTTGTTCTATTTTATTTTCTTTACAAAACTAAAATAAAATAAAACACAACTAAATATTATTTGGTATTTGGGGCGTTACCTCAACAGATCCCACTGATGGTACTCATAAGAACAATAGTATAGCGGCTAAGGAGAAAAATGGAACCCAGATAACATCTCCGAAATCAAGATCGCCAGTTACTTTTGGTGATTTTCTTCCTTCAACATCACAGGGCGTTAATGGTGGCTCTAATGGTGATTCTAATGGTGATGCTACTAGGCGTGATTCTGGTCCTGTCGAGAATCCTCAATCAGGTACTTTACAAGATGAATTGGAACAATTGGGCTTTATTAACCCTAATTCTTCATCTAGTGTGGATAATCCGTTGAATAATTCTGGTGATGAAATTCCCGTGAATCATGTTATGCCTGTTAATGAGAATAACCCTAATAATGATGGTAGAGCTAATAATGGGGTTTGGGGGACTGGCAAAAGATGGACTAATAAAAATCGTAACAAAAAGGGTATTTCGCTCAACTATATACCTGAAGTCAAGAACATGGAGTCTGTCCAGATTGATATGGAGGATATGGAAGAGGAGATTGAATATTGGAAAAATTCTTTAGTTGGGGTTGTTATGGAGGAAATCCTAAACTCTCTGTTGTGCAAGAATTCATTGATTCAAAATGGAATCATGTTTGACAAACCTAGATTACATCTGCATGCCAAGGGATGGTACTTCATTCGTTTTCAATCAGTAGAGGACAGAGATGTGATTCTAAAGGGTGGTCCATGGAACATAGGTGGTAGAACCTTTTTACTCAAACCATGGACTGCTGACTTTAGACTTGACAAAGCTGAATTTTCAAAAGTTCCCATTTGGGTGAGATTTCCTGGGCTTGATGTACAAATGTGGTCTGCAAGAAGCCTAAGTAAGCTGACTAGTCGTATTGGGATCCCTTTGTTTGCAGACAACTACACTTCAGAGAAGGAACAAATATCATTTGCTAGAGTCTTGATAGAAGTTGATGTTAGTGAGGTGTTACCGGATGATATCCCCAGTACTTCTGTTTTGTTGGGTAGTTTCAAGCAAATGGTGTACTATGAATGGGTACCATTTTTTTGTCACTCATGTAAGCAGCTAGGCCATAGAACTTTTGAATGCAGGAGGAACAAGGGGTCTGGAAGGCAACATATTGAGGGTTCTCAAAATAGCGGGGAAGTTCAGAGTTTAGGTGTGAGCCAACGTAATGAGATAGTGGAAGTTGTAGAGGGTCTTCAAGACGAGAATGTTGGAGATGAGAAATCTCCTGAAGAGATTGCTTTCCAGGTGGTATCTGCTAAGAAAGCTTCAAACCAGAATAAACAAGCTCAGGTAGGGGGGTCAAAACAATCGCAGAATAGGACCCTTAATGAGGCTCATCATGGTGATCAGGTTCGTATTCAGAACCAATTTGGATGTTTAAATCCCGATAAAAATCCTGAATCAGGAATGCAGCCTATCACGCAGAGTGGGATGATTTCAGAGATATCAGCTCAGTTGGTGGATGCCAGCAAAAATAAGTGAAGGTAATGCCAGAAAAATTGTTAAAAAAATGTTTCCTCAGTGGGAATGTCTCTTCAATTACCCTGCTCATCATTATGGGAGAGTTTGGGTGTTGTGGAATCCACTAAAGATTGATATTCACTTGTAGAGTTGTTCTAGTCAGGTGATAAATTGTTGGGTTAAATCTTTGTGTAGTAATTTCGCTGGAAGAATGTCTTTTGTGTATGCTGCAAACAGGGCTAGTGATAGAGGAAACCTATGGGCAGACCTCATTGGCCAAGATAACACTGTGCCTTGGTTGATAGGGGGTGATTTTAACGTAGTCATGCAAGCCGAGGAAAAGATTAGTTCTACTGGGATTATTGAGAGTGAAGTGGATGATTTTATTGACTGTGTTGATAGAGTTGGCCTGACTAAAATGCAAGCTACTGGGGATTTATTTACTTGGTCTAATAGACAGCACGGGAATGATAGGGTCTGGTGTAAACTAGATTGAGTTATGGTGAATGGGTAATGGTTCTCGAATTCTATTGAAGCTTCTGCAGTGTTCCTACCACCAGAAATATCTGATCACTCTCCTGCTCTGGTGAGTATCCTAGAGCAATCTCAATTTCAGATTAAAACCTTCAAATTTCTTAATTTGTGGGTTCAGGATGAACATTTCATCCAGACGGTGCAGAAGGGGTGGGATAAGCATGTGGAGGGTAATAAAATGTTCAGATTAGTCCAAAAGCTGAAAATGTTGAAAAATGATTTGAAAAGCCTGCATAGAAATAAGTACTGTAACTTGTCTCAACGGACAAGTTTAGCTCGACAGACATTGTGTGCTATACAGCAACAATTGCAGACAGACCTGCTGAATAGTCAATTACATGATGATGAGAAGAAAGCCCTTCGAGTGTTTGTAAAGCTTAGAAGAGTCGAATTAAGCATGTACTCTCAGCGAGTTAAAGTAGAGTTTCTAAAGCAATCTGATGAAAATCTTAGATATTTTCATGCAAGGGTTGCTGAGCAGAAAACTAGGAAAAACATAAGCAGTATAACAGGGATTGATGGCATCATTCATTCTGATCCACAAGGGGTTGAGATGGCTTTCTTATAGTTTTACCAAGGTTTGTTGGGAACTGAAGAACAAGTTACTCCCATTGATTAGGATGTTTTTTCCAGGGGACCTATTCTTAAGGAAGATCATAAAATAATATTGTTAGCTTCAGTACAAGATAATGAGATTAAGGCAGCATTGTTCTCCATTCCTGAAGATAAAAGTCCAGGTGTAGATGGGTATACATCAGGATTCTTTAAAGGAGCTTGGTCTGTTGTAGGCTCTTAGCTTTGTGAGGCTGTGAAAGATGTTTTCAGAAAGAAAAAAAATTCTCAGGCAGATTAATGCTACATTGATTTCCTTGATACCTAAGGGTGAGAGTCCAGTAAGTGTTGCTGAGTATCGACCTATTTCCTGTTGCACAGTGATATACAAAACTATCACCAAAATCCTTACTGGGAGGCTGCAGAGTATCTTACAAGATATTATTAGCCAAGAACAAAATGCATTCATCAAGGGTAGAAGTATCCATGACAATATCAGTTTGGCACAAGAGCTTGTGAAATATTACGAAAGGAAGCACATATCACCTCGAGCAATGATAAAAGTTGATGTGAAAAAAGCGTATGACTCCGTGAGTTGGGAATTTCTGGAGAAAGTGCTTAGGGGATTTCAGTTTCCTGATGAGATGGTGGAGTTGATCATGGTTTGTGTTTCTACAGCTACTTATTCGCTGAATATTAATGGCAGTCCAAAAGGTTATTTTCAAGGTAGAAGAGGTCTAAGACAAGGGGATCGTATGTCCCCCTATCTATTCGTCCTCTGCATGGAATACTTGTCAAGACAATTGCAACAAGTTCATGATCTACCGGGCTATCATTGGCACCCTAGATGTGCTAGATTGAAGATTACTCATTTAGCATTTGCAGACGATCTGCTGATATTCGCGAGAGGGGATGTGCTTTCTATTAAGACTATCTTGGCTCAGTTTCATAAATTTGCTGATATGTCAGGTTTACAAGCTAACCCTGCAAAAACATGTATATATTTTGGTGGAATGAATAGGGATGTAATTGAGCAGGTGCTGCAAGATACAAGTTTCTCTGAAGGAGCTTTTCCCTTCAAATATATAGGAATTCCTCTTACTGCATCCAGACTCTCTAGGGCCTTGTGTAGACCACTCATTGATAAAGTGGTGATGAAAATTAAGCATTGGGCCAATTATTTTCTCTCATATGTAGGTAGGGCTCAACTTATCAAATCAGTGTTATTCAGTGTACAAGCTTATTGGGCTTCTGTGTTCTTGCTGCCTAGAGAGGTGATCAAGGATTTGGAAAGTTTGTGTAGAGATTTTTTCTGGGGACATAAGCGAGGTGATAAAAATATGCACATGGTGAGTTGGGCTGCAATATGTAAACCTCTACATGAAGGAGGTATTGACATAAAGGAAATATTGAGCTGGAACAAGGCTTGTATAAGCAAGAGACTGTGGTATGTGGACGACTCTTCACAAACTACAGTTTGGGCAAAATGGATTAGGGCGTATTACCTCAGACATAAGGATTTGTGGTCAGTGAAAACTAAGCAAAATGATTCTTGGTTATGGGGAGGTGTAATGAAGGTCAGAGACGAGATTTTGCTGGCTAGTGGTAGTGTGGATAATGCCAAAAGTCTACTGCAATCTTGGTTTCAGAATGGAAAATTCAAGATATCTGAAGCCTATGACTTCTTGCGCAGTAAAGAACGTTCAGTTCATTGGCACAAGGTGATATGGTCCCCATTATTTGTTCCCAACCACAAAGTAATTGCTTGGTTTGCTGCAAAAAAGAGATTACCCACAGTTGACAACCTTAATAAGCGTGGGCTTCAACTGGACTAGGACGGCAAACTTTGTAGTTCAGGTGAGGATAATGCAGATCACTTGTTTTTTCAATGCCAGTTTAGCAATGATGTCTGGGCAGATTTGTTGTGTTGGTTGGGTATCATGAGGAGACCCTGGTGTCTCTCCAGGGAATTGAAATGGATGAAAAAATATTGCAGAGGGAAGAGAGTTTATAATAAAATTCGCAAAGCTGCTCTCGTAGGGGTGGTTTATGAGATATGGTGTGAAACAAATTCTCGCCTGTTTGGTGGCAGACATAGAACCATGCAACAGGTTGTGAATAGTGTACAGTCTGCAGTCTGCATCAGAGCATTTGCCAAGTATCCGGAGCATGAAGTTTTGAGGTGTTTGAGACGGTGATTTTCGGATTGTATTTTCTCTTGAAATTGTTGTAGTGTAGGGGTTGTTAAGGTTGTTGTATAGTTGTTGGAGGATGCTGTAATTGCAGGCCTCATAATTCATGATGTATGCACTGTTTTTTTAGCCCATTGGATACCACATTGGTAATCCATTGGATAATGGAATATAAACAACTAATCATTTTCCAAAAAAAAAAAAAAATCATCTTAAATTTCAAAATTCACATAAATACTCTCAACTTTATCCAGTCAGCACACTCCAATTTAATTAATGAGTAACCGTGTTAAAAGATTCTATTAACTTCCATATATTATAAACTTTCTCATCTTTACCCTTTCCTAAGTTACCTCTAATCTTCATTGTTGCATTATCTGCGAAGAAAAAAAAAATTACGTACGGAATCCTCCCAAACACTGGTGCTTCCCATCAAAGTTCCTCGTCTAAATGTATATATAAAAGTTTATGAGAAAAAAACAAATTGGAGATTTGGAGATGTAAACTGAAAAAGTAATTACTCTTAAGTAAATATCTGAACGCTCACCTTCCCATCACTAGAAATCTGTTTGCCTATAATGACTCTGATACGCTCAAAAAGTGTTTGCTTTTTTGTACTTCCTTCGTTCCGAACAAAAAATGATTATAGTTGCTTTTTCAATGTCAAAATTTGTAAACTTTGACCATAAATTTGTGAAAGTACAAAGATTTATAATGTAAAAACACTATTATTAGATACATCTTAAATAGTACTTTTGGAAAATCATAATTTTTTAATTTATATATTTACATAATTAAAATTATTATGGTCAAAGTGGTGCATTAAATACCATGAAAAACAATTATAGCTATTTGTCTGGGAAGGAGGGAGTATTTGATATGCCAATAATGACTCTGGTACCATAGCATGACAAGTTTTGTGGGAATAGATAAATAGATTGCTCGATCTGCTTTCTGCTTTCACATAGTATGACATTGAAGTATTAGTTTTAGGGTGCTTTTGTTAGAGTTAGACTTAGCAGAGTTGATTTGAACTGAACCTAATTCAATGTTACTAAATTGGACACTATTGAACTGAACTGGAATAACTGAACTGAATTGAACACAACTTGCATTGATATGTGAAACAAAAAATGTATTTCTGAACTCAGCACCATTGAATTGAAATAGACATCATTTAACTGAAACTGAAATAACTAAATTGACACCTAAACTAAACTGAACTGATCGAAATTAACTGAATTGACCGTGTACTTATTAAAACTTTGGTGAGACAATGAGTCAAATATTTATTGAAACAAGGATCAATATTCACAATAAGCGATTCATAAATTTCTAAGTAGTAACCCGATCATTATTAGATAAGTAGTGGTCTCACACAACACATACTTTCGAGAAAAGAAGTGTTATATTTCAAGGAAAAAAAACTTAAAACTGCATTTTAAAAAGAATGTGTTACTTTATTGCTAACGTGTTATCCAAAATCGACCATAAAAGAAATTGTGGGGCAAAAAGCCAACAAATGAGAAATTCGTTTATTACAAGCCAACATATTACGTGAACCACGGCCCCAAAGAAGAAATATTTTCTTGGATAAGAAAAGGGCAATTAACACGTAGCAAAGAGTATAAGGGAAAAAAGTTACGTAAAGATCCAAGATAGTGAAACAAAGCAAATACTTACCTGCTTTCGTTATTCTCTTTAACTAAATGGCATGCCGTGGTATGTACCTTGCTTCTGAGAACTGCTAATTGGTTATGTTGCTCTCTCTTTTAAGTTTTAACATCACTCACATTCGATTCAAAGCAACGGAATATGGGAAAAAGATACATGAAGATCAAAAGATGGTCAGACAAAGCAACCAATGTGCTTTTCTTATTCTCTTTACCTAAAATAGAATGTATACGTGTACATATACTATAGGGAGGATCTAGAAATAACCACAGTAAACTGCCAGCACGACCAAAAAAAAATTTAATGAAGAAATTACAAGCGTAATCCCTAGTTTGCCTCATGTTACAAAAATCATTCAAGCAAGTTTTCAAAATCCACACAAATTCTTCCAACATTAACTCATTTACATTCTAAATAGTTTAACGACAAACCATGTTAAAGCTCTCTGTTAACTTCTATACTTATTGTATTTTCTCAAAAAAAAAAAAAACTTTACTTATTGTAGTCTTTCTCATCTCTCCCTTCTTCTAAGTTACCTCCAATCTCCATTGTTGCATTATCTGTAAATAAATAAAAAATTATCTACGGATTCCTCTCACACACTTAGTGCTTCCCATTAAAGTTCCTCATATCTAGATGCATAAACATTTATGACAAAAATAAAAAATGGAGATGTGAACTGAAAAAGTAATTATTCTAAGTAAATATCTTAACCCTCACCCTTCCCATCAGTAAAAATCTGGTTCTTTTCGCTCGGTTCAATAGAAATCTGGTTGCCTATTTTCTTCCCTGGAATGGAAACATATAAAAGTTTCCAATATGACCCTTTTGATTAATCTCCTCCTTTAAAAGTTAGTTTAAGGGGTGTTTGGGAAAACTCTTTCAAATTTAAGCTTCTTCCCCTCATTTTCCTCGCATTCTCCCCCCTCCATCACCAAATTCAGCTTCTAATAAGTGATAGAATATAAATAAATATGTAAACATTTAATTAACTCGTATTAGGCTAAGACTTGTATCGTCAAACCTTTTGTCTGTGTATTCGGGCTCCTGCCAACTTAACCCTTGTATTCAGTATAAATTCATAATGATAATGAGGAAATCCCTCATGAGAATTATACCAGATAACATAACATGATATCAAAGCAAAAATTCTAACCCTACCCCTCTTTTTCGTTCTCAATCCCAGTCAAAAAAAAAAAATCATAATAAAAAATCAATAGCAATCTCGTCCGTACTCTTACTTCAGCCTTGCTGCCGTTCGCCGCCTTCGTCGCCAACCGCTATCGTGCTCAGTCCATCCCATTATCGAAGAATGCGAGGGAAATGAGAGAAGAAGCTGAAATTTGAATAAGTTTGAGCAAACATACCCTAATTCAACCACCATTTGAAGAGAGTCATGGGAGCGCGCATGCTAGCTCAAAAATTTCTCCTTCACCAATCATATTTTTCAAGCTTATTGATTCAATTGTTTCTTACTTTTCAAGTGTGTGGGAGGAATCCGTAGACATCAGTAAAAAAAAAAAAAAAACTTTGATATTCTAGATAAATGAAGAGAGGGGAGAGAGTACATACAATATGTGGAAGTTAGTAGAGATTTTAATACCGTTAGTAAATAATAAACTGGCAATGAGATGGTAAAAGTTGAGTTCATTTTTATGAATTTTGAATATGAGATTATTTTTGTAACACAGGAAAAACTATTCTTTTGTTGTAAGTTCTTTTCTTTTTCCCCATTTTATTTATTATGGTTGGTTCACAATATGTATGACATGGTGTTTCATATAATAAAAAGTGATGTTTCATTAAACAGAGGCAAGTTTATGTTAAGCAATTGCAACTGTGAAAATTTAGTTGTGCTAAACATTACCAAATTAGAGTTCATTGAAAAATGTAGTTTTAATCTAATTTTTAGCTGAATTCAGAACATATCCTTAAATTCCTTTGACGGAAAAAGAACTCGTCATCCAACAAAAATCAAAGACTATTGGCCTAGTATGTACCAGTGGCTCAACTTTATAAGAAAATAATACTAACTCCGTTCCAAATTTAGCTTCCTGCTTGACTTTGTACAGTCTTTGAGACAACAATTTGACCATCAATAACTCTCACTATAAAAATATTTAAGTTATAAAAAGTTGATATTGTGAAAGTATAATTAAAAATGAATCTAACATTTGTATTTTGATATTGTAAATCTTGACATATTTTCCATAAATCAATAGTCAAATTTTGTAAACTTTGACTCAAAAAGTCAAGCAGGAAGCTCAATTTGGAACGGATGAAGTATAATACTCAAAAACAATTTAAGGGGGCTCAAAGTAAAAAATTTCCTAAAGAAAATATGCTTTAATTTTACAATTATACACAAAATATATTACTCAATCACAAAAACTTGTATAAGACGTTCTTTCTGTAACTTTTGATGAGACGGTGTCACTTTCCAATTTTCTGTGAGTTGGTCTCACACCAGACTTGTTATTACTCAATATCTTAATTCTTTGTCACCATTGATAAGCTATATGGCACCACTTTTTTTGATTACTGGACCCTACAACATTATTACTAGAGGATGTTTGGGGACCGAAGAACATATAAAAAAAGAAAAAGAAAAAGAAAAAAAAGGTGAACTTCTGTGATCGGGAACCTCTATAAATAGGAGGTACGTACGTCCAAGGCCTCAGTATCACTACAATTTACTACCTGTACTCGGCAGTCATCTACTCGATCTCTCTTGTTTTCGTTTTTCCCGCTTAATCTCAGGTTCTACTAATTCATATATATGTTCAATTATGTTCAGCTATAACGATCGAGATAAATTTATGTACTGTTGAATGAACTATTAATGAATTAATATGCATGATTACATGTTTGAGCATTTTCTTCTAGGTATAGTAATTGCATTTTAAATTACCACTAGCTATAGTACTTAAAACAGTACATCTGGTGCATGAAATTGCAGGAAAAGATGGCATCGAACGTGTTTGGCACTCCCATCACAGACGAAACTCTAATGGGGATGACAAAATATCACGACAAGAAAATAGCTCAAATCGACTTAGCTCGTGTGGCTATGGAGATGAAGAATGCTGAAGGGAAGGATGAGAATGCTCGAACAAGGGTGGAAGAATTGTGGAAGGATTTTAATAATAAAGACTCGCCTGCAACAATGGGGCTCATTTACAACGCTACTGGATATGCTATGAAGTTTGTCTGTGAAAAAGACTGGAATGGTCACCTTTCCAAATCTCCATATCCCACTGTTCTTGCAAATGGCCAATGGGGCATTTTCTTGCACGGCAAATATTACAATTCCGCCGATGAATATTCTAAAGCTGCTATTGTCTATTCTGCCAAGAACAAAAATGGAGAGGAGAAGGAATGGCTCATGTGTTGGGCTAACAACATAAAGAATTCTGACGACAACAACCGCGTAATTATAAATAACTTCATGAATTCCATGCATAATATTAACAAGATCGAATTGTAATGATGTACTACTACTGTTCTTTAAATTGTATTAATCCGAATTTATTTCAATCTGTTTGGTTGCAGGTGTTTGGTGAAATCAAAGATGAAGGGCATTATATGCGATGGGATGATGCTATAGAATCCGTCAGAAGCAATCATCTGGACTTCCATGACGTCAAGAAGAGGCTGGTGCACGAGACTAGTGAGGAAGGAGGATTGCTGATTACTTCAATTGGCAACGAGGCTGTTGCTTACTTCGAGGCGATACTCACTCTGCCCGATGCCTTGAACTAGCTACTATGCTGCGCGCTGCTGGCTATCATCCGTGCTTGATGTGTTATGAACAGGAACAATACACCTACCAATTACCATATGGAGAGGTGTAGGATTGAATAATTAAGTATGTGCTGTGTCCTTTGTTGTTGTTGTTATAAGTGTTGTATCTTTCTCTGTTTTTGTTTTGAAATTGAATAATTGTGGGGAGGGTAATGAGAGACTCGATCCTAGGTCACTGTTAGGAACGAGTGGAAATGCGACAGTGTGCTATATATTTACCCGAATGTCATAATTCTCTGTGTGATTTGAATAATAAAACTGTTTGTGTCTCTTACTCTTTCAATCTATTAATCAAGTGTCTCTATGACTATCTAATAATTGTTGCTATTGAGTGTTCTACTAAGTATAATAACCCTTTTAAATTTGTTAAGTACATTTTTATGGTAAATAATGGTAAGGACGTACTCCAGAAATCATTTGACAGAAAGTCGTTTCATAAACATTTCTCGAGGTTTCGTCAATTGGTCATGGCCTGATTGATATGGAGATTGAAGGCTTTTGAACAAAAGATTTCTGACTTGCATATTTTACTCAATTATTGGCTTTAGTTTACAGCAGGGTTGAAGGCTTTTGAACAAAAGATCCCTCCTTAGTTAAATGCGTATTCTCTTCACAAAGGCTACGCCCAATTTTCCAATCATCAACAACTAATTTATGGTTTGTAAATTGGTCTGTCAATAAGGGATAGCATAACATTGGAATACCACACCATATGCTCTCTAGCATCGAGTTCCATCCACAATACGTCAAAAATCCTCCAATCGCGATATGAGATAACACCTCAATGTGGCAAGTCCTCTTAACAATCATACCCTGGTCACCAACCTCGTCCCTAAAGCCAAAGGGTAGAGGATCGGGGTCATCTGAACTCACCATGTCGGGCCGGAGCACCCAAAGGAAGTTTACCCACTAAGCTTAATTTGCTTCAAAAATCTCCACAAGCTCCCCTTTGCTAATACTCCGTATGTGCCTAACTACCAACGTCCAAACGAAAATGTATAAAACGAAGCCAGAAGATTGGTGTCTAGCCAATGGCTACGGTCTTTTTCGTCCCATAGGCTAGTTGCCACTGGGCTTTTGGTGAATCCAGGTGTAAACAACGGCCCAACTGAATATAATGGGATTTGGGCGTGAATAGTTGAAAATTAAAATAGTCTCGGTCCGAGACCTTGGACCGTATTATTTAGCATGATATCAAGCGATCAGCCCGCTTAGCATCAGTCATAGGTAAGGCTGTTCAAAAATATTCGAACATTTAAATATTCGGTAATCCGGACCCGAAGTATCCGAAACTTAGAATATCCGAAAAGCGGGTATCCGAAATTTCGGATACGGGTATGGATACCAATTTGAAAAAAAACAAATCGAATATATTCGAATTACAAAATATCCAAGTTAAGTAAATTAAGTTGCGTTTTTCTCTTATATTATGCTAGATAACATAATGGTTTAAGGCCTTTTAATTCTACAGCAGGTCATGCGTTCAAATCGTGTCCAAGACATGTTTTTTTTTTCTTTGTTTTTTCTTTCGGTGAAAATGCTTTAATTACCTTTCCTTTCTGAGTTATCTGACTTACCTCCTCTTAGTCACCACAAAAGTAAGAAAACTCTAACCCAACCCTACATTTTCTCTCTCTTCTCTCTCACCGTCATCTTGATCTTGTTCAAGTAATGGCAACTTCTTTGTTCTTCCAAAAATCAACTAAACACACCCACTACCAGAAAAACACGATTGAAATAAAAAGGAAAGAAACCAAGAGCCTATAACAAACCAGCAAATAAATCAAATTGTAAGTGACATCTTGATTGTGAAAAGGAGCAACAATCGAAAGGAACTTTTTCACATTGAATTAAGTTACGTCTTCACTGAATCACTATTGCTTCCTTTTTCACTGGGAATCGACATTAATGGTAGCTTTGTATCTACAATTTTCGGATCTGAAACTTAGATTGTTTGACTCTCTTTTATTCAATGTTAATGTTTGATATGCCAACAAGTATACGGGTATTATCAAAGTAATACAAAAGATCGTCTCCACAAGGAGCGAGGCGTTTCGAATACCAAATTCTCTAAAATCGAGAAAGCTAAGCAAATTCAAGTAATTGTGATGATTGATTCAATTTAACTAGACCTAAAGCTAAGCTAAGATGACAAACTAAGATAAGAGGAAGGATAATCACAATTATAAAGTCAAGGATTAAATATAGAGTGGGGGGTTCACCCAACAAATGACGGTTTAATGCAGTAGATGATAGAACGACATGCAATCGAATGAGTAATTGTGTAGAGATACTAGGTCAATCAATGACTAAGGGCTTCTCTCAAAGTCACCAAAGAAATACCCAATTTCACCCTTCCACCTATTTTCATGAGGTCAAGCTTTATTGGGCTCATTAAGCAACACCTAGCTCAAGCATCTCCAAAAGGAAATCTACCTACTTTCGTGGTTGAATCCATTTGTTTAGTCAATAAAACTCCTATGATTACCTTACCCCCTTTCGGTTTTAAGTTAATCACACAAAAGATAAGCCAAGTTCTCACTTAGACATTTTATCAAACACTTGGAGTTCACAAAGCTAAATGCACAATAACCCATTCAATCACAATATATTCACATCATCCAAGCATCAAATCACCATAGTTGGGCTAACCCCAACTCTAATAAGAGAGATTAGCCAATAACCATCATGAGATTAAGCAAAATAAACTTCATAATGACAATACCCATAATATTCAACAACAAAGATTTAAAATTGCAAGTATTGATAGAAAGAGAGAGGAGAGAGAAAGCTTACAACCAAATACTAAGGATTAAGGAGTTGATTAGAAATAAATAACCAAGATCAAAGTTCTCTAAGTACCTAAACTTTGTTCTTGAAGAACCCTAAGAAAAGTTCTAGTCTAGCCCAAAATGAAGCATAACCCCTTCTCCAAGAAAATGTCACTTATATAGGGGTTTTACAAGTCAAAATGGTCAACCATGACCTCTGATAGCGAACCGTGACCAAAACTAGCGGACCGCGACCAGGTCATGGTTCGCGTCTGATGCTCTTAAGAGTTAATTACTAGCTAAGGCGAACCACGACCAGGTCATGGCTCGGCTTCACAAGTCATGGTAGACTCTGGTGCTATTTTCTTGCCTCTTGAAGGTGAACTATGACCATGTTTGAGACATGGCTTGCTCATGGTTCATTCTTGAGGTCTCTTCTTGATATTTCTTTGCTTCCTTTGATCATCCTTACTCATGTTTGAGCCTCCATCACAATCTCCTCAACATTTGAGATCGTTCAACACTCAACATGTCACATTTTTGCTCCAAGAACGGTTATCTACACAATAAGGTAAACCAAAAGCGTAAAATAGAACAAAGAAGGATAAAACGAATAAAAGAGAACGAAAAATCATCAATTAACCTAGTAAACTAGTACTAAATTATACTAAAATATATACAAATAAACACTTATCAAACTCCCCCATGCTTAACCTTTGCTTGTCCTCAAGCAAACACTAAATAATCACATCAAGTAAGATTGAAGGTTAGCACGAAGTAGTCGAGAGATCACCTCCTCAAGTGGGGAACATCGACAAAGCACTTAACATGAACATAAGAACTCGAGTTCCTTGAAGCCAAAACAAGTTTTCAAACCATTTTAAACCGAAGTTTTGAAAAGTTATGAAACAAGTTCACGAAGTATAAAGCATACAAGCACTCAACCGAATTGGTAATTTTCCTTAAGAAGTAAAGCAAGTTAGCCCGAGAGACTCTCACTTTAGGAAATGTAAGTCCCTCACTCTCATGTGTGTTTGGGTGATCATGCAATATTCAACACTCGAGACTCAAATTTCGATGGCATCCTACCATATGCTTGCCTATCTTCTAAAATCTCTACCGCTAGTTGACAACTCCATATGCAAAGATCGGGAGGACTTTTGGGTTGTAATCAGGCTTAAGGTAAGGTGGGAATACATTTGGGATGTGGACTTAGAGTCAAAAAGACATAGTGGAAACAGAAACATCCCCCTAGATCCGTCTAGAAAAGATCAAGGGGATGCAAAAATTATCTCCAAAAACCAAAAACACCAACTCCACTCTTGTGTAACATTACACCAAACCAAACTTATTGACAACTTTGACCAAACTTTATCACTAGGAGTATCGGGGCAAGATTATTCCAATTAAATGAGATAAGGCCCTTCCTCTACTACTAAAACATTTATTTACTCCCTTTTTTTCTTTTTCTTTTTTCAATGTACCGAAGCTTCTTGAAACTCAAAGCCAACCATTATCATTTTATTTCTCACAAATCACACCCTCATGCTTATCTTTTACTCAAATACTCAATTCAATACTCAACCCACCGAAAAGAACAAATTTCACTAGTCTTAGACTTGGGAGATGGTTGTGTTTGGGGAAGAGAAAGCATGTAATGAAGTTTACCAAAGAAAGGGCACAAGCTCAAAGGGGCTCCAAAGTGGGAAAATGATGTACAAGGGGGGCTATTTGACTTAAAGTAGCTTAAGTACAAACAAACAAATGAATGCCTCCGTCCTACCGATGCAAAATGGGTGTCTAATGCAATTTTTGACCAAGAATCAAGGCAAGTTCTAGAGTGATGCCAACCGAAGTGAATCAAGCACACATGAAAAGAAAATAAACCGATATGAACGTGTCGATTTTTGGGCTCAAATTCTCACCGGTTAAAGTCCATCTAAAACTAATCACTTCACGACTTAAGGAGGATTAGCAAGTGATTGACAACGTGTCAACACTCATGCTTGCATACCAAGACCAAGTGAACAAAACCCAATTTTAAAAATCATGATTAGGAGATCACATTTTTCAAAATTTTCACCTCAAGTCTCATGTCACATGTTAATACCAACCAATGTTCCTCTATGGTCATCATACAAGGATCACTTCTCTCTATTTTGGGTATTTTCATTTTTTTGATTTTTTTTTTCAAATTTTTTTTTTTTTGAATTTTCATTTGAAATGCAACCTAGATGATATGCAAACCTAAAACATGATCAATGCAATCTAAATATCAATATATACATGGAAATGCAACTAAATTCTCTAACATGCTTCTACATTAAACTAGCACAATTCCAATCACCAACCATAATCATAACACCATCATCACATCCACCAAATCACAATTCATCACGTATCACCACAACACCACAATATCTCACCACCACAACATATCACCAACAAGAACAATAATAAGATATCAATCCCCCTATGCTTAAACTTTGCATTGTCCTCAATGTAAAGGAAATAAAGTGAAAGGAGGGAAGGTGAGTACTTACAAAGCAATTGGGGTGGGCCGGGTGGGAAGAAGAAGCGTCTCCCGAGAAGTTTTTCATACCCTCTTAGGTGCTATTGAAGAACCTTGGTGGTGCTTGAAGTCGAAGGATTGACACGGGAGATTGAAAGCTAGCACTTCCTTCCACATATGCCATTGGTTGTTCGAAACTTTTGGGGCGGTGGTATATGATCCAATGGTGACTTTGCTTCTTTTCTCATTCATCATGTTCTTCTTTAATCCATCATTATAAGAAGTCAAGGCCCGTAACAACTTATCAAAATCACTTGCCCACATCACAAAAGGACGCAAATAAGAGATCATTATCATAAGAATATAATCAAGAATCGTAGATCTCTTGAATTTGTCATATGCCCTTGAAAAGTCAAAAGAAGGACGAGAAGAAGCTTTCCACCCAATTGGCTTATTATTGTCCTCATGCCTCCCTTTAGGCATTTTATTCACTATAGGCTCATCGACCCGAAAGGTGGAAGAATCACAAAACACAAGTGCACTATCGGGATTTACAAGGACAACACCAAAAGACTTGTGAGAAGGGGAATCATTAAGAGGATATAAGATCGGAGAAGAGATCATATCAATGCACCCGGTTGAGAATGGATCTTGATACTCGATATCACAAAACTCATTTTCTCCCGACTCAACAACGATCTTTTCTTCAATGCAATCCCCATTTGTAGACAAACTAGCCACTTGAACCACTTGATGCTCGGGCATCTCGGTGTGGGTGATAAATGCATCAACTTTGCAACACAATTTGCCTAGAGTTTCTTGTAACTCCTCATTGCTCTTTTGTGTTTGAACAATAAATTGTTCCAAAAGAGTCTCCAAGTGAGACTTGGGTTGGGAAGTTTGCTCTTCTCCATGAATATTGGGATGATCCCAATTATCAAGAGTGTAGTCAACAAAGCAATGATCATTTTGGTTACTTTGGTAAATGGTGTCTACATTATTAGCATTTTCATGACTAGATTGATACCCATTATCCTCATGCCCAACATAAGCATAGCAATCATTATAAGCATTAGGCACATCACATTCATTCGCATTCAAATATCCATAATATTGGTTATAGTCACCATAATCATAAGCATATGAACTTGAATGATTATTTCCACAACCTTCTTGATTCCAACATGTTTCCATTAAGGAAATCAAAGAAGACGATGTGAAAGACAAGGGAAAAAAAATGCTTAGTCTATCCTATTTAAGGGAACTTCATATCGAAACAAGCCTTGCTCCCCGGCAACGGCGCCAAAAACTTGATACGCCCGCAAGTATACGGGTATTATTAAAGTAATACAAAAGATCGTCTCCACAAGGAGCGAGGCGTTTCGAATACCAAATTCTCTAAAATCGAGAAAGCTAAGCAAATTCAAGTAATTGTGATGATTGATTCAATTTAACTAGACCTAAAGCTAAGCTAAGATGACAAACTAAGATAAGAGGAAGGATAATCACAATTATAAAGTCAAGGATTAAATATAGAGTGGGGGGTTCACCCAACAAATGACGGTTTAATGCAATAGATGATAGAACGACATGCAATCGAATCAGTATTTGTGTAGAGATACTAGGTCAATCAATGACTAAGGGCTTCTCTCAAGGTCACCAAAGAAATACCCAATTCCACCCTTCCACCTATTTACATGGGGTCAAGCTTTATTGGGCTCATTAAGCAACACCTAGCTCAAGCATCTCCAAAAGGAAATCTACCTACTTTCGTGGTTGAATCCATTTGTTTAGTCAATGAGACTCCTATGATTACCTTACCCCCTTTCGGTTTTAAATTAATCACACAAAAGATAAGCCAAGTTCTCACTTAGACATTTTATCAAACACTTGGAGTTCACAAAGCTAAATGCACAATAACCCATTCAATCACAATATATTCACATCATCCAAGCATCAAATCACCATAGTTGGGCTAACCCCAACTCTAATAAGAGAGATTAGCCAATAACAATCATGAGATTAAACAAAATAAACTTCATAATGACAATACCCATAATATTCAACAACAAAGATTTAAAATTGCAAGTATTGAAAGAAAGAGAGAGGAGAGAGAAAACTTACAACCAAATACTAAGGATTAAGGAGTTGATTAGAAATAAATAACCAAGACCAAAGTTCTCTAAGTACCTAAACTTTGTTCTTGAAGAACCCTAAGAAAAGTTCTAGTCTAGCCCAAAATGAAGCATAACCCCTTCTCCAAGAAAATGTCACTTATATAGGGGTTTTACAAGTCAAAATGGTCAACCATGACCTCTGATAGCGAACCGTGACCAAAACTAGCGAACCGCGACCAAGTCATGGTTCGCATCTGATGCTCTTAAGAGTTAATTACTAGCTAAGTCGAACCACGACCAGGTCATGGCTCGGCTTCACAAGTCATGGTAGACTCTGGTGCTATTTTCTTGCCTCTTGAAGGTGAACCATGACCATGTTTGAGACATGGCTTGTTCATGGTTCATTCTTGAGGTCTCTTCTTGATATTTCTTTGCTTCCTTTGATCATCCTTGCTCATACTTGAGTCTCCATCACAATCTCCTCAACATTTGAGATCGTTCAACACTCAACATGTCACATTTTTGCTCCAAGAACGGTTATCTACACAATAAGGTAAACCAAAAGCGTAAAATAGAACAAAGAAGGATAAAACGAATAAAAGAGAACGAAAAACAACAATTAACCTAGTAAACTAGTACTAAATTATACTAAAAATATATACAAATAAACACTTATCAATGTTCCATTTTGGTGAGACTTTGCCATATTTGGGCATCTCAATATTAGGTGTTAATATTTTTGGAATTTTAGTAATTTAAAAACAAGCCAAAAGTACTATTTTGGATGTTTCGGATATCCGTATTCGGCTACCCGATATTTCGGTATCTGATTTTTCGGATACGGATTAGGATACCGAAATTCAGTATCCGAAATTTTGGATACCCGCGTATGAACATCCCTAGTCATAGGCTTATACCTGAGACTGAGGGCATCCCCATCAAATAGTTTTATGGGAGAGCTTTTTGTCATGCCACATCACCAACCTACAAACTTCTCTTCCACAAACCTCCCCCTCCTACTGAAAAAAAATTCTAAAAAACTTTTCCTTTTTTTCCCTCACAGTGAGGTTTGTGAAAGACGTTTGTACTGGCAAACCTGCTTTGTGGAAGACCCCCCCAAACCTCTCTCCCCACCAAAGCTTTGAGTTTTTTGGCCTGCAAAAAACTCTCCTAAAATCTTTAATAGGGATGCCCTGAGAGGATGTTCTTGTGAGTTGTGACTAGGTCTGGCAATCCCACCCGCATTCATGAATATCCATCCCACCGGCCCCAGATAAATGGGTGAAAACCCGATTAAACGGGTGATAAGACGGGTGATGGGTGGATCGGGTGGGATTCGGGTGAAGGTTTTTCACCCGTGAATCCCACCCGTGAATCCACCCGTCACCCATTTAATATTTTAAATCAAAAAAAAATAGAAAAATATAAATAGGAACTAAAAATCATAAATTGCAGGACTTTCACTGAAATTCACCAAATGTTAAAGTGTCTTATGCATCATCTTCTTCCTCTAACTGATTGCCGAAACTCTTACTTACTGGCTAGTTGGCTACTGCTCCTTTTCTCTCATGCTCTCGGTCACACTCTTTCTCTCTCCTCACCACGTTGTTGCTCTTGTTTGGGTTTGAATTGATATTTACGTTGCTTTAGTGTATAAATTGGATGATTGAGTTTTATAATTACATTTGCTTCTATTTTCCCAGTAATCATTAATCACTCCATCAATTTATTCGTTTGCATAATTATTTCACCTGTTTGTCACTCGATCTACCCATTTACCCATGGATGATGGGTGGATTGGATGCGGGTGAAGTATTTCATGGGTGATGGATGGATGGGTGGAGGTGAAAAATTAAATGGGTGGATGCGGATGATGCTCCACCCGACCCGAATTCGACTCATTGACAGGCCTAGTTGTGACGTATCTTCAAGAGAAGGAATGATGCTAAGAGCCTATGCGGGCTGTGAATGATGCTAATGGTTCAGCTATGCACAAATACATTATAAGGCCCTGTTCTTTTCGTCGTTTTCATGTTGTATTCCTTTTCGTTCCGTTCCGTTCCGTTCCGTTCTAATCCGACCCGTTCTGTTCCACGCCGCATTCTGTACTTCATTTTGTCTCACATATTTTTGAATTATCCGCACCATGCCGTTCTGTTCCGTTCCGTTTCTTACCGTCCCGTACCATTCCGTTGAAGAGAATAAGGCCTAATTCTGTCTTTTCTTTACATCTTCGGATAGTTGAACGGTGGAGGACCGGAGACAGGAGTTTACCTATCACATCTCACCGTCACTTATTGCTTTTTAGCTGGATTGAAGAAGTAGCATTTGACTAATAATCAGACATCAGTGTTTTTTGTTGTTTGTTTGTTTTTCTAGCTAGCTAGTTTGCTGTTACCATGATGTATTGAGTCGTCTTCATACATTCGGCCTTTCGTAGTCGGCTTTATTGCTGCTATTTTCTTAAAAAAAATGTTAAGATAAGAGTGGAACTCAAAAACAACATCAACTTTATTCCCAAAAAAAAAAAGAAGCTAAGTCGCACAAGAATGCAAGAGAAAAGTCATGATAGCTAGGGAGTACAAGAAACAAGATCAACATAACACGAAACAGAGTCAAAGAACACAAAACATGAAACTCACTTGCGCAAGGATAAATTGGGGGTGGCAGACCTTCAAAGGCAACCTGGTGACGAAAAGAAAATAAAGCTGCGCCCTGCAGGAGTAGAACTCACAACTAAGGGCTCGTATGTTTCAACTGAAAAATAAAACTCATATCATTTTGGACCATTCATAAAACATTTTGGGCGCGGGCCACATCCACGTCGTCCTTCTCGTGATCCTGGCCCTTGTTGTCATCATCCTGAGAACCTTGATAGGCAAGTTGGCGAGCTAAGATGTCGCCATGCGGCATTGGGGCGACATAGACATGGACTCGGTTATGAATGGTAAGGGCAGCGTGGTGACTGGCAGCATGCTTCTCTGATCCCGTGTGAATGAACTTATTCACCAGCCACGATACCGCTGCGCCAGCAAGGAAGCCAATGGCTATGCCAGCGCCAACTCCGGTCACGGTAAGGATGAGTGAGGAGATAATGCCAGCTCCAATTCCTACAGCAGTGAGTACGCTAGCTACGGCCGCAGTTACGATTACTTCTCCTGCATAGCCGGCGATAAAGCTCACCCCCAGTTTTGCTACGTATTCGATTGCCGTTCGGATTTTGTGCTCCGAGTAATATATGTCCAACGCAATCATGCCTATGGAAATCAGCAACAGGGCTTTCCCTGCCTTATTTCCGTGCGTGTTGTTAAAGTAAGCTTAAATTCTATACACAAACGAGTACATACTTTTTGACCATGTCCTCAAAGGTAGCAGAGGTGGTGCCCTTCTTCCAAAATTGATATGCCTTAGAAGTGTTGCTGCTGACAGGGGTCTTCCTGCTGAGCATGTATTTCTTCTGAAAATCCTTGTGCTCAATCAGTTCCTTGATTAGCTCCCGGCCTTCCTCTTCGAGTTTTACCAACTTTTGTGTCTCAGCCGATTGACGGGCAACTGCTTCAGCCTCCTCTACGCCGGCTGAATCGGCCGCTGCTTTAGCTTCAAGCCTGGCGGGATCGCCCTCAGGGAAGCCTTCAGCTGCCTCTAGTGCAGCCACACGACGCGCCTGCGCTTCTGCCTGTTGTTGTTCTGCTTCTACTCTCGCTGTGGTAGCCTCATCTACCCCGTCTGTGATGGTACTCATATCAGACTCAAGGCTCTCCGCATAGTCTCGGATCTTTTTCATGTAATCATGGCGTACGTGGTGGTTCCACATGTTCTTAAGGGCCGTGCCTACCCCCATCTTTACGTACTCCTCGTACTGATGGATGATTTCCGATGTGGTGGTGGTCCTGGTGGTGGTGCTGCTGCTGCTTCGGCCCCTCTTAAAACCTGAAGAAGGGCCGAACACAGATTTTATTTTCCTTTTATTTCCCTTATCACTACTACTAATTATTACAGTCTCCCACCCCTGTCGCTCCTTCCCACGTAGTGGTGGCGGCTTTGGCGTCCCCGCTTCATCGATCATCTGTCTTTGCAGGTTGGCTGGTTTATTAACCAGATTAACCGCCAATTTGTAGGCATCGAGGCTCTCCAACAGGTATTCACCCCGATGTTTCTCCGACCTGAACGGGATGCTCTTGATTCGGTTCTGCTCCTGGTAATGCACCAGCTTCGCTAATGTCTTCAGCTGTTCACCACTCAACATCAACTCATCATCTTCACTACCCATTTTTAATTCCAGACCAATTATTTGAGATCGATAACTAACCCAGTTATATCACTGCTCTTTAATAGTCTTGCTTTTCAGAATCTAATCTAACTCCTATATATGCGTTTCCTAACCGAATAATTACGTTATTATACTAAACAATAATTAGCTTATTAGATTAATTACTAACTACGCTACATAAAAAAAACACAAAAATTTGTATAAGACGGTCTTACGGATCCTTACGGTGATAGAGACAATGACCAATTTTAAAAAGTGAATGGCCCCTCATCATAAGTTGACTGGTCCAGTGGCGTATCCAAGCTAGGGGGACAGGTGGGGGACAGACGTCGACCCCTTTTTTCGGTAACTTTTTTGGCATATATATTATAGAAGTACTTTGTATCATCAATACTTGTGTGCAGCATTGGTATGACTTTTTTTTCTATTATCCAGGAGGTTATAGGTTCAAATCTTTGTAGCAGGGAAAAAATGCTCTAAATAATTCCAAGTTTGAGTGGTGTGCCAATAATAATCCCAAATAAGAAAATACACAAGAATAATTCAAGCTGTAATTTCTGTTTGGTTTAATTTGTTGTTTTTTTTAAAATCTATTTCCTTCATTGTTGTCACGTCAATAATTTCTAACGGAAAGTTAGCACTGCTATGTCTAGGAGCAAAACTGAAACACAGAGGAAAGTTTGGGATTATTCTTGTGTATTTCTTCACTTAGGATTATTATTGGCACACCGCTCAGCAAACTCGGGATTAGTTAGAGGAATTTTTCCTTGTAGCAATTATTGTCTAGCTTTTTCTTCTACCATTCTTCCCTCTGTTTTATGTTTTGATCTTATCATTTCCTATTTTCAAGTCTTCCATTTTTTGATCTCATTGTTTTATGTGTTTTATTTTTTGATCTTATCGTTCCTTCTTTTAATTAAGTTTATACAATAAGTGTCAGATGAATCCCTTTTTTGTTTTTTGAAGAAAAAAATCTTCTCCAATTTGTCACCCCGTTATTAAGTTTCTGAATATGTCACTGGACTAGTCTCACACATACCAACTTTATCGTGATTGGATGGGTTCAAGAATAACACTGTCTCTCAACGAAAATAATTAATGTTGTATAAGAGTATAAGACCATTTCATCATGTTAAGACGATCGAAAGTAAGTAATACCTTTTATTCAAAATATATCCTTTAATTTTTTGTCTGAAAAGTAATTTTTTTGGTCCGAAAAATAACTGTGTTTTTCAACAACCGAAATTTTTTGAAATAAAATAACATTTTTCACTCCTGTGTGAGTTGTCTCTAATCTCATCTTTTTCATGACTACCAAAGCTCTCTATTCTTCGTTGGAGTTTTGATGTCTTCCCATACAATCTACGAACACTTTGAGCTTCTTGTGGAAGACACCCTAGCTGGATTGAAGTTAACTATATATATCCACGCATAACTTAGAACGCCGGTATCGTAGTATCCTTATCCGATATCCGTATAGACATCTGTGTGTGCTACCTAGGAAAAGCCGGGAAGACTCAGCGCAGAGACTGATGGTACGTAGTCACAAATAGGACTACCTCCGTTTTTTAAAGATGTTTACATTTGTTTTTTCACGGTCTTCAATGAACTACTTTGACCGTATAAAATTATAATTTTTTGCAAGTATTTTTTAAAATGAATCTAACTATAGCATCTTTACATTATAAATCTTTGTATCTTTTCACTAATTTATGGTCAAAGTTTGTACACTCTAACATTGAAAAATGAAATATAAACATTTTGATGAAATAGATTAAGTATTAACTAACCGTTTCGTTCCACGCCATAAGCCACACTGCTTAAATTTCACATTACCCAAGCGGCCAAGCGGATTAACCTTCGTTTGATTTAACCATTATCAGTATGGATTAATACTACTAGCTAGAATCGGGCTCATTATTTACGACATGGATAAAAGAAGCCTGTCATGTCAGAGTTAGCTGGCTGAGTTTCAAAGCGTCGATATTTGCTACTTCAACAGATACTAGTGGGTGCTAACCTCAGATGGTGAGGGTTAGGTGTTCCATCGCCATTCATTTGTGTTCTCTTTTTGACGAGTAAAAAAAACCTCATCACCAATGAGGGTCGTTTCTCGCTTGATGTCAGCCCACCTTGAATAACCAATGTGAGCTAATATTTGTATTGGATGCTGTGCTAAGATACTATTGGTTTAGCAATTAAAAAGAGAGAGAGACTAGTGATTCGCTAGAAAAATTGGATTTTGTGTATGGATCTCCAATGTCCATTTGCCAGAAAAGAAGCCGCGAATCTCCGTGTTCAAGGAAGACATATATATATATATATATATATATATATATATATATATATATATATATATATATATATATATTTATTTATTTTTTTAGAAATGGGCCAGTGCTTTAATAAAATTAAATCTAGGCTTGGAGTGATAATTGAATATGAACTCGACATTGGTGTTAGGGCCCATGGATAACGATCATCACGGGCTTGTTTAGTGCAAATCATGCAGATTATTTTACCTTTTAACAATATGTCGTATTCAACATGCATGTAAGTATTATTATCGTAGAGAATTGAGGTGGGAGTCGAGATGACAATTATGTTATTTGAATTCGGGAAAAATTCGGGTTCAAATTCTATTACCCACCTAGTAAGAAATTTATCCCCTTTTTCTCTTTTAGGTAGGGCCTCCTTACCATCTTAAAAAAAAAAGTATTATTATCGTAGAAAATGAAAATAAAGTACGCCAAGAGGGCTTAAATTTAAATAAATCAAATGGGAAATTGGATCCACGTATGTACTCTTTATCAAATGGAGACAAAGATATTGGATCCACGCATGTAAGTCTTTACTTTTTGGTCGTATCACTACAAGAAAAATGGGTTTAGACAACGCCCTAAAAATATTGTTAAATACGGAGAAAGTGTTGGTAAAGCCTTTAGCCAACACTTTTCAAGCCGTTGATTTTGATAGGCGTTGGTAGGGGTGAGTATAGGTCCTGGGTGCCTAGTTTTGGTACTGGAATTGGTTTGAACTTGATGGGTCTGGACCTGGAACTGCTCTTACCAATACTAATTCTGGGTCCCAAAATTCGGAACTGGTTGCAACCAATTCCAATTCTGAGTATTATTTTCTCGGACCCAGTACCCAGTGGATACCTGCTAAGACTAATATTAAGTATCTTCCAAACATCGAATTGGTATTAAAATTGGTCCCAGTACTATTAATGCTACTGCTAACTTACCTTTTGATATCACATAGGTTACAATTTCTGTGTTTTGATATTGTAAGCGAATGTACTACAGTACAACTGTAAACTCTTAGTAATTAGATAATATTGGCATTCATCCAAAGAAATTTTATAGGGGGATGGGTACCTGGTCCTGGAACTGGACTTGCCAATTCCAAGTCTGGGTATCAATTTCGAGGAACTGGTCCAACCAATTCCAATACTGGGTCCGAGTTTTGAGGAACTGGTCTAAACAATTCCAATACCAAATCCCGAAATTTTAGGTGGGTACTTGCCTATACTCACCCTTAGGCGTTGGCACAGATCTATGCCAACACTTTTTTAGGCTATGCCTACACTTTTAGATTAGTGTCGCCAGAAATAATCTATGCCAACACTTTTAGACTAGTGTCACTAAAAAATAGCTATGCCAACGCTTTTACATTGCAAAGTAAGCCAGCGGTTTGATTGAATTATGCCAATTTCCAATGATCCAAAACAATTTAAGAACACGTTTTTTTTTCCCTCTGCCAACACTTTCATTTGATAATTTCAACAAAAATTCATGTGAGATATCGTTTTGTATATACATGAAGTCTTTGATCATTGCAATCAACATATGATTAAATACTATGCTCAAAATACTATTTTAAGTACATATGCAACATTTTTCATGATTTATAAATGAGTCTCATACAAAAGTGCGAAGTGCGCCCACTATACATAATATATATATGGTTGAGAATTTTATAAATTCCCACTACATAAGTTCAATGCTCCAAAAGTTGAGAATTCTATCAAGTGACCCAACACGATCTTCAAAAGCACCCAACCCTTTACTTTGCTCGAACAAAAGAAGTCATCCAAAACCCTATATAAAATTAATAAAACCAACATTAGTTTATAAGTCAACCAAACAAGAAAAAAAAATCACGGTTTATACAACCTCAATTTATAGTATAAATGTCCCTTGATATTCTTCATACCAGAAAACAGAGAACACTAGATCAAAACAAAGGAGCCAAAAACAAAGTACACTAGATTCTTCATATTCTGCAACATGACGAACAGAAAACAAGCTCACAAACAATCAAATATGAGAGAGAGAGAGAGAGAGAGAGAGAGAGAGAGAGAGAGAGAGAGAGAGAGAGAGAGAGGGACCTGGTGCTTGATGAGGCGACAATGAGTAGCTCTGGTCTCCTTAGGACAGATGTAAAGACTCAAGAAGCAAGTATTATCAACACTTGCACAATAACCAACCTCACCAACTTGCTGCAAATATAAACTACAACAATCAACATTTGACATAGTGAAGTTACTAATTACACCTCAAAAAAAAAAAAAAAAAAGAAGAGAGAAACAATGCACCAGCAATGCTAAGTATTTGACAAAGTACTAATAAGCTCAAAAAAATATATAGACACTACATCAATACTTTATCCTAATGCACCCTTTTACTATAGAGTTGAAGTTACGCTTGAAAAATATAAAATACATCACTAACAACAGCAGCATCAGCACCAGCACCGGCAATGCTGCATCACCAGTACTAACAGCAATTCTGCAGCACCAGCAGCAGCAATGCTGCAGCAACACCACCAGCAGGAGCACTGCTGCACCAGCAGCACTGCTGCACCAGCAATGCTGCAACAGCAAGCAGCACTGCTGCAGCACCACCACCACCAGCAGCAAGACTGCAGCAGTACAACCAGCAGCACACCTTCAAAATAGTTTCTAGTTTCATTCTTTCTTCGAAGCGTAGTTCGGTTTAATTCCATCCCATTGTGATTATAGAATACCATAAATAAACCCTAATAATATCCATCCTCGAGTGCAAGGATCAACAACCAGACATACTCCCTCCCCCCGCACCAGACCACCACCGATGCATAAAACAAGCATAAAAATTTAAACTTCACATAAGCCTAAAACAGCAACACAGTTCTGCAATCCAGCCCTGCCAATTGAACAAATTAAAACTCTAACAAATCTGGAAGAATGGTACAATAAATTATAAAGAAGTGTGTTTAGACTATTTTCGGAAACAGAAACAATACACGAATCAGATGATCATAAGGCCATAACCACCACCAGAACCTTACCTCCCCTACCCCTCCATGTCTCCCCTCCATCTCTCCACTATGATATGTTCAGAAAATCAGTAAGCAGATGGCAGCTCCGAAAATCAGTTGAGATTCAGGTTGCACAGTTTTGCGTTTTGAAGATTAGAAAACATACTACAATAAGTTAAGAATACTCAATCCAGTAACAAAATAGTATCACAAGAATCCCACCCTGAACTCTTCAATCTTTTTCCACAGCTATTCTGAAATATGCATAGCCAAAACCATAAAAGAACTTATCATAGCAATAAAATCCCCTCAAAACAAAATAATAAAAATTTAAGCAGTAAAATAATGAATTCTCGGAACTAAAAAGAGATAGCCAGAGTACTCACTAAATCCCCAAATTTGTTGCTATTATTATCTGTATTGCAGTTTTCTGTTGAAAAAGAACCACAATCTAACAAAATGAAACAAATCACCAAGTAAGGAGAAACAGAAATAATCAGAAAACCTATCACTTTGCGTATAATGTAAAAACCCTAAGATTGAATCTCACCATGAATTCCAGTGTTAAGAGCCCATGACATTGCTATAAACTAAATATTTAAACTCCATCAGGCATCAATTAACAAATGTAAAACACAATATAAAGTAAATTGGAAGGTGAAATTACCTGAAAGATAAGAACATTATCAGATGATGACAATGGCGAATTCATAACATATAGCAACAAAGTAGGCCAAAAACAACCTGAAATTGATTCAGTGAAACGAACAAAATAAGGTTCAGAAGAATTGAAATTGAAATCTAAAACTAAGAAAAAGTACCAGATTTCATCAAACCCTAAAAAATGGAACCATAGTAAACTAAAGCAAATTGAAAGAACATTAAACTTAGGCTCAGATATTCGATTTACAATGCAAAATGAAATGAGGAGTTTATATCTGCATACAAAAACAAGAGAGGAGAGAGATTTGAGACTCAATTCTGAAAAATTCACATACAAAACAGTGGTCACGACGCGTGCAAGCGGTGAAAATTGTGAGCCTAATTTAGAGAAACCCTAGCAATTGGGAAATTTTCTGAGAGAGTACGAAAATTCAGAAGAAATTTAACAGAATTTGTGAGTGAAATTTCAGAAGAAACTAATGTGACTTTGTAGATCGAGCAGTTCAACAATGGGCGAGTGATAGTGAGGAATTGCGATGAGAGAATTTTGGGAAAGTGAGAGAGAGTGTTTGATGGTAATGAAAAAAAGGAAATTAGTCATTTGGGTGGGTGAATGAAATTTAGCGAGAAAATTTTCGCGACGGTGGACGGTGGTGCAGATTGGGCCTTGGGTTTGGGTTTTGAGGGAGGAGAGAGAATGAGTAGGTGGAGTCATGGTCTCGTGGAGATGGGTCATGGAGTGGCCTGGTCAAGTGGTGGGTGTGTTTGGCAAAGTGAAACCAGTTTAATGAAATTTAAGGCGACGGTTTGCATTTTTACCAAAGTGTTGGCATAAGCCTCTATATTCATAAGAAATTAAAATTATTGTCAAAATTAATCAATGCCAACGCTTTTCAAATAACTGTTGCCATAGCCCTATACTTAGCCCAACGATTACAAAAGCGTTGGCATAGTTCAATTGTTGCAACATTTTTAAAAGTGTTGGCAGAAATTCGTTGGCTTAGCCTCGTTTTCTTGTAGTGTATTCATAGTGATCAATGACTAGTGGCGGATCTAGGAAACTAATAATATGGATGCTAAAACTGAATTATTAAATAATATGGGTACCGAAACTAAATTATTGAGGTATTTTAGCATAATTTTAAAAAAAATCCAAAAATTAGGGTATTTTAGCAAAATTTTCCGAAAAAACTGATTATCCGGAACGGTGCCCCGTACTGAATCCGCCATTAGTGACTACTAGGTTAGAGATCAAAAGGTGGTTTGAAAACATTGAAAAAGGGGAGAGGTGAGAAAAAGATTAAAAAATAAATAAAGAATAGTTAGTGTATGGTATACTTGATGTATAATGGAGATCCTCTATTTTATTTTATGTATCATTTTATGTTCTATATATATCTGTCTCTAGTTTTGTCATGCATTTCAGTTAGTAGTAAAATAAATTTAAAAGCTAATGTGTTAAATTTATAAAAAGTTGAGACAGAAAATGACACATAAAATAAAATAAAAAAATCCTTACTACTTGATGTATCATTATCTTTTTCCTTGAGAGAAATTACGCCAGGAAACTCGGATACCTACTACCTATGAAGACAAAGATTTCTTTATTGGTAGAAATGAGGGCTTTAAAATAAATTAAATCGAGGCATGTAGACAAACATATTGCGATTGGATCTGTATGATTAAAAATAAACTCAAGATTGGTGTTATTAGCAGCCAATACTTCACTGATGACTATCATCATGGGCCTAATTGTGTAGTGCAAAATTGTGATTATGGTTATGTTTGAACAAAAAACTTTTGACCGCTTTAGAGAGAGTTTTAACTTTTTGAGTAAAGAAAAGTTCCCTACTTTTATTTGGTTAGACAAGTTGCTAAGGAACGTTTTGTTCAATTGTTGGAAAGAGAATGCAATGAAATGGAATGCAATGAAATGGAATGCAATGCAAAGGAATAGAATTTAAGGAAAGAATAGTAATTGTAATTGTTATTTTTGAAAGTTGTTTGGTTAAGGTTTCGGGTGGAGTCACTTATAGTGTCACCATCATCGTTGTCCATCATTTTTGGTTTCTTTGCAACCTCAGCATCAAAAGTCCTACTTGAACTAGAAAGCATACTATTGAGTTGACGCATAAACTGCTCTCGCATCAATACTACTTAGATAATAGTTCTTCATGTGCACATCCCGTTGGTATGGAAAGATATTAGTTGAAAGCCAAGTCGCCGATGAATCAATTTCTTTGTTTCAACGAATCAAGTACAAGCCAGCATTTTTCCTATGTTCTCCCTTTCACTCTTGGAACTAACTTGCCCGTTGGAGACCTACCGAATTGCCTTCCTTGCTTTCATCCCTTGTCGTGAGCTAGATTGAGTTATGGTTAACAACAGAACAAGACCAGTAAAAAATGAGTTATGATATATACCACTAGAGATAAGGGATTAGCAAATCCATATATACTCAAAAGTATCACTTTCACTATTGGTCTTACACAATAATATATTCATAGAGATAAGGGATTAGCGCGCAAATCCTAATCAATTATTGGTGACTAGCAATTAGTTTATCACGACCATATATAATAATGACCCTGTCACATCTGAATAATTATAAATAGGAAGGACAACAGAGGCCTCATTGCTCATTGCATGCTCTCACTCTAGCCCTTTCATTGGTAGTCCTCGCTCAGATCAGCAGTTGATTTGTTAACTTTTCTGCTTTCCTTTTTCTCTCGTCGTCCCTCATCACTCTCAGTCTCAGTCGCTCAGGTTCTACTTTTATATTCCTTGTACTTGCATAGTGCTGCGTAATTTGTTTCTCCTTAATTACAAGTTTCTATTTAGTGTACACATAATATATATTAGTTACTGCAGACGAACATTATTAATGGTACGTACGTGCGTGCAGGTGCAGGTGGGTGTAGATCGATGGCATCCAATGTGTTTGGCACTCCCATCACAGACGAAACTCTGATGGGGATGACAAAATATCACGACAAGAAAATAACTCAAATCGAGTTAGCTCGTGTGGCTATAGAGATGAAGAATGCGGAAGGGAAGGATGAGAATGCTCGCACAAGAGTAATGGAAATGTGCAAAGATTATAATGATACACCGGCCACAATGGGGCTCATTTACAACGCTACTGGATATGCTATCAAGTTTGTCTGTGAAAAAGACTGGAATGGTCACCTTTCCAAATCTCCATATCCTACCATCATCTTAAATGGCCAATGGGGCCTTTTCTTGCACGGTAAATATTATAGTGCCGCTGATTACTCTAAAGCTGGTATTGTGTATTCTGGCAAGAACAATGAAGGCAAGGAGAAGCATTGGCTCATGTCATGGGCCAACAACAGAAAGAATTCCAACGACTTCAACCGCGTAAGTTAACTACTCCGATCCTTACACATAACCTTAATTTTCCGTAGTTTGAACTCAAAAACTCTTGATTCCTGAACCATCTCACCCAAAAACCTAATAAGTGGTGAGAAAGACTACACTCTTATTTACAATCTCGAATGTCTTTAAAGTTTATGTACGCTGATTTTGTTTTCAGGTGTACGGTGAAATTCGTAATCCAGGGCGTTATGCCGATGGAACACAGCTAGACTATGTTCACACCCAAATTCTGGACGGCCCTATTCGGCAGCGGCTCGTGCACGAGGTCGATGAGAATGGAGGATTATTGCTTACTTCAATTGGCAACGAAGAAACTGCCTTCTTTGAGGCTATACTGACGTTGCCCAATGCCTTGTACTAGCTAGTTATATGTTAGTTTTTTTATTTCTTAGTTATGTTTTCTCTGTGAGTGTGTGTGATGGCAGGCTATTCCTGCTGTCTGTATTCACTGAAATGTTTACCCTGAGTGGAGGAATAACATAAGTAGCTCTTATATTTCCAAAGTAAATAATACTCGTATTTATGTTTCTAGACCAACCGCAATATTATTCATTCCCCTGAACTTGTAAGGGGCACTATTGTCTCAGTGATCAAACTTTCGTGAAAGCATACAATAAGTCCTAGGAAAATCAGTGCCAAGCAAAGTAGCAACTGGTAAACTTGATGCTTACAAACTGTCCAGGTCCATTCGATACTCGGCCTGAACTTGAGGTTTACAAGGCAAAATTGTCCAGAACTAATAAGCGGCCTGAATCTGACCCAATAATGACCAGACCCGATAATGCCTCGATCTGAACCGAGTGTTAATGCTCAAGGATGAGATAAATGATTGCCTGGAAGGCTGTAACATTTACAAACCAAGAGACGTTAATATTTTCATCTACTTTCAACTCATGTGCTTAATTTTGTATCTTTGGTTTTTTATAAAGCTAGCAAAAACATAACCCAACTCAGATCAATCCAAAAAATTTAGGCTTGAACAAAGAATTTCTATATATACCCAAAAACCTCAAATTACCGAAGCATTATAATTTTGGGAATTGCAAGTCCCACCCTGTTTGCTCTATATTCTAGAACCAAATTACAGTTCACAGATGGAAATTTAATCCTTATTAGAATTTTACATTCATACACATATTGAATTCCATACCATATTTGTTCTCAACGGCTATAATCAAATCCTTAATGAAGCGATCAACATTTTTCTCTGAAGATCCCTCAGCAGCCATTGCATTTTGCATTATTCCCTTGACGTCCTTGACCTTATCCTTGAGCTCAGTCCCCACAACGTCACTTATCAAATGTCTTACCATTTGTGACACCTCCTCTTTTGTTATTTGCTTCTCTTCACAAAGGCTACGCCCAATTTTCCAATCATCAACAACTAATTTATGGTTAGTAAATTGGTCTGTCAATAAGGGATAACATAACAGCGGAATACCACACCATATGCTTTCTAGTATCGAGTTCCATCCACAATGCGTCAAAAACCCTCCAATCGCGATATGTGATAACACCTCAATTTGGCAAGTCCACTTAACAATCATACCCCGTTCACCAACTTCGTCTCTAAACCCAACGGGTAGAGGATCCGGGTCATCGGAACTCACCATATCGGGCCGGAGCACCCAAAGGAAGTTAACCCCACTAAGCTTAATCCCTTCAGCCATTTCCACAAGCTCCTCTTTGCTAACATGTGCATAACTCCCAAACGAAATGTACAAAACCGAGCCAGGAGATTTCGTGTCTAGCCATTTGGTACAGTCTGATTCGGCCCATAGGCTTGTTGCCACTGGGCTTTTATTGAACCCAGGTGGAAACAACGGCCCAACTGAGTAAAATGGGATTTGGGCCTGAATGGCTGAAATAGTCTGGGCCTCGAGCTCATGGACCGTATTACTTAGCATAAAATCGGCCCGTTTAGCATCATTCATTGCCGATAAGATGCTTTGATGACATATAGTTGTCAAGTCTTCTTCTTGAAGATATGACATCAGGTCCGTGGGTTTGATTGAGTTTACTCCTGGTATGTAATCTATCTTGTCCTTGCGCGCACCTAATCATAATTAAGACAAAGAAATTGTTAGTGGGGATTATCTTAGACAATTTTTAATTGAATTTTCAAAGCAATGAAAGGGAATCTCCTCGTTGTGGGGTTGGCAACTTGGCAAGTAGAGCCCATGGGTCAGTTACTGTGTCCATTTTAGACTTGGACGAATGTTTTACCGGTCACAATTGTAAATGGTCGAACATTGAAATCATAGTTGAATACAGAGTTTGGGGTTACAGATGAGCTATCAAGAGCACTAGGGTTCCTCTTGTATTGCAATAGAACCCTTAGATAAGTTTCGGCAAAAATTTCCGGAAAGTTGAAAATAATCACAATTTTTGGGCTTCTAGAGGACTGTGGAACAAAAAATGTTATTTTCGCACCTTTATCGCACGAGACACTCTAGAGGACATTGGAGGTCCCCAAAATAAGTTGTTAGGTCCATATTAGACTTGGACGAGTGTTTTACTGGTCGACATCACAAATGGCCCAACATCGAAATCATGGGCTAATATGCATGATTTCGAATTTTATTCATCATGATTCATGTTCAATCAATATTAAAATCTCGTACGTATTTCATATCAGCATGTCTTGTGTGAACTTAGACCACCGTAGACCAAGTAATTTTGAGGGGTGGCTCCAGGTGAAGTAGGAGGTGGCTTCAGTGAAGTAATTTTGAGAGGTGGCTCCAGATAAAGTAAGGGGTGGCTCCAGATAAAGTAAGGGGTGGCTCCAGGTGAAGTAGGAGTGGTGCCAATATAAATTTGAGCAGTGGCTCCACCTTTAGAAGGAGATGACTCCAGGTGAAGTAGGGGATGACTACAAGTATTGATCCACCATAAACCAATAAGTCCACAAGTTTTTGCAATTTTATATATATGATTAACTCTGTTCAAAACCATTCGATTGAAACAAAAGATTGCAAGACCATTAATTAGATGTTAAGTAAGTCAACGGTATTAGAGAGGGGTATGTACCAGGACCAACATGACGATTGTCCTTAAGCAAATGGACATGAAAGTAGATATCCAACACAATAGCAGCCTCAGTCCAAAACCCCACATGCAACAATCCAAATTTCTTAGCAACCCCAGATGCCCAAACAGAGTAAGCATCAGCAATCAAGCAGCAAACCAACGGCCGAGATCTCATGATCTTGTCCACTGCCACTTCAACATGAGCAGGATAACAGTGTGTCATAGCCCCTACCCAATGGTCATGGTTTAGTGACCGATCGTACTCCACCGGCAGCCCGTCCGAGACCGTAACGTACTCGATATCGAGCCCCGAACCACCGAAGATGTCTTCGGTGGATCCGGGGCGGCGGCCCGTTGGGTTTGATAAGGTGATGTGAAATGTGATGGTGGATGTGCTCGGTGTTGATGAAGGTGATAGTGAAGCCCTTGGATACTAGCTTGATTGCTAGTTGGACACTTGGAATAACATGGCCTTGTAAGGGTAAAGCTACGAGTATTGCGTGAGGCTTTTTATGCTTAGAGTTTTCAATTTTTCAGACACTCAAACTTGAGAGATTTCAGTATAGGAACAAAATGATTGATAATACATTTAGGGGATTGCTAAACGTAAATCGCAAATTAGTGAATGCAAATCTTGTTTTTCCATAGTACCCCTAACTATTTTCTCATCCTTTTTCCACATTGTTATTTTCTCTCTATTAGTTCATCCCTAGAAAAATACAAAATAGAAATATAAAAAAACAAAAAATCAGAATAACCCAAAAAATGAGACCAAAACCCTCCACCCTCCACCGTCGAACTCCATTCTCACGTTCAGCAGCCACCGTAGCCCCTCCCTCAAAATCGCCAGCCCCTCCCCCATCAGTTCCCTACTTCCCTTAACCCACCGTCAGCCCCTTCTGCCGTCATCTCCCGTCGGTACCCCAGCGCCTCCCTTGGCGGCCTCCCATTAGCCCAGCCACCCCAAGCCGCCGCCTCCTTTCCTACGCGTCGCCCAACCACCATTTGACCGCCGCCCCACTGGTCTTTCTCTCCTTTGATTCCTCACCACCCAGCCACTCATTAAACCAGTCATAAACCTCAATGTATATTGATAAATAAATAAAAAAAGGTTTAATTCTAACTCTTTTGGTTAACTAATTCACCATTTATTTCCATCAAAAGTTTGATCTTGATTAAATGAATCACCCATGTTGATCGGATCTTAGGTTTATTTTCATTCTAAAGACCAAAATATAATTGGGAGATTTATTTTTTTTTTTAGAGATTAAAGGTGAAAGAATTTGGTTTGCAAATGAAAAGGGTACTTTGAGAAATATCGCAAAAATAAAATTTGCGTTTAGTAATTTAGAATTTACGTTAAGCAGTTCCGTACATTTATACTGGATCTAAGAGCTCGGTGGTGTTGGTTTGGTAGCTAATTAAAAGAGGAGCTTGATATGTGCGAAATTTAAAAAATTGTTTTTTTGGGGGAAAATGTGAAAGTACAGATTTATAGTGCCTAGTGATTAGCAAGGCAAATAACAAATTGCCAATTGGTTGAAAGTTTTTTCAAATGAAAATTGCGGTGGCCTTTTAGTTTATAGTTTATTTTCCCCACCGATTAAGTATTAAAAATAACGAAATTAGGATACCCACGTTAGAGAGTCATAGCCAGTTGGTCGTACTTTCTTTTGCTTCCTTATTTCACATATAATGGGTCTTCTCGATCTAGTCAAGTACGACGTTATTCATGACATTAGGTTTGTAGTGAGATAATAAACAAGTCGAGTTTTGACGTCATCATAACATCATGTTTATTATTAGACATGCCTCACATTGAGGCAGCCTCATTTCAGTATATAGGAGTGCGAACGAGTTAATACACTTGTGAGCGGTTTATGAACATACTCAATTACAACTTGGTCAAAACTCGCTCGATAATAAACAAGTCGAGTACACGCACCGATTCAAAGCCTATTTAATAAACAAGCTGAACACAAGCACTTTCCTACTCGGCTCATTTAGTATTTTCATAAGTTATAAAGTGCCTTTAAAATTGAGTGTACTCGTGCAAACAGATTGAAAACGACTCAATCAAACTCGTGTAAAACTCGCTTGATAAGAAACGAGTTGAGCATCAAATACATTAGTCTTATACTAACTCTGTTTCTTAATGCAAGTAATTGCTGACTTGCTGATAGTCCATGTTCGACGACTAGTCTATTACCCCTGGAAAAAAAGGAAAATAAATGTTTTGTCATGTTATTTGCCACCATGGAGGAAGGAGGATACAAGCTTTACTTTCGTCCACGTACACTGTTCGGCTTTTGTTTTCTATGTCCTTCGTCGGCACCGTCTCAACGAACAGATATCTACTCCTATTACGCAATCATTATCACTAGAGAACTTATGCACTGAATATTGAATAATACCACCAGTTTTGTGGTGAATATTCACAAAACTCGTATGAGGCGGCTTTAAGTGGCCTCACCTCACACAAGCATAATATAATAGTGACGTCATTGCTTGTATATAGAGGACACATCACATTGACGCCGCCTCATAGGCCTCAAACGAGTTTTTGTGTTTTTCATATTAGGTGTCAATTGAATTTAATCCACACATGAATAATCACATTATATAGGAATAATAAGTATGTACCATCAATTACCTGGTCCAACATGTCCATTCTCCTTGAGCAAATGGATATGGGAGTAGATATTCCACACAAGAGCAGCCTCAGTCCAAAACGACACAAACATTAACCCAAACTTCTTAGCCATATCAGACCCCCAAACAGAGTAAGTATCAGCAATCAAGCAACAAACCGACGGCCGAGATCTCACAATCTTGCGTATAGCAACTTCCACATGAGCAGGGTAAGTGTACATCATGGCAGCCATCCACCGGTCATGGTTCAACGACCTATCGTACTCCAACGGCAACCCATCTGATATGGTTACGTACTCGATATCGAGCCCCGAGCCACCAAAGATGTCCTTGGTGGTGGTAGTAGGGGTGGTGTCTGTGGAGTTTGATTGAGTGATGTGGTGGTGAATGTGGTCGGTGTTGATGAAAGTTATGGAGAAGCCCTTGGATGCTAGCTTGATTGCTAGTTGGACTGTTGGGATTATATGGCCTTGCAAAGGCATAGCTACAAGTATTGCATGAGGATGATTAATTTTGTGCTTCGAGTTTTCCATTTTTTTTTTCCTTTTAGGAATTAGGAGGTAGAAATTATTGGTTGAGACTTGTGTTTAAGGGAAATGATATGCAATGAAATGAAATGAAATGATGAAGATGATCGATTGGACTGGTACCTAATACTAAAGGAGAGATTGGTATATCATCTAATTGGTGATAAGTCGCATTCCAATATTGACTTGAGTAGAAAGATGTCCCAACGGTCCATGTTGGTTGACATGGTCGTCCTAAAGTTTATGAAAATATCTATTCTTCCTATGCTCAAATAATAACTATTAATTAGGCCCTGAGAAAACAAAAGGCCTTTTATAAGCCCGCCTCAAAGTGAGGCTCAATCCCTATATAGCCAAACATGATATAAGCATGCATGACATCATGCTTATTAGAGGAGGCTCACTCATACACATTTTTGTGATGAGAAAAATATAATCATTATTCCATTAATACATTTGAATAGTCACCTCATAAAGGAGGAGTTTTGGGAAAAATGTTGAAAATTTAAACTGGGGCATAAACTTTTGTGTGTTAGAATTCGAGTATGATCTCGATATTAAGAGTTAGGAGTGTGTTATTTTCTAGCCACTAATATGAATAGTAATATGTGACAGAAAATATAGATTATTGAACTTAAATAATAAACATAACTAATTACTGCGCAAGTGGAAAAGATCGAAAACATTGTAGGCCTCTTGGATTTGAAAGCGTTGTACAAGTGATCATCTTACACTTTTTGCTCACACTTGCTGAAGGGCGGCCTTGTTAGTTGACTAGTCTACTCACTACTGTACATATCTAGGATCCAATCTTCTTCTAATAAGGCCAGGTCAAAAAAAAAACAAAAAACAATCTTCTTCTAATAAGGCCAAATATAATTATGATGCGCACCCACCCCAACTAAAACCATATGCATGCGGATTCTCCAACTTGTTGGTAAGTTAGAATTTTCGACCTTTCTGCTAAACTTGATATATTAACCTCATGGTGTCGAAGGTAGTTTTTCATATGAGGTTTTGACAACTTAGACTAGGGATGCTTTGTAACCTGGTTCGGAGTATGAATTTATTGATGGTGTTGGATTAGCGAAAGAAAGACATGTTTTTTAGAAAATGTTAATGTAATTGTCAATGTGAAGCTACATACCCAAGAGTACAGGGCGGCAGCCCCGTAAAGCAGAGTAATACTTCATCATTCACAACACAAGTCATAACCATTATGGATCAAAACAAAGCCCACACAAGTAAGAGCCCACAGGTTTTGTGACCCGAAACTTAAAAACAGTCCGTAGGATGCGAAAGAGAGAAGCTGAGGAGAAAAATTGATGAATTATGGAAACATCAAACAATCAACTTAAATGATTTCTATTTATCCTTTACTTTACCTAGGCAGGAACCTCCACCTTTTTAGAGGCACTGGGATAATGTTGATGCGCAAAGATAAAAGGTTATAAACAACTGAGGTGACAAAGACGTTTAAATTAAGTAGAACGGGAAGATGAAGTACTACAAGTGTAAAAATACACATGCTTAAAACTGTATAGAGATATTTGAAGACAATGATCTGGTATGAACAATAGACCTCCTGCTCAGACCGTACTAGGAAGAAGATACAAAAACTGATTAGTCTAGCCTTCACGTGTGGTGAGAATCAATTAATCATGTTAACGAGTTTAACAAATTGGGACATTTTTACAATTGCTTCTGTAATAAGTATGAGCTTCCATAGTTCAAAAGCTACTGTGGCCGATGAGCCACAGCCAATCAAGGCAAACACCGGTAAATATACCGCCTAGAAGAAACAACACTAGTAGATTCCCTAGCGCATTTTGCTCCGGCCCCTGTATTAATTAACACCAAAACTTGCGTTAATTACACATGTATTAGCTGGCATTAAGCAAAACTTATGATTACATAATAATTAAGTAATTAACACCTGACTAATTAAACAAACCTTGTAGCCCTTTGGTGCAGCAGTCATGACACAAACAGTGAGATGACCATTGGTTAATCCCAACACTGATGTTAGCATAATCATCCACCCTTCATCTGCATACTTTGCTGTAAAGTAAAAGGCCGGGATGAAGAGGAAGCGAGCCAGGATCGCTATCATTAGACCCTTGCGAGATTCTATCCTTGTAAAATTTATAAGCGGAGTGTATCTCCCTACCAAATCACAAACATTGTACATGGCAATCAACACAAGTGAATACCTGAAAATATGTTACCAAACATCAATCTAATCAGGATTTGAACTGAGGTATTTTTCAATATCAAGAAAAGAGTTTTAGATATATACCATTGGCCTAGTTGGTGATTTCCAGTGTTTTCGTACAAGAAACCAGGGAAAATTGACAATGTCAAGACGTAAATTAGGTACAAATCTATTAGATAATCTAGATTCTGACGCAGCAATTGCTTGGTAGTCAATCGGTCTTGTAGTTTTATGGTGTCATCAGCCTACAGAAGTATATAAGAAGCTGTATTATAAAAGTAGCCTACAGAGTTTAAGTGGTATTGAAACTTGGAAATGCAATTGAAACACAGAGAAGTTTTTATTGTAACTTGCCTTGTGGATGCCAGCAGCTGCAAGGTCCGCGGACACTGTTTTTGATCCCTCTGAGGCTGCCTTTGAGCGAAAGTATTTGACAATTGGCAGGGTTGGGAAGTAATATGCATACAGAAAGATGCATAGAAACTCAATAAAAGTAGAGATCGCCAGAAATAGGACTGCAAAATCAGGATTTTAGGCATCAGTAACCTCATTCATAGTCGATAGTAAAGACACCATGACAATTGTTGAGAATGACTTACGAGCACCCTTGCGTAAGCCATCATGAGACTTGTCGAAGACAGCTTTTGTGACTAATCTCAAACCAGAAGTTAGAGCACCAGAGGCCGCCAAACCAGCAAAAAACGACTGTTGATAGACAAGTAATATATTTTCAACATACTAGATCATGGAGTATTAACAACAGGAAGCAATAAGCCTGAATTACATACTTGAACAAACTCTGGCAACATAAACGACAAATCCCCGACTAGTCCACCTTGAACATGGGCATCTGCAACTCCAAAAGCACCAACCAGAACACACAATGCAATATAAGGTCCAACACCTCCTTTTCCGGATGTGGCCAAATCCAACTGTAATTGAGCAAGATAATTTGAGCCCACTTCTCAGAAACTTCTAATTTAGAACAGATACAACCGTAGGGAAAATTTCCGTAACTTACCACTATACACAAAAGAGTGCTCAGGAAGAAAATAATGTATCCAATTATGTTTCGCTTTCTAGTATTGATCCTTGATTCATGGTATGCAAGATAAATCATTGTTCCAACAGCAAATGGTTGGTACACTAGAGTAAGGACCCTGGAGGGATGGTAGGTCTTCATAAACAAAAACAAAACACAGTCAAAATGCCAATAACCATTAGTTCAGAATGCTGCTAATAATAAGAATCAAAAGCTTTTCAAGAAATCCTTTCAAAAAAAAAAAAAAAAGCTTTTCAAGAAATTACAACAGTTTCAACAATTATTTCAATTTCTGATGAACAACAACAGCAAACAAGATACTTAAATGAACAATTTAGTTCACAAAATTGCCCAACTGCAATGTTGCTATATGTGTGTATATTACTCATCCCACCAATTAGTTGATGTTTACACAAACAAGATGAAGATCCCATCCCACTATTATGTTCGGGACAAAACTACCCTTAGCTGAATTTCTAAGCAGTAACCATAACCATAACAATGACTGCCAAATTTTCCTAAAAAACATATAATTGGAGAACATTGAAAAACACAAGTACCCAAAATCAAAAACCAATGACCAAATTGAATTAGTATGTGATTTTACATAATACTGTACTGTACAAATATAGAAGTATATATTCCCACACTAATATATGGTACAAAAATACAGCAAATACTCAACCCACAAAACCTAAACAGGGCAAATCAAAACAGAGAAGACAATTAAACTAACAAAAGTTTACTGCTTTCATGTTTCAATTCAAACAATCAACATTCATATATTATATAATGTTGTTGAAATATAATAAGAGCACAAAAAATTGCTTAATTACAAAGAAAAGACATAATTTACATACCGGGAAAACTTTGTAGTAGTAATCGCTTATTGTAAGCATACTGTTCCATGAGAGGAGAGATCCCAATCCAAGAAAAAAACATACTGTTACAGCACTTCTTTTTCCCTAATCACCAACCCAAAAACAGCAAGTGTTATAAACTCATATAAAAGTTATAAATCCATCAAAAGGGCATAATTATTTTCAACAAAAATATCCAAAAACAATCATTAATTACCTCCAATCTAGTAGGATTGACATCTTCACCGGCGATTACACCGCCATTGTCATCACTCACAGTGATGCTCATGGCTAATTAATGATAATTATCCCCTGTAACAAAATTTAAGATGAGAATATAATTCGTAATTGAATACTCACCAAATTATCACTTTTTATGATGAACAGAAAGGGTGAAAAAGACGTTGAAACTGGAAGTACACCCTACAGAGGAGAGAGAGAGAGAGAGAGAGAGAGAGAGAGAGAGATATTACACTGAAATGGAAAGTAGTGACCTATAGGAAAAGGAGAGAGATTCCAAGGGATTTTATAGATAAAGGTAGTTGGTGGACTGATTTACACAAATGATAATGTAATGTGAGATACAATTATACAATTACTCAAATAGTCAAATACACATGGAAAAAGAATCTGAATCTTCGTTGAATTTGTAATGTGTGTGAGTGTATATGGTAAGTATGGACACGGCGGGAGAGTTTACAGCTGGTACGTTAGCTCAAACGCGAGATTGCGGGAGGTATCAACTTCAACTTATTATTAATAAGGTTTGAGGTAGCCGATGTTTATAAAAAAAGCCCCACCAATTTGAATTTGGATGTTTTAAACTATAACCATTTTGGGGTGGTTTTAAAATAATGATCCGATCTGCTAATGACCGAACCCGGAATGACTCGATCTGAGATCCGAATTTATGAGGTAAGAGTTGTCTAATTGGCCTGTTAGCTGGTAATCTGAGACAACCCACTTGCCACACCTGGGTTGTTTTGCTCATCAATAAGAACACTAGAGTTTTGTTTTGCTCATCAATATAGAAGTATAGAGTTGGTAGGAGTATAGGAATAATAGAACTCTGGACCTTTTAAGGATAAGATCATAAGAAGTAGGCGGTTGGGGATTTCGAGGAGACCACTAATTGCAATTTGTTACGCCTCCAGAGTCCACTGGGATTAAGCAATACTAAAAAAAAGAATTGATAGTATTAAGCAATACTAATTAAAAAGTTGTTTAATTGTGTAAAAAAGAATTGACTTTTATTTTACGCTTGTTTCCGGGGCATTCAAATTGCATGTTTTGGATGTTAGGTGGTGTATTTGTTAGTGTTTTTGCATGTTTTGGTTGTTGATTTATCTCACTAATGTTTTTCTAATGGGGATGAGAATGGAATAGGTATACGGCATAACGCTTTACACCTGCTAGTTAAAACGGTATGGATGATAAGTGGGTGGTAGGGCAATGTGGGGGAAAAATGTCTACCCACAACGGGTGGTGGGGCGGGATGAGTTTAGTAAAATAAAGATTTTTCAATGTTGATTGTCAAAATTGAGAAATCAAAGATATAAGGGTACAAGATCAACAACTTTTATCCTATTTAAAGGAGAAAACTCATATCTCAAGAATGTTTTAATGATCTCTCATATTTAACTACGAGTATATTGTTTAAATGCCGTTAAAAAAATTATATATGCATATTGTTTAAACCAATGACTTCAGTAGCTTAAACCCCAACCTTTCGTATCTTTGTTGATCAAAAGCTATCCTTGCCCATGATCCACAAGAAGTTCATGCAAACGCCACAAGACATGCCGCCTAGAAGGAACAACACCAACAAATTCCCCAACGCATTTTGCTCTGGCCCCTGTATTAATAAACACCAAAATTTGAGTTTTACTACTTCTGTATAAGTTGGATTAATTTATATAAGCACATTATTAACCCTGACTAATTATATTAAACAGACCTTGTAGCCCTTAGGTGCTGCTGTCATGAAACAAACAGTGAGATGACCATTGCTTAATCCCAACAGTGATGTGAGCATAATCATCCACCCTTCATCTGCATACTTTGCTGTGAAATAAAACGCCGGGATGAACAGAAAACGTGCTAGAATTGCTATCATTAGGCCCTTGCGAGACTTGAACCTCGTAAAACTTACAAGGGGAGTGTATCTTCCTACTAAATCCCAAACATTGTACATGGCAACCAACACAAGTGCATACCTGGAAACGTAACACCAAAACTAATAAAGATTTCAATTCAGGGGTGTTTGCATCATAGATAGAGGCTTAGAGATATATATACCATTCGCCTAGATGGTGATTCCCTGTGTTTTCGTATAAGAAACCAGGGAAAAAATTGACAATGTCAGAACATAAATTAAGAACAAATCCAATAGATAATCCAGATTTTGCCACAGCAATTGCTTTGTTGTCAATCGATCTTCGGATATCACTACAGCCTCAGCCTGCAGAGTTATAAAATTGGTCTTATGAAAGTAGCTTAAATGCAATTGAAACATGAAAACGCGGTTGAAACAAACAGAATTCTTATAGTTAATTACTTGCCTTGTGGATACCAGCAGCAACAAGATCAGCACAAACTGTCTTTGATCCTTCTGATGCTGCCTTTAAGCGAAAATGCTTAACAATTGGCAATAGAGGGAAGTAATATGCATACAAAAAGATGCACATAAACTCGATAGCAGTGGAGATCCCCAAAAATAGCACTGCAATGTTGAGTAGGCAAATTAGCTATAGGTTCATTCATACTCAAGACACCACAACACACAAATATCAAGGATGACTTACAAGCACCCTTGCGTAACCCATCATGAGATTTGTCGAAAACAGCTTTAGTGACTAGTCTCAAAACAGATGTTAATGCACCAGAAGCAGCTAAACCAGCAAAAAATGACTGTAGATGCACAAGTTTTACATTCTCAACTCGATCATGAGGTCTTTGAAGAACAACAGAAATAATACTAATAGTACTTAGTTGTAGTAGTAATCAGACATAAAACATACTTGAACAAACTCCGGTAACATATATGACAAGTCTCCAATTACTCCACCTTGGACAAGGGCATCTGCAACTCCAAAAGACGCAACGAGTAAACATAAGCCAATGTAAGGTCCAAGCCCTCCTTTCCCAGATGTTGCTAAATCTAACTGCCACAAATAAACAATCAAGCAAAATAGTTCAAGATTAGCAAAATGTGATATTTTTTTTATTACTTCATTGAACTTCTAAATCCAGACAAATTATAAACAATCAAGCAAAATAGTTCAAGATTAGCAAAATGTGATTTTTTTTTTTATTACTTCATTGAACTTCTAAATCCAGACAAATTATACTCAGCCAACAAGGAAAATTAAAGGATTTTAGGGGCAACATACCACTAAACACAAAAGAGTACTGACGAAGAGAAGAATGTATCCAAATATGTTTCTCTTTCTAGTATTGATCCTCGATTCGTTGTATGCCAGAATTGCCAATCCTCCAACGGCAAATGGAGGATCCATCAAAGTAAGTATCCTGGAGGGATGATAATTCTTCATAAAGTGTATAAAAATTAGCTAAAATCGTACAATCTCTAATTAGGCAAATATTAACAAGTAAGAATTGAGAGTTTATAATTAACATGACATGAACATTCATACAAAGCTACTTATTTAACAAGTAAGGCCCTATTCTTTTTAGGAAACTTATTTGCACAATACTGAAATGAACTGAAATTTACTATACTGAACTGAATTTTTCTTAATTGAAGTTATTTTTATTGAATCTACAATTATAAAAAGTAAAATTATACTTCGATTTACTGAATTGAACTGAATTTCTGAACCGAACTTCTTTTTACGGAACTGGACTGAATGTTACACAAAACTGAAATTTACTAAGAACCGGGCCTAAATTGTACTTCGATTAATGAATTTTCTAAACTGAACTTCTTTTTACAAAACTGGACTGAATGTTACACCGAACTTAAATTTACTAAGAAAGGTATAGAATTGTGTTTACAAAGAAAAGACATTGTTTACATACCGGAAAAACTTTGTAGTAGTAATCGCTTATTGTAAAAATACTATTCCATGGGAGAAGAGATCCCATTCCAAGTAACCAACATATTATCACGGCACTTCGCTTTCCCTAATCAAAAAAAAAAAAAAAAAAAAAAAAAAAAAAAAAAATCCATGAAGAGTTGTATCTTGTATCGTTAATTTACACAATATTATCCAATACGAATCAATTAATTAGTATTGTTACCTCCAATCTAGTAGGGTGAACATCTTGACCAGTGATTGCGCCATTGTCATCACTAACACCGATGTTCATGGCTAATTAATCCCCTGTAACATAATTAAGTTTATAGTAAATTTGGCAATTGAAATTTCATAATGACCAATTGTGACATCAAAGTATAAGAATCAAAGACAATGTGCGAAAAAAAAATGATTTTGAAACGTACGGAAATGAGGGAAATTTTATTTTCAAATTGTAGAAAGCGAAAATTGAGAAACTGAGACTTGAGAATTAGAGCCTGTTTGGGAGTTGGAGAATGGAGGGGAAGGGAGGGGAATGAGGGGGAAATAAAAAGTTCTCATTGTTTGTAAGTTTTTAAAAAGAGGGGAAGGGAGGGGAATGAAGGGAACAGTTCCCCTCCATTCCCCTCCATTAACCGAAGGAAAGGGGAATTTTTAAGTGACAGTAGTCGGTTCCCCTCCATTCCCCTCCTTCTCCTCACTTAAACTCCCAAACAAGGTGAATTATTTCACCTTCATTCTCCTCCCTTCCCTTCCCTTCCCCTCCTCCTCATTCCCTTCCCTTCCCTTCCCTTCCCACCCAAAACTTCCAAACAGGCTCTTAGGGTAATAGATTGAGAGAGAAATGTAACTATGGAACAAAAACACTCCTAAACCATTTATAATTCCAGCCCTCCAAAAACACTTCACCGGCCTGTTTGTATTTCGCTGGCAGGCCATGATCAAAGGGTGCAGTCAGGCCCATTTTGCAACTTTGGAGAAATGTTCGGCCCGCTGAAGGTCTGAATTTCTCATGATGATCCAAATACAAAAACTTGTGAGGACTTAGTCCATGGTGGACCAATATTTGGAGTCGCCCCATACTTTACTTGGAGTCACCCTCTCTCTAAAAGTGGAGTCACCCTTACTTCACCTAAAGTCACCCCTCAAATTTATACTAGGCACCACCGGCACCACCCCTACTTCACATGGAGCCACCCCTTACTTCACCTGGAGCCACCCCCCTATTTTACCTGGAGTCACCCCTCTACTTTATCTGGAGCCGGCCCTTAAAATTACTTGGTCCACGGTGGACTAAGTCCACACAAGACAAAAAAATAAATGACCGTTTTTCCTTTTTTTGTTTAGAAAGGAATAAATGATAATGCAGTGATTGAACGACATTTACAACAGCATGTTTTGTGTGGACTTAATCCACCGTGAGCCAAAGTAATTAATTTTGAGGGGTGACTCCAAGTGAAGTAGGGTGTGGTTCCAGGTAAAATAATTTTGAGGGGTGACTCCAGATGAAGTAGGGGGTGACCCCAGGTAAAGAGGGGGGTGGCTCCAGGTGAAGTAGGGGTGGTGCCAAATATAAATTTGAGGGGTGGCTCTAGGTGAAGTAGAGTGGCTCCACTTTTAGAAGAGGGTGACTCCAGGTGAAATAGGGAGTAGCTCCAGGTGAAATAGGGGTAACTCTAAGTATTGGTCCACCATAAACTAAGTCCACACAAGTTTTTGTATTAGGTTATCTATTAATTTACGCATACTATATATGTCCTTAATACATTTATTTGAAAAACATTTGAATCACGATATATTGCACGAGTTGCTAAACAAGTATCGACAACATTAACATAAGAACAACATTTTAGGAGCAAGAGCAACAACATCGCAACATTCAGATCAGATAACATAAACAAATCAACACACTTTATAACCCCGAAAATGTTGTATACATTAGAGCAACTAGTAGTTTAGGTGGGTGAGCCTGGAGTTTTATCAAGTATAAACCCGACCATTATCAAATACATAAATCAATAAAGCTACATTTTGAATTCATTAAAAGTCATCACTTATCCGGGTTTAAGCCACCTCATAGTTAATTAAAAGTCACCCCTAATTTCATAAAAAGCCACTCCTTATCATATAAACATGTATAAATCATCCAGATTTAAATGAAAATCTATGTAGGATTAAAACTTGTAGTTGTCCCGTGTAAATGCATGTTGCTATACCATTTGAGCTAAAGCTTCATAAAATATATTGTGATAGACTAAGTGCAAGTCGCAAATCAGCACGAACTCAGATTATAGCCCTAACATGTCATACAAGTGCTTGGCCAGTAAACGTTCCACATTATGGTGAGAAAGTTTGATAATCCCTATAAGCTAGTGATTCATATGGTTCTTAAGATTTAAAGCCTCTAATAATAATAGTCATACAGTTACATATGGAGCCACCCCACCTATTACAAGGAGCCACCCCACCTATTACATTTAAAGCTGGAGCCACCCATCCCTTTAAAACTGGAGCCACCCCTAATTAAAGCTCAAGCAACCCTGACTTTACAAATGCACAGAGCCCCTATCACCCCAACACTACGTTTGGAGCGACTCTTGGATACACTAAGAGTCACCCCTATCAAAGCCTCTAATAGTTACATGGAGCCACCCTAGCATCTCAATATATATGGAGTCACCCAAAGAAATTGCAGCGCCTTAAACCAACCCTATAACTGATCTTGAATTCACATATAAGTGACCCTAAATTGTGTTGCAGTTATCTAAAATTATAGTGGCAGACATAAGTTTTCTATAAAGTGACCCTGATTTCTCACATAAGTAACCCTGAAATCTCATATAAGTGATCCTAAGTTGTGTTAGAGTTATTCCAAATACATAGTGATAGTATAATTCTCTTTAAGGTGACACTAAATTCTCATATAATTACAACAAACACAATAAACATAATGGATGTAGAATAAACCTTGAACCTAAATGGAAGTGTAACAACAGCAAAAATGCAAGTATGTCTCTAAATAACAAAATTATTTGACAGATGGTAAAGGTGTCAACTTGGTCAACATGAATTTTGAAAGGTTTTCACAAGACAGTAAATTGGATTGCAAGAGTATATAAGGATCAGGTTTTTAGCCGCAAAACACTCAGCATAAAACTTCAAGAAAAGACTAGAAGTATTCAAACATAGCCGCAAAACACCTCATAAAAATCAATAATTTGGAACTTTTAACAGAATTCAAAGCAAAAATAAGCAACTCACTCACCAATGCAGGCAGTTGTTTGCCACTGATGCAATTGAAGTGCCAACTGCAAACACAATAAACAAAAAATATGAACACAATAAATACAAGAAACCCTACAAAAAATGTGATAACTAACCTCCTAGCAATGGATGTACCTTATGAAACTCGTAAACATGATACTCGTACCTATAATCTGCAAAATTCTGCTAGTCTTTTGAACGCCTTCTTAGCTCCTGGAACGGGGTCTATCCCATTCTTGAGTGTGTTGTTTGATACTAAAATTAAGAGAAATTCTCACTAATTAATCAAGTTTAACGAGATTGATTGTCTTATAAATGTGAAGACAATATCCAGGAAATGATTTGTTTCTCGACCTCTTCCCAATTGCGAGCCTTTGTGACAAGGGGGTGTTGATGACCTGATCCAATCTTGCTCCAAGGGTATGAGTCTTCATAATCGAACAATAGTGCCTTCACTCCAGCGTTTGCACACTCCAGAGCGTATCTATTGTCATCAACACATTTGCTCCAATAGACATACAAACAAAATTTTGGAATAATGTGACGAGTAATTAAGATGTATTAGGGTTTCAGATCATTATGTATGTGCAGCCTTATAACAATAATGTGACACAACTTTTATATATCTCGTGATTAAGAAAAATGAATTGCAAAATGGATTAGAAAACAAGAGAATATGAAGAACACTTGCAGATGTCCAACATTGATCTTGATTCTCCCTCCGTAGCAAAGTGGTTTCCAAAATGAATGTCTTCAAAACCAAAAAATAAATAAAAAATCAAATAGGACATATATGACAGCAGATAAACTGCAGAATTCTGCTAGTTTGTTTAGTGCCTTCTTCGCTCCTGAGAATATGAAGAGCACGTATATCAGCTGCATATCTTCAGCTGGAAAACACTCCATATCTGGAAACAAAAATTCAGACACTACAAATATACACAATGAGTCAAATGATGCAAGTGAGAAAACCTATGTTGCACAGGATTATTTACCTTGTAAAACTCATAAACTATGTAGTATAATACCGTACCGAGTGGTTTGAAAAATAACGCTCGGCTATGAATATGTTCGACGCTCAGACGAATCTTCCAAGCACTGCGAATCAAATGATCAGTAATTTATAATCTAAAAAAATAATGGAATGTGTAGAAACAAAAATAATAGAGAAAAAAAAGCCTAACATGTCGACATCGACGACAACACATATTTTCTGTTGTTGAGTCATCTTCATATGTGAATTTCTTATTTTGGAGGTTGGTATCCAGATTGTTTCGTTGGGAATGTGGGGTATATGACTGATGAAAGGAACGGAAATTGTTACAACGGAAGCTCGCTCGAATATCAGTTTGTTATAAACATAAGATTTGAGGGCTAATTTTTTAACTTAGAATCATAATCATTTTACGTAACCTAATATAAGCTATCTTAACCCAACCTAACTCAAAGACCTAAGACTTCAAGTCAACGCCGAAAAATGTGTCGTTAATAATAAACAGCACCAGCAAATTCCCGAGTGGTTTGAAGAATATCGCTCGGCTATGAATATATTCAAAGCCGAGACAAACCTGCCAAGCACTACGAATATCAAATGATCATTAGTTTAGAAACTAAAAAGTTATGAAATGTGTAGAAGAAAAACAGTAGAGAAAAGAAAACATACCTTCGTCGACATCCACGGCAACACAATTCTTTTTTTCCTGTTGAGTAGTCATCTTGATCCAAGAAGTTGTCGTTTTAGATTTTAAGTATTATAAATTGTGATGTAGGGAATGTGGGCTAAATGATTTATTAAAACAACATGCAAACATTAGCGGATCAAATGAGTGATGAGAGTGATGATGAGTGATGAGATAAAGTAATGAGATGAGAGTGTTCTATTGATTCATGGCATTGAGCTCGTTTGGCAGCTGTGTTTTGATGCAATTGTGTTTTTGGAGTCTGAGCTTTTATTTTGTAGTGCTGGAGTTGTATCTTGTATGATGTAGGAGTAGTTGTAACAAATTAGTCAAAAAAAGAAATCAAGTCAATAATAAAGAAGGTGCAATAAATGCAATTAAAAACAGCCTAAAATGGATAGTTATTTTTTAACACTTCAGTGATTAGCTTATTTTTTAATTTTGCTTCTTTCTCCCTCAAGTATATATTTTATATTTTCTTTTTTTGTTTTGTTTTAGAAGGTTCCTTCTCTCTCCGTTCTCCTCTTGATATATATATATATATATATATATATATATATATATATATATATATATATATATATATATATATATATATATATATATATATATATATATATAATCGTCATTTTTTAACATTTCAGTGATTAGCTTTTTTTTTTAATTTTGTTTCTTTCTCCCTCAAGTATATATTTTATCTTTTCTTTTTTTGTTTTGTTTTAGAAGGTTTCTTTTTCTCTCCGTTCTCCTCTTGGTTTTACAAACCTCCTATATATATATAGTTTTACTTATTCAATTTTGGGACACGCCTTTCCTGGAACATGTGACTTTTCTTTTGGAGGAGGATATCCTTTCTAATGAAAATTGACCGTAAAGCGGTCTTTCTCTCAAAAATTAGTTTTACTTATTCAATTAAACTTAAAAAAAACTCAAGTCATTACTATGTATTATTATTATGAGAACTTTTGAGAAATAAAAAAAAAATATTTGTTCAAGAAAATAACAAGACTCCTTATTTTATTTTAAAAAAAAAAAATAAAAACTACTCCATAGCATTTTAATTCTATTGAACTTTTTCCTACAAAAATAACCTATTTTCTTCTAATAATGAAATAAAATTCTTATATTGGGGCCTCCTCATTGCTATTTCGCCCAAGGGCCCAAAAATATTAGGAACGACCTTGATTTGCAACAATTCACAACCAATTAAGGGCAACGCCAGAAAATGTGTCGCCAATAAGGAACATCAACAACAAATTCCCCAAATCATTTTGCTCTGGTCCCTATAGTTTTTTATATAATTCAAGTTAGTTTTATTGCAAAAAAATCATAAATATATGTTAATGTTAACTAAAACTAAAAGCATAAATGATATTTGACCAAGCCATTGACTAAGTGAAACAAACCTTGTAACCCCTAGCTTAGGTGCTTTAGTCATGACACAACAAGTAAGATGACCATTAGTTAATGCTAACAAAGATGTGAGCATGATCATCCACCCTTTATCTGCATACTTTGCAGTGAAGTAAAATATAGAGATGAACAGAAAACGCGTCACGATCGTTATCATTAATTAAGCCTTTGTGAGACTCTAACCTTACCAAATTGATCATTGATGTATACTATTCTAACAGATCCGAAACATTGTACATGGCTATTAAAACAACTACATACCTTGTACAAGGAAATCATGAGTTGAATTAGCATTTAGCTAGGATTATGAAAATAACAATAAAAACTCAATTTCGGATCAACCGGTACCAATTTTGAGGGTTGAATAAAAATACTATAATAGTCATGACATAAGATGGGTTAGCTAACTACTATTAAATAAATTGCTACCCAAGCATACATTAGGAAACCAGATAATTAGTCATATGTTGAAAGTGTAGGATAAGCTTGAAGAAATATACAGCAAATCATGAAAAAAAAAAATGATTTTAACTACAAAGTAAAAGTTTTGTATAATGATGTGTATGCAATATATGTGCACTAATATATGTGCAAAATATGTAATAAAAAAGACAATGACACATGATATTTAAGAATGTGTATCTTCTTCTCACCGTAAAATACACATGTAATATATTATTTATATTATAATATATATGTTATATAATATAGTATATAATATAATATAATAAATTTACGTGTAATGTATATGCAATACTACTACTATATACTAAGCCCCATGAGTAAAGATTTCACAAAAAGCAATGAAAAAATATATAGCAAAGCCAAACAACAATAAGATGTAGAAAAGTTATAGTTGGAATGCCAGAGGATGTGTCTTATGAAACTTATAAACATGATACTCAGAATGATTTGACGAAATGAATATCTTCAAAGATACTTGGCTAATGCTTTTCAACCCATTCAACAATGTGGTCTTTTATCACATTTTGACGTGAACTAACAACACCAAAAGAAAGAATCAAGTTATCTTAACCAATCAAATTGTAAAATTAGAAGAAAGATGTATAAGAAACCATTATCACAATATAAGGTCTTGGCTCATAAATAATAATAAATAAAGAGAATTCAAGACAACATACGTGACAACAGATAAACTGCAGAATTTTGCTAGTTTATTTAGCACCTCCTTTGCTCCTGGAATGAGGTGTATTCCATCTTTGAAGTACGTAGTCTCGTAAAATTGATGAACACGAATATCAGCTGCATGCAAACAAGTGTGTAATGTTAGATGATTTATTAGAACGATAAGTAGAAATGAATAGAGTAATTGTCTTACGTACCTTTAGTAGGAGAACACTCCCATATCTAGAAAAAAAAATAAGGCAAATGTCAGAACCGCAAATTTACTAAAATATGCACAAGGATGAGTCAATAATGCAGATTAGGAACGAAATCTTTGTTGATCATTCACCTTGTAAAACCCATAAACATGGTAGTCCGATACGGAGTGGTTTGAAGAATAACGCTCGGCTATGAACATGTTTAAAGCCGAGACGAAGCTACCAAGCACTGCGAAAATCAAATGATCGATTAGTAGTTTAGAAGCTAAAGGTTATGAAATGTGTAGGAAAAAAATCGTCGATATCAACGATAATACGATTTTTGTTGTTGAGTAGTCATCTTGATCCAAGAAGTTCTCGTTTTTTATTTTGAGTATTTTGAGTATTGTAAATTGTGATGTAAGGAAATTGGGGTAAATAACTTACGAAAAGAACATGCAAACATTAGTGGATGAAAATGATGATAAATGAGTGATGAGATTAAGTAACGAGATGAGAGTGTTCTATTGGGCTATTCCTAGCCTGGAGCTCGTTTGGTAGTTGTGTTTTGATGTAATTGTTTTTTTGGAGTCTGAGCTTTTATTTTGTAGTGGTGGAGTTGTATTTTGTATGAGGTAAGAGTAGTTGTAACAAATTAAGTTCACTGACTTGGTAGTGCAAAAAAAAAAAGCAAGTCAATAATAAAGATGTGCAATAAATGCAATTAAAAGCAGCATAAAATGATAGTTATTTTTTAACACTTTAGTGATTAGCTCCTTTTAAAAATTTTGTTTCTTTCTCCCCCAAGTATATATTTTATCTTTTCTTTTTTTGTTTTGTTTTAGAATGTTCTTCTCTCTCCATTCTTCTCTTGGTTATACAAAACTCTCATTTATTAGCATAAGTTATTGTTGCTTACTTAATAATTTTACAAACTTATCTTTTCTTTTTTAAGTTTTGTTTCTTTCTCCCTCAATATATGTGCACTAATATATGTGCAAAGTATGTAATAAAAAGACAATGACACATGATATTTCCTTTCAAAGAACATGTATTTTCTGCTCACCGTAAAATACACATGTAATATATTATTTATATTATATATATTTATATATGTTATATAATATAATATATTTACGTGTAATCTATATGCAATACTAGTACTATATACTAAGCCACATAGGTAAAGATTTCGCAAAAAGCAATGAAGAATTATATAGGAAAGCTAAACGAAAATAAGAAGTAGAAAAGTTACAGTTGGAATAATGTCAGATGATGTATCTTATGAAACTCATAAACATGATACTCAGAATAATTCAACGAATAACGTTCAGCTACAAAGCTGCCAATTCAATCAAAAATTTATACTAATAGTTGGAGGCTCAATAAAAATTGACTATAGAAAACAAAAATTGGACTTCATAATATGACATAAATTGGCCTGGCTAAACTAAAACAAGCCTATACTCGTCTATAATATTCAAAAGCTTCCATTGCCAATGATCCACAACCAATCAAGGGCAACGCCGAAAAATGTGCCGGCAATATGAAACAGCACCAGCAAATTCCCCAAAGCATTTTGCTTTGGTCCCTATAATTTTTCATATAAATCAAGTTAGTTTTATTGCTAAAAAAATCACAAATATATGTAAACTAAAACTAAACACATAAATGATGTTTGACCAAGTCATTGACTAAATGAAACAAACCTTGTAACCCCTAGGTGTCGTAGTCATGACACAACAAGTAAGATGGCCATTAGTTAATCCCAATAAGGATGTGAGCATGATCATCCACCCTTTATCTGCATACTTTGTTGTGAAGTAAAATGTGGGGATGAACAGAAAACGCGCCACGATCGTTATCATTAAGCCTTTGCGAGACTCCAACCTTACCAAATTGATTGAGGCTGTATATTGTCCTACCAGATCCAAAACATTGTACATGGCTATTAAAACAACTGCATACCTTGTACAAGGAAAAGGAGTTGAATTAGCATTTAGGATTATGAAAATAACAATAAAAGCTCAATTTCGGATCAATGGTACCAATTTTGAGGGTTATGGAATCAAAAACTTAAGGATCAATATTGTTTTTCACATGTTCGAGTATACATTAATGTGGCTCAATCATGTTTTCAGGACACACATAGAGGTGCTAGAACTTACAAGAAGAATTCAATAGTTTCTTGATTAGTATTAGTAAATGTTGTTCATAAAAAAAAAAGAAACAAAACAAAAGATGTTATACCATGATCCAAGGCCATGAGTCCCTGTATTTTCATATAGGAATCCAGGAAAGATTGACAGTGTGAGCACATATATTAGGTATATATCCAGTGCATAATCCATGTTCCCAAGTAATAGTTGTTTGGTGGTCATTCGACCCAAGTCTTTGATGTCATTTTCAGCCTATACAGATTATGAAAACAGCTTCAGAATGAAAACTAAATACAGTACAAAATTATCTATTTGACAATAAAAAATATATTCATCAAATGTTTTATAAGGAAATGTAGCTTGCCTGGTGAATACCAGCAGCAGCAAGGTCAGCTTTAACAGTCTTAGATCCTTCCGATGCTGCCTTTGTTCGACAAAATTTTATGACTGGCAACTTAGGGAAGTAATACGCATACAGAAGTATGCATATGAACTCGAACAAAGTAGAGATTCCTAACAAAAGCACTGCAAATGTACAGATACATATATATTTATCAGATATGTAACAATAAGGCATGAGCTGCAAAGTAAGTCAATGATGTCCTGACTTATGTATATGTAACTTGTGTTGACATATTAATTGGAAAATCAGAGACTTGCGTGATTACTTACTTGCGCCCTTGCGTAGGCCATCCTGTGTTTTGTCGAATGCAGTTTTCGTGATTAATCTCAAAGCCGAAGTTAAAGCACCTGAAGCAGCCACACCAGCCAAAAAAGACTGTAGATGCACAACATTATAAGACTATCAAAACATGTTTCATTCCCATTTAAGGATATTGCTAGGTTTTTGTTTTTGTTTGTTTGCTAAACGAGGATATTGTTGGTTAAACCTAAGAAAAATTGGTAAATAACCCTGTGCAGTACGACTTACTTGGATGAATTGAGGTAACATGAAGAATAGTTCCCCAACCACTCCACCTTGCACAAGGGCATGTGCAACTCCAAAAAAACTAGATTTCATACATAAACCTGAATATGCCCAAACTCCTCCTTTCCCAGCTGATGCCAAATCTATCTGTAACAGAACAACATTAATGAATTTCAAATAGACTGAGTGGATTAGTATCTATGATTTAGTCCTATATGTCGAAAATGTTATTTGAGTGATAAATCCCGACATGGGCTGAACTGAAATGAACTGACGTGAACAAAAAATAAGCAAAGGAAAATAGAGCCACTTTTAAAATTAAGATATTCCAAAATTTAGAAAGGTAAACGTACCAGTAAGTATAACATAGTACCGATGAAGAAAAGAGAATAACCAGCTATATTTCGCCATCTAGTAGCAATCTTGGATTCATATCGTGCAAGCACCAGTATTGATCCAAGGGCCAATGGTTGGTAAATCAGGGGAAGTACTCGGGATGGGTGGTATTGCTTCACATGATAAAAGCATATTGAGAAATTATTTACAATGTTGAAATCAAAATCTATAAATTTTTTTTTTTTTTGAAGATTAGTAGTCCATTTTATTGAATGGTAAAAGAAGGGAGTCGAAGTAGTTCATACACCAATAGGAGTCGAAGCTCATACATCTCTAACCTTTAAATAAAACCCACTTGATCAACACCACCCGATTACCAAAGTACGACAAACAAAAAGACTCAACAAAAAGACACGCCTAGAAGTAATAAGAGGATCTCAAATCTACTAACAACACGCCAACCTAAGAAAAAACCAACAAAACTCACAAACCAATAATATTTCTAAGGGTACTAAAATAATATTTCCTAACACAATTGTGTTACAGACTTTCACTGTGGAGATCTTTATGACTAAAATTACATTCCGGGAAAATTTGGTAGTAGTAGTCCCCTATAGTAAGCATACTGTTCCATGAGAGTAGAGAACCGAGACCAAGTAACCAACATACTATCGTTGCACGCCGTTTCCCCTGTTCATCATAACACCAAAAAGAATCAGAGGAATTCTTATTCTATACCAATTTAGAAATGAAATAGAGGGCGGGGGATCAATTTTTTGATCAATTTTTTTTTTGCTCTGTTATCAATGACAATCATTTTCGATCAATTCGGTGCATATACTCATTATGTATTCCCTTTGTCCCAAGTAAATTTTTTCCCTAAGTAAACATGACTCATATCAAATGTACTATGTCACAAATACCAAAGAGAAAGATTTATTTGGAACAAAGAAAGTATGTCGTTTATTGTGGACATGTTTGGGTTGGAACAATACCTCCATTCGATCTGGACTGCCACTTCGATAATGTAAATCCATCATGGGAAATTCCTTAATGACATAAAAGATTATATTATTAGTAAAAATCAAACTGAAAAAGTTTTATGGGAAAATTTCAATACATGGAGACATGGAGTATATATATACACCTCGTTCAATTGATAAAATCATGCTAATAAAAATTATGCATATATTAAGACAAGAATCAGTTGTCTTTAGACAAGGACACAAAAAAAGAAAAAAAAGAAGAAACAATCTAAGATGTGCTTGACCTGTTGGAATAAGTTACAATTTATACATTAGGTTATGGGTTCAAACCTTCTGAAAAGTATCTATATGCGTGTATTAGGAGTTGTCCTTTAACCACACCTAAAAAAGAAAGGAAGTTCTTCTTTGGCAAACCAAAAGGAGAAAAAAAACAGTGCGCTAAAACGACAAATGTCGTACATGCATTATATGAATCGATCCTGTAACCGGTGAGCTAGCTGGGTAGTGGAGATGATAATGTGCGCAATAAAAACCTTTTACTCAGAAAAATCAATAAAAAAGCAAGCAAATCAATAAATTCAAATAATGTATGAGTACATGAAGAAAGAGAGATGGATTCTAGCAAACTTACAAGATATATACAGGCCGTATGTAATCCAATTGATGAATCGATGTGTGCTAAAACTGGAACTAAAGATAGATAAATGGCGCGAGTTTTGATTTCCTTAGCTTCAAACGATGAATGACCTGCTGATCAATATTTGCTCCTATATATATATAGTGAGTTAATGAGTTGCCTAAGGATAGTTTTCAGTTTTCACAATCATCACTTTCATGACATCTAGCTACTAGACATGGTATGACTATTTAACCAAAATATATCTGTAACGATTTAAATAATTATTTTGTATTATATAATTGTAAATTGTTAAGAAAATAACCAATATATAAGTGTCCCACATTGGAAAAAATGAAAGAAAGCAGACTAGCATATAAGTTGGTGGGTTACTCTACATAACACCAATTGATTTTAGAATAGCAATATTATGTAAGTTGACCTACATGACGCTGCAAATTGTGAATTCAAGAAAATCAAGTTACTGTTGAGTTCCCTTTTCTAACGAGAATAATCGTTTATGCTTTTTGATCATTGGCTCCTCAATTTCACCAACAATTCAAACCTACTTTTGAATTTATCTTACTCGACTATCGGGAAAATGATTTATCTTACTCGACTACCAGGAAAATAATAAAAGACGGTAGTTGTGGCCGCTTGTGGTTGTGAACTTGTGGTGATCGTGGGCACACGATTACACAATGCAACATGTGGCCGTTTTTTGTTTTTGTTTTTATTTTTGGGTGTTACTAAATACCGCCCCTAAATTACCACCTACCGCCCCCCCAAATTCCAATTTTGCCCTTTTATAAATTTTGCACTCATCCTCTCCCTCTCTAACTCTCACACCAATTCTCCCTCTCTAACACCCACTCTACCACCCACTCTCATAGCCAACCTTCATCAACATCGGATGTCTGCCGGCGACGAGGAAGTGCCGTCGACGGTGGCGGAGGTAAAAAAATTTTTTGCGCATTTTTTTGCACGGTCGTCTGCCGATCTCGACTCACCCTTGGGTGAGTCGTTTGCGACCGACGACCGACCCAAGGGTGAGTCGTCTGCTACAGGCGACTCACCCTTAGGCGAGTCGAGATCGACAGACGACTCACCCTTAGGTGGGTCGTCGGTCGCAGACGACTCACCCAAGGGTGAGTCGAGATCGGCAGACGACCGACACAAAAAAAAAAAATTAATTATTAATTATTATTATTATTATTATTATTATTATTATTATTATTATTATTATTATTATTATTATTATTATTATTATTATTATTATTATTATTATTATTATTATTATTGTTTCTTCCATGGTCCAAACGGATTAAGCTAACATTGTTTTCGTTGTTTTCGTTAGGTTCCTTTGGAGCGGTTCGATGGTGATGGTTTTGATTACAGTACGCATTTCGTCACTGATGAGTTATTTGATAGTGATACAGATGCAATTAATTGGGCAAAACAAATTTCCCTTACTATCGGGTTTGAGTTGATAATTTCGTCACACAAGAAGAATGGAAGCGTAAAATTGTTAAAATGCAATCGAGGTGAACGCTACAGAGGGGAATTAAGAGACTTAGATACTGCTGCTCGGAAGAAATCAAAAACAAAGGCTTGTAAATGTACGTTCCAGTTAAGAGCTCGGCAAGTGTATGGGTCCAATAGTTGGATGATTGTCACATTGCCTGGGATTAGGGGTACGCACAACCATGACTTTGCTGTGTTTCCTGAGGGATATCGTCAGATGAGTGGTCTTAGTCCTGGGTCAAAGAAACTCGTTCGTGACATGACTTCGGCACAAACAAAGCCATGTGCTATCTTGGCCGCTATTAAGGAAAAATTTCCCGAGGACAATGCAACTAGACGGCATGTATACAACCACAGAGATCGTATAAGGAAACTTGATTTTGAAGAGAGAGATGTCATTGGTCAGTTTCATCATTTAGCTGTGGAGAATAAGTACGTACATTGGACAAGAGCCGACCGAGCTACTAATGAGGTAACTCACGTGTTCATGGCACACCCTACATCAATTCAGTTACTTTGGTCTTTTCGTTGGTTGATTGGCTTAGATTCCACGTACAAAACAAACAAGTATAAGATGCCGTTTCTTGAGATAGTGGGGATGACTCCAACCAATAAGAACTTCCTCATAGCTTATGCCATTATGAAGGATGAGACTCAGGCAAGCTATGCGTGGGTCTTAGATAAGTTGAGGATGCTTATTGGAAATGATGTACACCCAGCAGCAATTGTGACCGATCGTGAGCTAGGGTTGATGACACCTATTAGAGAGATATTTCCCGAGAGTGCCCATTTGCTCTGTACATGGCACATTAACAAAGTCGTTGAAGACAAAGTGTACATACTTTGTGGAAAAGATAAGCTTGTCGCGCAGAGGTTCAAGAACGGGAGGTGGAAAATTATCATGGAAGCTTCCACAGAAGCTGCATACGATAGAGCAGTGCGTACGATGAAGGTTAGTTGGAGGAATTACCCTCACGTGATATCCTATGTAGAGGAGACCTGGCTGAGATACAAAGAGATGTTTGTGGCTGCGTGGACAAATAAGGTGCTACACCTTGGCAACACTACGACTTGCAGGGTGGAGAGTGCACATGCCGCGCTAAAACAGTGGTTGAACTCCTCAACTGGAGCTTTGGACAATGTTTGGAACAAGGTCAACAAGTCAATCGAGTCACAAATAACTGAGATCAAGTACACACTTGAAGAGTGCAGAAGACGAAGAAGTGTGATGTACTCGAGTTTCCCTTTCAACTAGCTGACCGGGTATGTTTCCCATTACTGCTTACAAATATTATCGAATGAGCTGAAGAGGATGAGAGAATTGAGTCACCAAGTATTTAATCGTTGCGGTTGTGTATTGAGATCCACTCATCAGATCCCGTGTGCGTGTGAGTTGAAAACGGCCACGGATACGGGCACGCCAATTAGCTTGAATAGTGTCCACAAATTTTGGCGAACACTCGTTATTAGTGATGCAGTGGAGATAGCTACGCTTGACATGACTGAGCATCCATCTGAGGACCATCGATACTTTCAGTCTCTGGTCGACGAGGTTAACTCAAGCGACCGGGCAGTTGTGCGCAACATATCTGTCCTTATGAATGAGCAGCTTCATCCTGAGGAAGCGAGTTACGTCGAGCCGGAAGCGAACACGACAGTCAGAGGTTGACCGAGAGGGAGTTCCTCTACCAGACGTGATCCTAGTTCATGGGAGTACTCCCAGAGGGGTCGTGGTCGCCCTAGGTCATCCAGTTCGAGCCGCGGGCGTGGTCGTACCTCATCCTCATCGAGTAACGTCGTGCGGAGTACTGGTATGAAAACCCATAATTTATTAACATGTACATAATGTTGTTAATTACTTTTTGATAAGTACTATTAATGACTTTCTATTATATTGTTTTGCAGCTGGATACGGAATAGATATCACTGAATTCTATCATGTTAACAAAATTCCGGGAATCATCATACCTTTCATTGAAGGATATCTCGATGTGCTTGGGGATGGTAATTGCGGTTTCCGTGTCATTGCGGACTACGTTTTCGGAGACCAAGAGCAATGGCGATTGACGAGAGTTTGCATTGCAAACGAACTCTTAGCTAACCGACCATTGTACGAAACCCTATAAGTTGAAGGGGTCGACGCTGGTTACCGCCGTATTATGTGGGACGGAGGTGCGTGTAACTATGATCACTGGATGATAGTAATTGAGGATTTGTTCCCGATTGCCAACCTCTTCAATGCAGTGATTATGTTATTCGGATACGGCAGCGGAAGGGGGTTATATTCTTGTTACACAGTGCTACCGTTGCAAGCACCTTCGACTGCTACACGTCCAAGTAGGGAAATTGTCACGTGTCATTTAGGTGATTCGTACATGCATTATATCCGTCTGGATTTAGCCCCAGATTTCCCTGTTCCTCCGATATGCGAAGCATGGTTTACTTCCCGTTCTGATAGTGTCGCTGGTTGGGAGCAAATGTATGTTAGGCGAAGAGCACATTGGGATCGTTTAGCGAGGTCGACGTAATTGAATGTTTTGCGTGATTGTTATACTTATATCATTGTCACATTTTTGTGTGATTGTTATATTTTGCATGTGGAGAGTGGTCGTGATTATTGGAGGTAAATAAAACAACAAATTACAATAAAACAACAAATGTAAATAAGAAACAACAAATTACAATAACACAAATAAATAACAATAACAATGAAACAAGTATATAAATATATAACAAATTCATCTAGGGTCAATACATCATTTGGCAGCCCGCCAATCTCTCATATACTCGTCCATTTGGGATCGAGAATCTTCCGCTTGCTCCGGAGGAATCAAAGTAATGGCCTGCTCATATAAGACGGCTAGACGATTCACCCACTGCAAAAAAGTAACAATGAGTGTGAGTTCAGAGATATGTAATACGTAAAAATATATATATTTTAGTTAATCACTTACATAATCGCTGTTGGATCGTGGAGGAATCACAGGTGCTGCAGCGTCACGTATCAGCCGAGGGTGGGAGTGAAGGTAGTACCATGCGAGGTAGTCATCCGTACATGCTGTGGGATCTGACGTGGATGCCTGAAACCCATGGAGACCAAGAATGTAAAATCCCGGGAATATACGCCAGGCATCAGATGATATCCGTTCGGCTGCCGCTAGCCCCTGACATTCCGTTGTTGGTGGTGGTGGTGGTGGTGGTGGTGCCGCCGGTGTGATGGTGTGGTGGTGAGGATGAGTGAGAGTGAGTGAGGAAGAGAGGAAAGATGAGTGAGTGAAAGTGAGTGAGAGTGAGTGAGGATAATATTGAAAATTGAGGGGACGGTAGGTGATAAAAAGGGACGGTATTTAGCAATTCACTTATTTTTTTCCCAGGCAATGGATATGGAAGAAGTGTACGTAGCCCACTACTTGTACAGTTGTACAGTGTACTCCGTCAAATCTGCTACTATAAGATTATGTTACGACTTATGAGTATCTTTTACGTATCTACAAAATATTTCTTTGATTGGCTCTAGCCCCGCCAAAAAAAAATACTAAGCGAAACAGCTAGCTCTTGCTAAGCAATTTAGCATATAGACATGTGATTCAGGATTCTTGTTGTTGTAGTTTGATACTAGGTGGATGTCTGTGAGTATACCCGTGCGTTGTACGGACTGTGATTATATAATAAAATTAATATAACGTGATTATTAATCTCATCGAAAAATCAAAGTGTAATTGTCACTTATGAAAAACTAATAGTAATATATAGATAAATATTTATATAATCCAATTAATATCATGAATGTCATATAGTAAGATTATTATGACTTTATAGGGCATCTTATATAATTTAAAATCTAATCATCAATTTCAATTAACTATCAATTAACTCATCCCATATGTTACATGATCCAAGAGTTAATAGTTTCAAAGTCTTTCTGTGCTTGATGTTGGTACGCAAATACTCTTATGTTGATATAAGTGTACAACTAACATTCCAAAGATATGATCTTTCTTGTATGGTAAAATCAGTTTAAATGTGTAATGTATACATAACTACTTTTCAAAAATACAGAAGTTTTAGACGTAAACCTTATAATAGCAACACATATTTTAATGCTTGCTTGTTTTTTCAAAGTTATATGCGGTCAAAATACTGTCTTGAACAACGCAAAAAGTCTAATGTAATTTTATTTGTGGTCTGGAGGGAGTACATTAATAATTTATAAAGTTGAAGGGAACATAATTTGGAACCCTAAAATAACATGGAGGATCACTATATTACGTACAGTTATAAAATTATACGTGACAATGGTAAAGTTTCTTATTAAAGATCGGACCTAGAATCATTTTAGATTCATCGTTTATTTATTTATTCTACACATAGTCTTTTTATTATATTTTATCTTGAGATTGCTCTTTAAATTTTTATAACAAATATACGTATCTTTTCTCTTATTGCAACTGTTTAGTTGTGTCAGCTTGTCAAGTTATTTACTAATTACCTTTTTAGGTGGACGCATCTAATGTTGTAAATCAATAGAACATACTACAAATGAGTCTCATTTTAAAGGATATTTCGTACTCGTTCCAATGGCGTAAGAAATTAAAATTTTTAATCGGTGAAACTAAAGTTACATATGCTTTTTAAAATCTAATAGTCTACTCTTTAATGATTTAGGAAAGTACAACTTTAGTATATACTAGTTTTATCTCCGTACTTCACACGGACTCGTGAATATCTCTCGAAAATGAAAATAACTTCCTAAGTGATACCTCATGCCAGTTTTATACTGCACAACTAATTTTACACTTAATTATTCTAATATTTTTGGTATGAAATGTCTTTAATAAATCGATTCTACATCAAATTTAGAATAAAAATAAAAAAGATTGATTTATAAACATAATTTTAGCTTATATCAAAATTCTAAAAAGAAAAAAAGAGATAAAGATTAAGAAACGTCTTTCTTCGAGTATACTAAGACTTTATTCTCTCAATTTATTTTTAGTTCAATTTAGTTTAAACTAATTCAAATTAGTTAAGTAGATCATGTAGGAACGTACCACTTAATTAAAATTCATTTATGTTATAAAAGATTGAAGGTCAAGTTAAATACATATGACATCAAATAGTTAAGGTATTGTAAGATCGAAGTGTCATTTATTGTTATTTAACCAAGTTGTACACATGTGGCATCTACATGCAATCTTCACACGAACATTTCCTCTTATGTGTCATCCTACATGTCATCACCACCAGGAAATAACCCAAATTTTATAAGACATATATCTCATTTTGAAGATTTTTCTTCAAATCCAATCGATTGAAGCAAGATTTATAATTTTTTTGACTTACGTAATTAAAGTTTTTTATTTATTTTGTAATATAGAAAAATGCTAATAAATATGTAATAAGGCCAACTAATGATAAGACATTAATGAGTGACACTTGGATGGTGAATTGTTAGGTTATGTGACAAGCTTTGCTTATGGGGCGCTTAGGGGTCATCATCACACAAATTTACACCACCTACGTTGCATCCTACGTGTTGTGCCCACACAAATTGGACTCACTTGAGTTGTTAGGCTACAAGAATTGGACTCATTTTTATACGTATACCGATGTGGCACCTATGTGTTATCTTCACACGAACATATCCCTCCCATGTGGCGTCCCACCTGTCATCCTCACACGAAAAGAACTCAACTTTATAGGACATAGTACATATGTATCTCATTTTGAAGTATTTTCCGAACCTGTTCCAATGGAGTAAGAATTATAATTTTTAAATTTGCATAACAAAAGTTATTTTATTTTATAATTTGAATAATATTATAATAATTATATTATGTTGTATTTATGATCACGCATTAATGATTGACCCACTTGGATGGGTGGCTTAGGTGGCGGCATACGTGTCATCACCACACGAATTTGGGCGCTGCGTGTCATCCCACGTGTCGCCCTCACATGAATATAGGCGCTTGCGTGGCATCGCACGTGGCGTGGCCACACGAAATAAACTCACTTATATATATATATATATATATATATATATATATATATATATATATATATATATATATATATATATATATATATATATATATATATATATATATATATATATATATATATATATATATATATATATATATATATATATATATATATATATATGATTCTATACCAAAATCTCTAATTAATAGTGTACTCTTTAAGGATTTAGGAAAGTACAACTTTACTATATATTCTATACCAAAACATATATTTTTATTTTATATTTATTTTAAAATTTTATTACAATGACTCGCTTAAGTGGACGCCTCCAATGCTGTTAGAAAATGCCTCTAATATATAGATATTATGATACTTAGGAGTTGTTTGGTTGGAGGGTAATGATTAAGAAGGTAATAGAATAAGTTTATAGGCTAAAATGGAGGTATCTGGTGATTAGATTTTGTGAGAATGAGGGTAATTATTTATTACCCCCATTTAAAGGATAGTAGAAACCCACTTGTTCCAAAAGTAATAATTTCCCCCATTTTCTTTCATTTTCTCCATTAGATACCCCAATCATTACTCCCATCACCACTTCACCTTACTATTTTACACTTTAATTTACTCTATTAACCCTCTTAATCATTACCCCAACCAAACGACTTTTTAGAATGTTGGGTTTTTTTTATTTAATTTATTTTTAAATAACTAACATATCACATGGTAGATCCAATAGAAAACAAGGGCACACCCATGAGTTTTGGCCAAAGCAAATCCTTTTAGAGATGATTCGCTCTTTTTGATGACCCACACGGCTAGAGGTGAGCAGAAAATACGGGTATTCAGTACTGGAACTAAAATTAGTTTGGAACCGGTGGTTTCGGAATTGGAACTAGTCTAACCAATTTCAATTCCAATTTCCAAAATTAGGAATCGGTACTAACCAATTCCAATTCTAATTCCTGACTTTTGGAAACTGGAACCAGTTGGGTACCCAGTGTAAAAAAAAATAAAAGACTTTTTTCTTTGATAGAAAAAAAAATAGTGATTTCCTAGTAAGATTAGTGATTTTGATTTCCTAGTAAAATAGTGGTTTAAAAAATAGTGATTTCCTAGTAAAATAGTGGTTTAAAAAATTGTATTTGTGATTTTAATGTTTTAATGATTGTATTTGTAATATTAATAATTAAATTTTTGTATACTTTATTTAAATTTTGATTTACAATGTTAAGTATTTTGATTGTAATATTTGATTTTATGTTTTGTGTATCTTCGGAAACTAATATTTGTTAATGTAATATAATATTTTATATTTTTTGTTATTAAAATAAATATTTATTTGATTTAAAAAATAATAAAATTTGGATTTTATGTGGACTTGGGTACCCAGGAACCGGTGGGTACCCGGTGGATCCAATTTCAATTCCTGAGATTTAGGAATCAGTGCAACCAATTCCAATTCCAATTCCTAGGAATTAGGAATCGGTGGATCCAATTCCAATTCCGGGTAGTGTAATAACCGGTGGGTACCCGGTTGCGTTCACCCCTACACACGGCCACATTTTAAATTGAAAATTTTAATAATTGGGTCCTAACAAGTGAGCACATATAAGTTAAATGAGGTTTTAACCTAAAATGGGTGGAGCAATGCACTTACTTATTTGTATGCTTAAGACCATTAAATCTTTCCATATGAGCACTGGCGGAACTGGAGGGGAGGTGGAGGAGCCCAGCCCCAAGGCAATAGTTCTATTTTATTTGTTGTAAATAATATTCATGACTTAATTGTAGCAGAGTTGGTAGATTAAGCATACATTGGTCCCTACTAATTCTCGAGTTCGAGTCCTCTGTTCTGCAATCTCGGGCTTCATTTTGTCTATCACACATTAAAGCTTTAAACTATCGCTATTATCTTACTTTTTTTTTTTGTTTTTTAGTATAAGGACGCATGCAATAGCTCGTAAATCACATGCGTCGGGCAAGTCAACCCATTTTTAATGGGCTGACAACTCAAGTAAAAGAGGGAATTTTCCCTACAAAGAAAGGTAGAGGATATATTATTCTCCTTACATAGATAAGGATTTGAACTTTTGACCACTGAGTTATGAGAGTGGGGCACTTACCACTTGTGCTCTCACCTCACCCTCCGCTATTATCTTACTTAAACTATAATTATAAACTTCAACTGTGCCCTACTAGTATGAGACAGCCTTAAAATGAGACTACTTTTATATATAAGTACAACATTAACATAACATCATACTTTAATAAAAAAGATCTCACATTAAAACCGTCTTATACAAAAATTGTGAAAAACATGACTCAAATCGTCGCGAACTTAGACGAAGAGATCAGCAAAAACAAAAATCATCATGACGAAGAAATTTGGATGCACTTATGATGGGGGCCCATTAGAGTCCGTTTGGCATTTGGTTGAATGGCGTGGAGTGGGCCTTGTTAGACCCATTTTGAAGGTTCCATTAGGAGTTTAGGACCAATGACATTCCTTCCAAGTTGCAAGTGCATCATTTGGTTCAAATATGGGATACGTTTAGGCCTTTTGAGGGCCTATCAACAGTTGGGTTTAAGCCCAACCGATTATGGGATTGTAAAGGTCTAGAATGGACAGTTATTTGTGAGCATATTATTACCCTACATTTCTAAAGAGTAACTTTATTTTGGTGTGTAACCTTATTTTGACGTGAGTTGGTCTCACACAAAACTTGTTCATAGAATTTGGTAATTTACTCCGTTACCGTTTGTGATTTCCTAAAAGTACGCCTAGAAGATAATATTATATGATTACAAAAATAAAAGTCATCTTAGTTATAGTTTCATTTTCTTCAATGCATGGTTAGAAATTAGAATTGGAATTATTAGTTGGTAGCAATTTCTGTCTTTTGAACCGTAATGGATTTGTGAGCTTGGATTCAGTTCCAGAACTGTTCCAAAAATATTTTAATATTTGATTATTTAATGTCAAATACCAAATCTGGACCATCAATTTTTGAAACAAAAAATAAAGATTTATAATGTAAAAAAATTATTGTTAGATTCATATCAAATAACACTATTGAAAAATCACATTTTATAATTTATATAATTATTAAAGTATAATTATCACCCAAACGTGTTTATATAAAAAAGATTTTGAAAAGTCATTTTAACATTTGAAACCAAACACAATTGTTTTATAAAAACTGATTTTTAAATCTAAAAACAGAAAAACTGTTTCTAGTCAATTAAAAATAAAAACAATAAAAACAGTTCCAAACACTACCCTAATATTTTAGAAATCATGAAAAAGCAAATTATAAGGTTTCTTTGAAACAAAGACAATACATGTTTGGGCTATTTACGAATGTAAACAGTACATTATAGTGTTGAAACTTGACTCAAGTAAAATAAAAGGTGTTGATCTTCATCTATATAATTAATAATGAAAGGTTTCACCATTTTATTTTATTTTTCGAGTTGTTAGCAAATGCGAGAGTAAATTAACTATTGGAATTGTTAGTTCAATATCATGATTAATATGATTATTAAAACGATATATAAAGGAAATCTCAATTTGCGAGTGATATTCTCCATGAGAATCCGAATCCCTAACTATTGAATTATAAGAGTGAGACATTTAACAGTTAACACTTATGCTCCCAGTCCCACCTCATCTTCCACCGCATGAACAACTTAATTACCAGAACAACTTCATAATTATACCCAAATTTCCTTTTAATGTTCTACATTCTTTTCCTACTTGATTGAACTAGTTAAACAGATCCAAAGTTCCAAACCAATCCCCCCAAAAGGCCAAAACGACGAGACATAAAAGCATTAGATCTGCCTTTAATTTTGTCCTAATGCAATATAGACCGTTGTTGTTCACGTCATCACATTTTCAAATTAATTTTTCTCAATAATTTTGCTTTTTAGTAGCACTGACTTTGGCGTTAATATAATTTGTTTTAGTCAGAGAATCAAAAGTATTTTCAGTTTACTAATACCGCCCATCATATTATATTGCCAGAACCATAAGAGGACCCTGGTGACATCACCACTTAAATACGTATACACGGATTGTGTTTACCATACATGGGGCTCGATATTTAAAATGGTTTGCATATTGTGATCAAATCAAACAGGCAAAACAGCTCACCTTTAGCCTTTAGGTAGTTTATCGTTCTATATATGCATAGCTAGGTGGATGTTCGTGAGTATATTCGTGTGTTGCACGAAATGTGATTATATAATAAAACTAATATAACGTGATTATTAATCTCATCAAAATATCTAAGTGTAATTGTCACTTATGAAAAACTATTAGTAATATATGGATAAATATTTATATAATCCACTTAATATCATGAATGCCATATTATAAGATTATTATGACTTTATAGGGTATCTTATCTGATTTAAACTCTTATCATCACTTTTAATTAACAATTTATTAACTCATCCCATATGTTACATGTATGATCCAAGAGGTAATAGTTTCAAATTCTTTCTATGCTTGATGTCGGTACGCCAATACTCTTATATTGATATAAGTGTACAACTAACATTCCAAATATATTATCCTTCTTTTAGGGTGAAATAAGTTTAAATGTCTAATGTATACATAACTACTTTTCAAAAATAAAGAAGTTTTAGACGTAAACCTTAGAGCAGCAAAACATATTTCAATGTTTGCTTGTTTTTTCAAAATATATGCGGTCAAAGTACTGCCTTGAAGAACGCAAAAAGTCCAATGTAATTTTATTTGTGGTCCGGAGGGAGTACATTAATAATTATAAAGTTGAAGAGAACATAAATTGGAACCTTAAAATAACATGGAGGATCAGTATATTATGTACAGTTATAAAATTATACGTGATAATGTAAATTTCCTATTAAAGATTGGACCTAGAATCATTTTAGATTCATTGTTTATTTCTTTATTCTACACATACTCTTTTTATTATATTTTACCTTGAGATTGCTACTAATATAATATACATATCTTTTCTCTTATTTTTACATGCAACTCTTTAGTTGTGTCAGCTTGTCAAGCTAATTACTGATTACGCATCTAATGTTGTAAATCAATAGAACATACTACAAATGAATCTCATTTTAAAGGATATTTCGCACTCGTTTCAATGGTGTAAGAAATTTAATTTCTTAAGCGGTGAAACTAAAGTTATATGATTTTTAAAATCTAATAGTCTACTCTTTAATGATTTAGGAAAGTACAACCTCTTTAAGGATTTAGGAAAGTAAAACTTAGTATATATATTCTATACCAAAACATATATTTCTATTTTAAAATTTTATTACAATGGCTTGCTTAGATGGACGCCTCCAATGCTGTCAGAAAATGCCTCTAATATATAGATATTATGATTGTGCTGCTATAAATGGATTAATTGACTATATTATTTAAGTTTTATTCTTATTTTGGTGCAAGTAGACAATTAAAAAAAGAACACAATGATGCCATTGTATATCTAATTGCATTAAGGAGTAGCTGTAGCCTGTAGAGGTCAAGAGGTGATTAAAAGTTCTTGGTAAAATCTACTAGACTAGGAGTTACAACAATAGCATGTCATGAGTTCAAGGAAAGCACCTACATGAAGCCGTGCATTAGGAGATATTCTTTAATCACATTTAAAAAGAGGAATAAAGTTTCTTTTTGATAAACCCAAAAAATATACTACTGCTACGAGAGCAAAAATTCTTGCCCTATCTAGAGGGTTCACACTGGCTAAGGACCTTGGAATCAAAAAAACTATTTGTTCATATTGACTCACAGGTTGTTGTACAAATGATGGCTCGTGATGAAGTGAGAACAGGGCCTGCTGCATTTATTATATATGATTAGACGATGCAGGAGGATTATAAGAGAAGAAGAATAGGAGGTGCTTATCTCGCTCACATTGTCTCCATGAAGCTAACCGAGCAGTTGATGACTGGCTTGCTAATATTGGGTGCAACCAAGGGGAAACTATCAACTTTATGGATGATTCTCCTCCTGCGCCTTACATCCTCTATGAAAATTATATAGGTATGACATGTCCGCGTAGAGTTTCTATTTCTTAGCTTTGTTTAATTTTGTTGGGGCTTGCCCCTCTCAACCTCCCCCCCCCCCCCCCCCTCCCCCAAAAAAAAACCAAAAATATACTAGGAGTTTATCCATCCCTTCTCTTAATCAAAATAGATTAGATAAAATAATTAATTAATACATGCACTTAGATGATAATGACATCTTACTATCCAAATAAAAGTAAGCATCTCTTTCATGATTGGAGACCCAAAAAATAATGCAACAACTTTAAAAGATACTGATACTGAACCCTTTTAAATGTTCTTTCTTAACCCAACTATCAGCCGGCCACCTGTTTTAAACCACAAATTACATGTTAATCTCCTCCCAGGTTTCTCCATATGCTAAAATCCACGTCCCCTGATGACGCTATGACGGTGTGATCCGTCATCCAATTTACCCAACTTTCCTATATTACGACAAACATTCTCTCCATTTCCCCCCTTCCTTCTCTCTCTCCTCTCTCTCCTCAAATCCCACCTTCAGCTAAAATTCATTTCAATGGAGCTTGAATCGGGGGCTGACTCAGTGAGTTCAACCCCTCGCTCGCTCCACCTCCACAACAAAGCCGCCGATGATAGAGCCGGAGTTATCCGGATGATGTGCAGCTTCGGCGGCAAAATCCTACCCCGCCCTCACGACAACCAGCTCCGCTACGTCGGCGGCGATACTCGTATGGTGGCCGTTCACCGGTCCACCTCGTTCTCGTCGCTCCTCTCCAAGCTCTCCAAACTACTTCCAGATAACAGGGGCGGAGCCACCACCAATTATATAGGTATACTAGGTGGATGCCTGTGCGTTGCACAATCTGTAGTTATATATAATTAAATTAATGTAACGTGATTATTAATCTCATCGAAAAATCAAATTGCAATGTATATTTTGCACTACTAAAATTTGTTTGCATAACTATGTTTTTGTATAGATTCGCCAATGACAGTCAAGTACCAGCTCCCGAACGAGGACCTCGACGCTCTCATCACGGTCTCGACCGACGAGGATGTCGAGAACATGATGGAAGAGTTCGATCGCCTCGCTCTTCAAAGCAGCAGCAACACCACCACCACCACCAACAACAACAACAACAATAGCAGTTTGAGCAGAATTCCACGATTGAGGCTCTTTCTCTTTCCTAACAACGGCGATCACGACGACGTTTCTCGAACCAGTAGCATTGCCTCGCTTTTAGATGGTTCAAGGAAGAGAGAGAATTGGTTCCTTGACGCTCTTAATGGCGGCTCGGGCGCGGCCCCTGTGTCGGGGTTAGAGAGGGGGAGGTCAGAGGCTTCGTCGATTGTATCGGAAGTGCCGGATTATTTGTTTGGTTTGGATAACTCTGATGAACCGGTTGCGCCTAAGTTGAAGAACCGGTCCGGGTTAAGGGACGTGGTTTACTCCGGTTCGGCTCCAGGTTCTCCTGCCCCGGGTGTCTCGGCGGGTTCGCCTTTCGGTTCGACTTCGTCGGCTCCACCGTTGCCGAATCTCCCACCGGTGAAAACCAAGCTGGAAAAACCGGTTGAAGATGTGGGTGAACCGGCGGTTCAGTTACCGGTTGGGTATACAGGTGGTGGACCGGTTTGGGGTCATAATGTTAATCCTATGCCTAACCCGGGTTCCCCGTGTCCGGGTCATCATCATCCTATGCAGCCCATGCCCGTCTATTATGTACCGGGTCCGAGTCCCGTAGTCCATGGAAATGCTCATATGCAACCGATTTCGGTTCCTCTTCAGGTTCCAGTTTCGGGTGCGGGTCATTACATGCCGCAATACGCTCCAGTGTCAGGGGTGGGTCAAGTACCGATTCAAGTTCCGGTTGGGTATCAGGGTTCGGGTCAAGTGTACGGTGGTGGAGCGGTTAGGTCCGTGGATCCATATGAGATGCAAATGCAAGGAAATATGGTAACGGGTCCGGCTGGAGGGGGCCAGCCGGTTTATTATGGGGTTAAGAATCCGGGAGCGGGTATGGTTGCGGCCTATCCGGGTATGGGTATGCCCGTGACAGGGGATGAACCGGTTGGGTCCGGTTTGGATGGAAATAAGGCGCGGAGCCTTCCGGCTTAGACAATGTTATGGTAAATGGTAATTTTTGCGCAGTAAATCCCATTATGTTGGTCCAACAGTCAAAGTGTGCAGAATGTATTGTTTTTTTTGGGGCGTGATTGTATTGTATGGTTGTGCTAAAAAGCAAATGAGCTGGAAATTTGAGATGGGGTTTGTAAATAAAAAGATTTAAAATTTTGATGATTTTTTTTTTTTTTTTTTGTGTGTGTGGAGAATAAGACTTTTTGTATTGCATCTCCAAACCATGTTGGTGATGTTATTGGGCAAAAATAGTGACAAGCTGAAAAAGTGAACTGGTATCAAATTGATCATCCAAAACAAATGGTGTCCACTGTCCACCCTGTGGTCCATATATGACATATCCCTGCCGTGCCAGTGGATGCTAGATTTATTAAGAAAGTGTTGCCAACTTTATGTTGTTGTCCAAAGTTGCTGATTAGGGAGGGTTTTATCAACTATGGTGTGGTTTAATATCTGGTGTTTTTATTTGTCCACTTCTTTAGTAATCGGTTTGGTTCAATTCAGTTTAATGTTACCGAGTATAATTGTTCACATATTACGGAGTGTTATTCAGTTCAGTTCGGTAGAAAACAAAAACACCCGTGTTTTTCATAAAATGTTTTCTCTGTCATACTAGCAACATTGTGGATAGTACATGTGAAGAATCTGAAGATGTGCATGGAATTCAGGGGTTAAACAGCTGATGGGATTATTTTGAAGAACAGTACAAAAATTCTGAAAGTGCATGATAAAAATTTAAAATAGAGAAATTTATACTTGGTACTCCCGGTTGGATTCTGGCACTCATTGTATCCAAGACGCTAACATGCAGGTGACAGTGCAAGAAAACAAGACTAAAAGAGAAGATCCCAGCTTTCCCTAAGATGAAAAGAGTATCATTTTTCTACTGTTTCGGATGGAAATGTATAAAAGCTCCGAGATCTTCCAGGCTAAGCTATATTTGGTGAATGATCATGGTAATTTTGCGCAGTGAATCCCACTGCAAGTATAATTGGTGAATCAGTCAAAGATTGCGTGATTGTATGATTGTGGTAAAAAGCAAAGGAGCTGAAAATTTTGAGATGGAATGTGTAAATAAGAGGTTTCATAATGTGGAGAATATAATTTTTTGTATTGCATCTCCATGTTGATGAATAAGGCAAAAAAGATGTGAAACTGAAAAGTGATTTAGGAACAAAATTGTCCATCCAAAATGGTGTCCACCACATAACCGTTATCAGGGCCATACCAGTGGCCAGTGGGTGTACTAGAATCAATAACTAGTGGGGATGCAATATCTATTATCACCACCAATGACAGGGAAAAGCTTGATCCTGCTTTAATTTGGCCTGGGCGAACGGACATGTCCTACCTGACCATGCGCAGCTTCAAGATCTTCGCCTATAATATCTTCTAGTTTGTGACAATTGGTTGTTTGGAGAAATAGAGAGCCTGTGAACTGAAGCCCCATGAATGCAGTGTCAGCAGAAATTGCCGAGGAGCAAAGATGGTGACACCACCCTTACAGAAATCACCGAGCTGCTTAAAGGGAAAAAAAATACAAAACTGATGATGTTGCAAATCTTGCAATTCCTGTAGAAACTGAGTGACATGAACCCTGGCAGAATTCAGGCACAGAAATGAGCAGATTTTCCCTAGAGAATTTCAGAGCTAGCTAGTATGCCTGGGTTTAAGCTAAATAACTGAACTTTCTTTTGAACTTCTACTATTCTTGGTTTTTTGTTTAGGTGAAATTAGTATGTAACGAAATGGGATGATGGCTTGTTTAATGAAGCTAGTACGGATACAAAAATAGGAGTATGTAATAAACTACCGGTCTTAAATTTATACAAATCTACAGTGTATATTGCCTGAAGCATTCTTTTGCTGCTAGCCTGAAACAGGAATTCATCAGTTTACAGGGCTTTAAATGACCTGAACACCTCCTACTCAATAGGTGGAATCCTTGCACACTTGAATTTCTTTTGTTCTCTGATTACTTAGTTCATGTCATTTCAGCCTGAATTTTGGAATCTTTTAAAGAAAGACGCAGAATTAAATTTAATATGTTGACTGGTAAGTTACATACCCTAAATTTGCTTATAAGTACATACAGAATGGGAATTGTATATACTCTCCTCGACACTCCGATATATGGGTGTGGGCACTTGACACTTCATTCAATACAAAATGGCCAAGTCCATCACCTGGACATGTGCCCGTGTACGACACTCCGAGTACCAAAGATGGTAGAACCAGGGTCACACAAGTGATAATAATCATAATATTGAGTGGGACAATGATCTCCAAATTATGAAAGGGGCTCTGATCATTGCAGAACTGATGAATGAAAATTATTTTACATAAACTGCATTCCTGATCTCACCTCTATTTACAAAGATCATCTTGTAATCCTGATACCTGGAACTGCTGCTGTTCTGCAAACGCGTCCATAGCTATGGCCTGAAGCCTTACTTTGCTGCTAGCTGGAAACAGGATTTCCACAGTATAAAGGGCTTGAAATGACCTGAAGACCTCCTACTAGTCTGATATAAAGTTTCCACCTTTCCGTGCACATCCAAGTTCATCTCTCTGCAGACACATTTTCTCTCTTCTCAGTTGCGGGCAAGGCAGCTTCATTGCAATCACATTATGCAGTGTACTTGAGATAATATCTGATTCCTTAATCTTGGAATATAAAGGCTTTTGTCGTGCTAGTAGCAGGGTTTCCATTCAAAAAGTATATGAGGAGTCCACAGATCCATCTGCCTTTGTTAATTTAGTAGCATTTGTGGCGTTACAAATGGTTAACACCAGACTTCTCAGCTCAACAATTATTGCTGACATCACCTTCCCCTTTTGGCATTGTACTTCGCTCGTCAAAGAGGGCTGAAAATGGAGGATGTGGGTGTAGCTCAACAAACGCTTTGCCACCTTCTCCCACTGTTCCTACGCATATTGTGTCTCCCCGCCCATGCCAGGTGCCTCCTTGAACATTGTTCATCTCCAATGTTCTAGACTCCTACATTAGCATATGGACTGTTATTAGTCATACCTAACAGAAAATAGGTTCGAAATGTATGTAATTCTCATTCCTTAAACCTATAGTTTTAAATAAAAAGAAAATCTTATTTTTGATTTAAATTTCATTTCTTTCTCCCGCTTTAGGGCTCGTTTTTTTTACTACTATTACTAGTAATGCAATGCAATCATTTTATAGAGTAGATGTTGAGTGAAAAGTGGAGGGGGAGGAGAAATATGGGAAAAGTGGGGTGATTGCACCATTCAATGTAATAACAATTACAGAACTTTAACCCAAATATTACTTTGGATGGTGTAATCACTTTACATTTCCCATCTCTCTCCACCCCCTCCTTCCTTTTCCACCTCACATTTACTATATAAAAAGATTGCATTGCATTACTAGCATGTAAATGAGCCCTTAATGTAAACATCGTATTGTTTGACCAGAAATTGCAGAAGCTTACCTGACACATGGTGCAGCAGGGGCAAACCAAGTGGTAGACGCAATCATCCACTGAACTATCGCTACCCTACAGTTGGAAGCATTTCAGAAAGTCAGCACAGTTCCTTTGATGAAAATAAAGTACAGAACTGATATGACGCCTATAGCTCATGTTTTGCACACAAAATTAAAGGAGCATTGTAACCGTTTATCCGGGATGGAGGGAGTATTCATCAAAGAAATGGTCTAGCTAAATAAATTATCACTGGAAGTAAAAGCAGCGTACAACTCCAAAAACTAGACTTCATCCTCCAGACTCCAGAGAAAATTACAATAGCCAGTGAATGACTATGAAAAGCAAGTTGAGACTTGAGAGTTGAGACGTGACACTAATTAAGCGGCTAGCCCCAACGTTCTCACGATCCTTTTGAAAGTGCGAATACACAGTTATGCACCCAAATCATCATATAATATTAACTTCCTCAGCAGAACACCAGGCACACCCAACCCAAAAAACAATACAAGAAAAAAAAAGAAGAATCCAGAGCCCAAGAAGGAAAGCAACACAATCCAGGGAGAAAAGAAAGATGTAGAAATTCTGTCAGTAAAAAGGTACCCCACATATCTTTCATCACTATCCAGTAGACACCAACAGGCTCATTTATACACTCCTATCAGATTACAGACAAAAGTAAAGGACACAATTTTTCACAAGAAAAAGCCCTAGCTATTTAGGCATTTACCAACCCAGATTATTTCTGAGATGTGAGAACTGAGAAGTTAACTTAAAGAGTTGATCAATTAATACTTTAGTACGAGGACCTTGAAGACCTGAATTCCTTAAAAACGACATACAGAAGTCGTGAGCTGAAAACATCAACTGGAAAGTTGAGAAACTCCTTTTTTTTTTTTGAGAAGAAAAGTGGAGAAACTCTTTAACAGTTGGGCATAGCACAAATACCCACTCCCGAAATATTTTGCAAACCTAAACCAAATAGACACAAATTTCCCAGATCTTCTAGGGAACCCATCACATATCAGGTGACTAAATGTCATGACACGCGCTCAATTCTCAAACTACCATAAAAGTGCAAGTGCAACCATCTCTCTATGTAGCAGAAGCTAATGAGAATTATCGGCTCAAACATACAATCGCTTTTTAGTGCCATCACTGCAGAATTTCGCTGCACCATGCAATACTCGACAAAAGACAAATGGCAAACTGGGCATGCTTTTCTTACTGTTTCAGACACAATCAAGAAGCATGCACCACATGTCCACATTTTTTTAGGTTTGTATAGAGTGGCCCTTTGTCGGACACCAAAAAAGAACTTAAGGAGATACCAAAGTGCCACAAATGCAACAAACAACGCAGGAAGCAAAACAAATAAGTGATACTCACTCTAATATTAAACTTCTTTCTTGTCTGAGTTCTGAAACAACCCAAATATATTCCAACTGAAATAGTAAATGCAACAGCCAGATAAAGGAACCCGTGTCTTCTGGTCACTATGAAGGCAACACAGTTGAGAAACGCTGAGATGGCAAGAAGGAAATGGATAGTTCCCTGCACCATAAAAATTGTTCTCTTATCAGAGTGATTCACGAAGACAATCGAAAGAGGAAAGCCAAAGCTCACAAGAATCAATCAAAGATCAAATCAATCTGTCCTTCCAGATACATTGTAGTATATTTTTTTGTGATTGATTACGTAATATTATGTATGGCAAAACAAACACAACTTTGGAATGATCGGATGTCTAAGACTCTAAAAGTGTGAGATCTGAACAAGGTGACACCTGAGCAGGTCATCTGTTGATAAGAAATTGATAACATTCAATAAATAGACTGAGCAAAAGCATACAGGGAGATAGAAGAAGCAACATGAAGGCCAGCTTTATCTACTCTCTGTCACTATAAAATACCAATCAAACAGCCACCAAAATATTGGTAGACAACCATGTACAATTTGCATGCTGCTTTTGGTACATGGAAGATATGATATTTCTTTCAATACCAATTAGCAAATAAACCATAGCTTACAAGCTCAAACCAGAAAAGCTGGGAGGTTCATGCATACTTGACAATGAACAGCTTGATATCACAAATGCTAGCCCGTTTCTGTGTGTCATTTTGAGGACTGGTTTTGGCAACCAGCAATAAAACTTGATATATTTGCATTTCTTACAGTGATCATTGAATCTCATCGCCACATTATGATTCTTGGACAGCTTTTTCACAACCCAACTCCACTCTACTATCAACACTCAACAGGTTACTTTGTTTCTTTCACTGCTACTGGTTGTGCCAGGACTGAGCTGCCCAGAGAAGAGTACAGAGAGATGGTACTAATACTTTTACAGTGGGAAGCAGTAGGGGTGTTCATTTGTGGATATATCCAAAATTTTGGATACCAACTTTTTGATATCCGAACCCGTATCGATATCCGATTTCGGATAGCTGGATATCCGTTAATATTTTTTTGTTCTATTTTGTATCTAATTTTCGAGCCAAATATTTCGAATAATTATGGCTCTTTTGGAAAATGATATCCGAGATATCCGTTTTTTGGGTACCCAAAATTTTGGGTTTTCGTATTCGGATATTTTTCAATAGTCCTAGGAAGCAGTCGGCTCAAGTGTTATCAGGTCTAAAAGTTACGTTGACAGTTTACAGATGATAAATCACCTATGCAAATGTGAGGCTTTCTGTCATGACGCCTCGCTTAGACTCAGATTGGTTAAGGACAAGTATGCGAAAGACTCCATGGTTTTCCATAAGATAGTTAGATATGGATAAATAACGTCATTTGACCACATAGAAAAGTACTTCAAAGAATTACAATCCTAGCAAATCAGCTTTCTCTAGAGATTCACAAGAAAGATGGACATCCTCATCGCATTAAGAGCTTTCCTTTTGTTTTTGTCTCAACCATTAGATGCACCAAGTTCTCAGAGTTCCACAGTTAGCAAGGTTTTTATTCCTATCCCGCAGCTTATCTGAGGTGGACTTTGAATCACAGTTTCGACCTTTGGGCCAGCGATGATATGTAAACTATGCAAACAACAGAGCACAGTGATATGCCAAGCCAAGAGTCCCAAGATGCAAACTTACCTAAAATTATAAAAGGACGACTTGGCATAACCTTCAATACTATCCGATCACAGACAAGGTCCCAGGAGGCCGGGATATGCCTTACCCACCCCCCCCCCCAACCCCCCAAAAAAAAGGCCATTTCACCAAACCCCTCCATCTATGAGAGATGATATTGATGATCAACTGGCTGAGAAAAACGACAGCCCAATAAATTTGTCACTCGAAACCAATCCCAATTGATAACTACTAGAATTGGAGCACACCCTTTATAGTTACATCAAAAAAAGAATCCTTGATTTTTTATCATCCAAAGAACCTACAATCTGTGAATCTGCATTCTCCTTTTACAGTGTCTTTACTACAAATGTCACAAAGAAACCAAGAACGTAACCTATATCAATTGTAAGATTCCAGCGTTGGCATCCTCAATTCCTCACTCCCTCTCCATTCTCTCCCCAACCCCCCCCCCCCAGGAAGTTAACAACCAGGAAAACCTCCAACGGCCCTGAAAGGACTACCCCTAAGGGTTCCCAAAATAATAATAATAAACAGAAATAAAAATAAACCAACCCTGAAGTAGATAAAAATATACAAAGTATCATGTTCTTCAACCCATAGTCCGATACTAGGTGTAGACCATTCGAGAATCCATAAAGACATACTCTCCAAATACTAAAGCATGTAATCAAAGACTATAACTTGGACAACCATAAGCATCAAATAACAAAACAAAAAAATCAAAACAAACTTCAAAAGATTCTGAGGACCATCACCTGGAGAAAACAAGAGCCTAGACCAGCTCGTCTCATATTCTTCCCAAATCTGTAGCACGGACAACTGCATAACCAGAAAGGATAGTCAAGCATGAGCTCAGCAAAACAGCAGCATAGTTTCATGTCTGTGACTTAAATATGAATATGCAGAAAAGGCACAAACACAAAATAGAGAGAACAAAACAAACATGTAAAGCAGAAACATGAATTGCCTTCAATTTTTATTGTCAACCCCCCCACCCCCACCCCCCACCCCCCCTCCAAAAAAAAAAACCCCAAGTTTCAACACATATTTAATCCAAACGTGAAAGAATTCAACCCCAGCATTGAAAGTTGAAACCTTTTAACCAACTACACTTGTCTTGTACCCAAAAAAAACAAACATTCTAAAGTAACCAACAGATAAACCTTGCTAATCTGTCCATTGACAAATCAAATATTCAACCAGTCAAAAACCAGAAAAACACAACTACAATAAAATTGATAGAAATATCCATGACAAAAGAGGGAAAGAGAGAGGACTAACCAGACAGATTCTATGGCAATACGACGATCATCAAAACAATCAAGAACCTCACCTTCCCACAACCTCAAAACCCCACCACCAAACTCATCACCACCACCACCATCTTCCTCATTCTCCAATAATCTCCATTTCCCCTGGCTTTGCAAAGCCACTGTTGAACACAAAACATCAAAATCCAAAACTGTTACACCTTCAACCAATCTCTCTTCTTCTTCCTTTTCACAACCCATTATCTCTTCCTTTCCAAATTCTGCCATTGACCCACAAAAACCAACTCTCTTAGCAACCAAACAAACCCCTTTTCAGAACTTTCAGCCAACAATTCTTCCAAAAAGATGCAAACTTGCAACCTTCAAAGGGCTCTAAATTCAAAATGACAACTTTCCCAGATACCCAGAAAAAGGGGTTGAAATATACAAATGAATTTGTGGATATTGTATTACTTATATGAATGGATAACAATAATTTCTACTCCCTATAATGAGTATGGTTGTTCTCTGCTGTCATCAATCAATCAAAAACAACTAAATAAACAAATTTCTTTTTTACTTTCTGTTATGAATTATTAGAGGATTGGAATTTGGTAAGAACAGAAATGAAGAAATTAATGGGGGTTGCCAGTCTAATAATGGGGGCTTTTGTGTGTCGAAGTTGGGTCCACAAAATAAAGTTTGGTAGCCGCTGTTTTGGTTAGCTTTGGCCTTGGTGGTGACATTTGAGAGATTTTTAGGCATGTGGGTCGCATAATATATAGGAGGAAATGAATCAAATTGGATGAGAATTGTTGCTTTTGTGGGTGGGAGTTGTAGATAAGCATAAGATAGATTATAGGAGACAACTTGGCAACCTAACGTAAACTAATGTAATGTATTTATGGTTAAGATGATTGTTAAGGATTGAATTTTAAGATATTTTAGTGTCCGAATGAGAATCTCCTTTTAAGTCAAATATATTCCACAATCCATCATTATGTTGAGATCATTTTTTTTAATGGAGATATTTTTTATTCATATATGGAATCTATGCAAAAGATTATGGATGATTATAGCAAGAAATTAAATGGAAAATGTCAGAATGTAACTAATAAAATTTTGTGGTCGACGATGGATATCCTTGATTGTGAAACCAAAAAACAAAACTAATAAAATTCTTTCACATAGTATGAGAGTTTTTGTTTCACATTTGGTAGGTCTTTCAATAGAGAGTGTCATTATGTAATTTTTTTTAAAATTTTATTATTCTAACTTTCCTCTTTAACCATTGCTTCCTTCAAATTAAACAATTTGTCATTAAGATTCAGTTTTCCATTAACATAAAATTAATCTGTTTCAAGCATATGCTAATGAAATTATGAAAGATCAGTTTATTCCATTTGGAAGAAAGGACAATCCTATACATACCATTTGATAAGAGAGAAACAAATAAAAATAGTGAAAAGAAAACTACCGCTATTTGACTGGTGTAATTAGCTAGGGTTCTAATAATAAAATAGGAAAGCCCCCCAATGAAAGTCACATTTATGTTGCATCATTATGGATAAGATAATGATTAACTTTGCCCTTTTATTTAAGTTTAAAGGGAGTCAAAGCAAAGGCTGTAATAGTAGAGAAAGGACAAGCAAGCAAGGAACCAGCTTGCCCTGCCTATGATCCAATAAGCGCCCATGATAGTTGTTTGACCCTTGCCTTGAGTTTTATCCATTGGATGGCCTATTTGTGTGATGTGACGTGGTGTGTGGGTGGAGGCTTTGGATGCTTTGTCTTTGCGTTGTTGTTGTTGTTGTTGTTGTTGTTGTTGTTGTTGTTGTTGTTATGGGTAAACTTCGGTTGGCAACAAGCTGCGGTTTTCACTTTTTCTTGTACTCCCCTCACCGCAACTTGCTCATACAATTGGTTCTTTCCTGGTTCTTTCCTTCCTTGTTAGTTTGAGCACAAAGACTAGATTTGCATGCAGTGGTTGTCAAATAGTTGCAAGTTCGCTTTCAAAAGTAGTTTGATAAGACAAGGTCATGAGTTTAATTTTCCATCTCCTCGTTTTATATAAGTATCAGTTTTTAGGAACTATACTAATCCTTGATGGGTGGTGGTCAAGTGGTTCTAAGTTTTACTCCCAACCAGTTTGGTAAAGTAACGGCAATTCCGTAATGGTTTAATTCCTCATCCTCCTTTGCCTTGTAACTGCCAGCTTCTAAGAACTATATCTGCCCATTGATGACACTACTATATTGATGGGGCTCTGATTATTCCATTAGTCTAATATGTTTGCGGTTGAACACGAAAGCCCAAACATAACTTTATAGGAGGTGTCTCAATCGTCATTTACTCACGCCTCTCTTTTTCATAAAAGAGAAAAACTCTAGCATGCATATGCCTTTCATGCGATATACATATACTCCCTTTTGGAGTAATAGTCACTATCAATCTATCATTGCAAAATCCATGTGAGAGAATCAAAACTCATCAACTCCTTAATTTTGAAGGATTGTTACTATCTGGCGACTTAATTAGCACAGATATCAATTCAAGCAAGCCTATTTTCGAGCTATGAGACTAGCTCGATCATCAAGATGCGTAATGCAAGAACGACTCATTGAATTGGTTCACCAACCTAACAGGAAGAGAAGAAAGATAAACACATAGGAACGACTCACAAATACCTGCATAATGAATTGGCTCATCACAAAAGGAAATTACCAAAGCATGAAACAAGGGGTTCAAGTAAAATGAACTGTCACAGCTTTTAGATAGTTTTGCGAATCAGTTGTTAGGTCTTGCAAATTTAAAAGGGGGGAGGCCAAAATTTGCAGAAAAGCAACAACTCAAACTGTCCACCCATTATTATTTATTCATGTTACACTGAGATTCACTGTGTGTATCTAAAGAGGTAACAGAAAACCCATACTATCTCCTCTCATTTCAACATGAAAGAAAACTAATGCTACGACTACTCTCCCATCAAAAAATTGCTACAAATACTTGTGCTAAACACCAAAAGCAAAAAGCAGGGGGCGAAGTAAGATTCACTCGGTTTCATACACGGTCTTGAATCAGAGCAACGCATTTATTCTGATTTCTTCTGGCCAGGAACAATGTCTTTCAGTTTTTGCTCCAATTCACCGGTCTGAACAAAGACAAAATATCAGAGGACAATTTCGGAATTGCAACAGAAACCTGAATACTGATAAGATAAGTTTACCTGGTGCATATTGAGAACAATATCAGATCCTCCAACGAACTCTCCGTTGATAAAAATTTGCGGAAAGGTAGGCCAGTGGGTGGCTGTGAAGGACGGAACAAGATGTAAAAACAGGAATTTTGTGATCTAGATCAGGGTATGAGGGTAGTATATTTCTCTTATCTAGGAGGATGTGCATCAAGAACTCAGTATAGTAAGTTAAGCAAAATAATAATAAGCCCAAAACTGCACTAAGACCGATGAAAACATTTTGCAATGACATCAAACCAAAATATAATAATACTCAAAAACAAAATATGGATATACACTCCCCCAACAATTTTACTCCGCCTAGTTGCTTCACAAGGCAGGATTGAAACAAATTTTATGCCAGTGTCACCAAATCCAACTAATATAAAACCATTTAGGTTTTCAAACCATTGGGGCGGACAAGGTCTACAGCCAAATTTTACACCTTTTGCAATAGCAATCTTTTTTTATACATAACATGGGTGTCCAAGCTTTGCTTGACTAATCCCATGGGCCCTGAAGTTAACGACCGGTAAAACCTCCAGTGGCCTGGGAGACTCGAACCTAGGACCTCTGGAATATTTCTCAGAGATCTTACCAGCTGAGCTACCCCCCTTAGGGTTATTATTAGGTGGACTGTGGAATATTTCCTTTTGCAATAGCAATCTTCTCCACTTCAATTACCAAAGTTAGACAGCATCTCATCGCGTGTTTTTAGAATCTGAAACAAATGCGCAAAGGCTAATTCTTTTAAGGATATCAGATGTTAAAAATGGCTACTTGTATGCATGGCCATGAAGCACTAAGAATACCAGCTAATTGGCTAAATCAGAATCAGGTCAGCTAACTTATTCCCCTCACTAAGAAAATACCGTAAAACAGCTTCCTGGACCTAATAATTAATTGCAATAAATCAAGCCAGGTTTCACGGGACATTCAATCTGTTCGCATGTGCGAGCAAAACCATAGTGATATAAACAATTCAAAACCTTCCGGATTATTTCAGCATGAGTGGCCATCCTCCCTTACACTGCCTAAGTCTCAACTGCTTAGGCATCCTTTACCTAGGAAGATCTGTAACACTCTTGCTCACAACAAATTTTTCTTAAACACCTTCAACCTATCCACAGTCCACCTAATAATACCTTCATAACAGAGCTCATTTTCAAAATCAAACTCAAGATTTTTCGAACATCCCTATTTAGAAGCACAACGTTCATGAAGGATGAAAAAGGTCAGACCAATACAGTAGCTACTTATAGCAATCTAAATGACATCTTTCATTGATCAAGAAAAAAGCAATCTAGATAACATCAGAACTCCACTTTACAGAAGGAAAAATAATTCAGCTCCATGGTAGTTTAGATTAACCTTTGCTAACCAATCCCTAAACTAACAACCTCCTACACCAAAGAAATATATCCTCACAAATTATGCAATTCCAGCCATTACAATTTACAAAGGAGTCCCACATCAAAAAGATTGCTCATGAAAATATCAAGCAAGTCACAGGTCCCATATGAGAGCATTATTCTTATAATTTCAGACAAATATTTTACCTACCACCCATATGAGGCATCAATTGCGTTAAGTTCCCATATTGTCTCAGTCCCCCATCAAACAATGCATCACATACGTAGTCTGCTATATTGATCGTAACTAGGAAACCAGAGAATAGAATACACAAGTAACCTTAGTTGTACAGTAGTCAAGCAATGTTCTTGATCTACTGCAATATCCAATAACAGACTGGATATCGTGCAATCTATCTATGTCATACTCTCCGGCTAGCTAACGCCTAACAGCAACCAATCATTATGCCGGAAACTTCACTACAACGGGAGCTACACCAGACACTAAGCTGATGATCCAAAAAATCTCATATACCTATGTTCATTGGAAGTTGCTCCATGACTTTTTATATCTGATCAGCTATAACCTCTAGTCTGAATAGAGCTTTTTTATTTATTAGCAGAAGCATTCTCACTTAACTCTATCCTTATGAAGTTGGTCCTTTCTTCACCCGTGCAACTTCTACACGTACCAAGGTACGAAATTGCGGTGTAGGTCACGATCGTGGTTTCGGTCGCGGTCATGGAAGTGGATTGATACGAGTGTCGCGTATCAGGTCGCGGCCGTCGCAGTGTAATTTTGGTATCAGTCGTACCAATCATTTATCGGCCATACTGGTCATGTATCATTCATGGGTTCATGGGAGAAAACAAACCTAAAATGTATAGTAGCGTGAGATGATATACCTGTAAGCTTTGACAGCATCCTTTAAGTCCATGTCTTCCTGAATATTCCTGCACCAAAAGGAACATCTGTACAGTAAATACGCCATGATAAGAATGCAGAAGTCAGCCTCCAGCTCCAATTCTCAAATTAACACAAAGTGGCAAAAGGAAATACAAAGTTACAAACTAAGAGCCCTATCTAAACAAGAATACACATAAGGAATAACTACAATGATGAAAAAATCTAGGAAAAAGTATGGCCCATCATAATATGTAGCCATCTTTGTGGACAGTCCGCAAACAACAACAAAAAAAAGTTTATTTTATCAGAAGAGCCCTTTCTTCACAAACAGAAACGTACGATTTTGTTTTATGAATTTTTTTGGTGGGACAGAAAATTGGAAATTAAACAAGCATTCTGAACTAGACAGACGAACAGCTTATAGTCATAAGGAAGTGAGATATAGTTATACAAGTGTAGAATTTTTGCAATCTGTGATGCCTTTCTCAGCATTGCTCTTATTATAGTATCTTCTTGCCACAACATGGATAATGATCCAGCGGTGGCTGCAAGAGCCAAAGGATATAAGGTGTCAGGACTAAGAAAACAGCAAGAAAACAACTCAAAATATGAGAATAAGAGAGACACACGGTGAAAGCCATCATTAAAGCTTTCTGAATCATCAACGGAGGATGCAATTGTTACAAGTCTACAAAAGCATACTGGTAGATGAATTCCAAATCAGAATAGATACCACATAAATCTACAGAATCAGTACAAAATGAGGTCCTTAAATTATATGCATACAAGACCAAAATACACAAGTATGCATGGTCTCAATCTTTTATGGGAATCGAGATTTCCCATTAGATAGAATAATCCAAAGAAAATGAAAACATAAAGTATCAGAAATAGATAATAGAAATCCTGAATTTTGTTGTTCTAAAAATCCAAAAGATTCTTAAAAAGAGTAATTTATTGTACAGTTGTATAAAGCAAACAAAAGCATCTATATAAAAGAGAAAAGGTCAAACATCAGTTTAAAGGCGAACAACTTACTGTACTGTTTCAGTACCCTAACTGCAAGAGAGCTGAAGCCGCATCTAGGCATTTCAGGAATCCCCTTCATATATATCATAACAGGATTTTCCTTCACGTCCTATAAATAAAACCAACAGCAGGTGAGCAGACACATTCACCAGTCACCATCATTCTTAATAACAAACCACCACAATCCGAACACTGAACATTATTATCCCAGAGAACAGGCAAAAAAGAAGCATAATTGGGCTACAGCCTACATGTCATGATTTAAAATAGTCAAAGACAGCAGAAAACATCAAACCTGCTCAACAATATCTTTGGCAGAAAAGCCAGAACTCTCAAGCTTATTGGTTGGCCTGAAATCTTCATGTGTGTCAGGATCATTAGGCAAACTAGTTGAATACTTCATTCCATTTTGGTACAATGACCCAAAAACCTACCACAAAAAAAAAAAAAAAAAAGGTTACTACTACAATTCAAACTGCACCATATAAAATCAAAAATGAAGATGAATACTCTTCAACTTGCAAGCAACAACCTTATTCAACCCAAACCCCCAACAAAGAAAGCACATCTCTGATCTCTCACATCACAATTCAAATACATCAATTTTACAAAGGAGGTAACTCTGCCTTCCCTGCTTGCTCTGAAGTGGGAGGCAGAGTGTAGAGGTACAGTCCTGAAACTCATAGGTCATATACTCATATTTAAGGTCTTGAACATGGAATCTAATTAGTCCTCAACTCCTCACCTAGACATCAAACCTGCTTTCCCATTGGGCATTACTTTAATGGAAATCCCAAACAGATACTATGAGCAACCTTAAACCAAAAGTTTTTAATTGAATGTTTTAACAAGAAGCGAATGTCAGCAGGCTCAGATGGTACTGTCTCCGGGCATTGGTACAAGGAACGTGGATTTGAAACCCATGTGCTCAACCTTTGTGCCTCCTTTGTCCGAAAAATAAGTAATAAAAATAATAGAAGTAAAACAAAAGGAATATAAGTAAGGAGAAAGACCAAAGAAGACCTAATTATTGCTCAGCCCCCACGTTCTGTAATCAATATTAGTACCAAGGGTTTGTTCAACCTAACTTCGAGCAACTTCAACTTTTCCCTCTCAAATCCATCTGCCCTTACCCCCTTTTCCTCCACCTTTCATCTACGTTTAACTACTAAGAAGTTGAAATGACACTACAAATTGATGTTACAAAATGGAAATTTAACTTCTAGCTCCATTTAAGCTTCTCAGAAATTACAGGTGGAGGAAAAAGTAAAGGGAGAGGGGTGGCTGCAGAAAATGTGAAAGGTTGAAGTTGCATCCGCTAGAAGCTACTCCTAAAGACCCTAAATTGATATCCTACCATCCATAGTTATGAACTTATGGTTATGAAAACAGATATTTATGTAGGAATTTAAGCTCCGCACAAGCATCTTGACAGCCTAGAACTAAGAAATTATTCATCTTTCTCTTTTTTTCCTTCCCTTTCTATATTTAAAAAGAGCTCAAATCCGCAAAGGAAGAATCACTAAACACAGTTTTAAACCAAACAAGTTTAGAAAACAAACATAAAAGGGGAAAAACGAAAAAGATCCTTACTTGAGGGCTCAAACGAGCAGCTGGGTAACTTGCAATATTCCTCAAGAGCATGCTAGATAATGACCTAGCCATGATTTGCACAGCTTTGGATATGACCTTTTATGCTGTAATTGAATCCCTAAGGCAGATAATAAGAAACACAAGATGAGATAAAAAAATACCATTTCCCATTTGAAGATTTCAGCTTCAAACCCAAAATAAATCCATTCTTTTAACTAACCCAAGCAAACGAACAAAATCAAAATATAATCCCCAATTTTCAACTGGTTTTACTCTAATGTTTGAGATTAGTGGAAATTTGAAAATTATCGAAAGATACGATTAAAGTCGTGAAAAGCCAAACACAAAGATCATTCCAATTATCGATAACGAGCTACAAACTTAAGGAAATGAACTATAATGAAGTGAGTAATAAAATTGATGATGAAGAAAAAAAAAGAAGAAAATGGCTTACCCTAATTCGCTCTTTGGCAAACTCGAGCGAATGATTCGTTGTTGTGTGACGTTTTCAGTCTCAGAACCCCAAACTAGGAGAAAGTCGAGTCGCGAAGAGAGAGAGAGAGAGAGAGCAGGAGTACGAGTGCCGTGTGCCGTGTGCCGTGTGCCGTGTGCGTGCCTTATAAAACTCTCTTTCCTTTTTTCTTTTGTTTTCTTTTTTAAGAAGTCTCATACGAGGCCGTCTCAACCTGACATCATGTTTGTTTGAGGCGTCTTCACATTGAGGCCAAATCACTTAATAGAAGGTGCAAGTGAATGGCGATTAAGGTACCTCGCTACATCCTATTCGGACTCTTGTGTTTAACAGGGAACATATTAGACTAATTAGACAATCAGCGCAAGCACTATTGCACTAACCCCGTCAACATAACACTAACAAGTGGTTAGTAATTCATAAAAGCTAGCAAGCACAAGGCATAGAGGGAATGGGAATTTGAACCCATTAACTTACTTTATCAAACTACTCAGGCGTAAGTTTGAAACTACTAGACCACTACATTGTTGGTCATTAGTCTAATTGATTGATACATCAAAGGAAGTTTAAAGGTGAGGATTTAAAAATTATGTACTATGCTTTAATTCGTTTCTTATTGATCACTGATAAATTTATCATTATTTATGTCTTAGACTTCGATCAAAGTTTCCAGTACACCACAAATACAGGCCAAGCCAAGGGAAACCAGAAATATTTATACGTGGTTGAACCACCAAATTTTGATTGTCAGAGGGTGCGTGAACAGGAAGAGACCATCGAGACTGCAGATCTTCCTGCAAACATTACCTTTCATAACACAAGTATCCACCAAATTATACATCATGGTATATGCCTTATAAAATTAGCAAAATACATGGTTGGAGGGAGACGATTGCCAAGCCCATTCAAAAACTTGTTACATTTGGTTTCAGACAACTCTCTAAACGAGTAAAATCAAACCTTCATCGGAGGTCTTACTGGCCCTAGTCCTGAACCACTTCCCAGATGCTTGAAATCGGTCGCTTCCAAATGGTCATCATGGCTAGCAAATCCTGTACCTCCCTTTACCAAGCATACTAGATTCTTCTCTTTACATGGCTTATCACAAACCAGGCAAACCTTGTCTACCACCATAAATTTATCTGCACACTTCTTGCAGAAAACATGGCCACATGAGCTGAGAGCAACGAGTGACATTGCATTGGTCAATGTACTCTTGCAGCTAGGGCAAACATATTTTTTATCGAATGGCTTTGACATATTGTCAACAATGCTTTCTTCCGTGAAGTGTACGGGGAACAGGGATTTCAACTTGAGCTTCTCCTTCCCCTCTGGACATGTTGTGCAGGTGGTGGGGGCCGCTACTTTAGCTGGAGCTACTGGAGTAGCAGAAGGAAGCCAAAAAGCTTTCATGGTTCTCAATGCTTCCTCTTCAAATGAGGTGGCCTTCACACTATTTGCACCATGGAAACCATTCCTGTCAAGGGCATAGTTCTTATCACTGTGATGCGGTACTGCACCATGATTTTGCTGATCAAACTCCTCAAGTTCCCTAGCCTTTTGCAGCATTACTTTATCCTCTTCCTCTTCATCCTTTTGTTTCTTCTGAGCATCATGTGCAGCTAGCTTCCTGGGGACAGGGTACAAACTACTTAGTATGCAGTAATTCATAGACCATGCAGCAAACATAAACAAAGGAGAAAGTTGAGTCAAAAGACCCTCTAACAGCTCTGTATTTTGGTAACTTCAAACTATAATCTGATCAAAGGTCTTTGTCTTTTCATCTGGAGATGGCAAGGAATCCTCCCCTTTTGTGGAAAATGGGAGTAGAACACAAATCTAAATTACTTACATTAAGGCATGAAGTCATCATTTGCATCTTCCAGCATCAAATGAGAAAAAGTGAATACACCCTTTACCCAACAAGTCCCGTGCAATCTTTAATTCAAATGATCATGTTGATAACCCCCCCCCCCCAAAAAAAAAATGTAATGCAGAAAGAAGCACCTTGGCTCCATTGTTTCTCCTACTTTCACTTTCTTAAAATAATTTTGAGCCTCGAAGCTAGCATATTTCATTCCTGTCTGCTTCAGAAACAATAATCAACCTTTTCTACTGCTTCCACTCCCTTTTTATTTTGTCAATTATACTATTATAGGTATATAGTCAGTTTTCAATCATGGTTTTTCTTTTCATGTAAGTTTAAGAATTGTCAAAAGTGCAGCAAAGGAGGGCAAGATATCCTCTAGTAAAAAGATAGTTACAAATTAACCCAGTAGCACTGGAACTTGGTGATAGTGTAATTCTCAAATGCTCCTGCGGCCCTAGCCCATAAAGAAGCTTGGCAAGTGACCCTATCCTACAGGGCCCCAGCATATCAACCAAAATGGTCACCCCATAAATAAATAAAAAAACAGCATTCCTTTCTAGCAAAAAAGACACCCAGCAAGCGCGAAGACAGCATTACACCACAACATTCCCTTCTCCTACCCTCTCCCAAAATTCACTAAACGCATCTGCAGAAATTTTATAATACGAAAAGGACAAATCCATGCCTCCCCAGAAACAAAACAGCTTTACAGCTTCCTCCAGAGGCTAAGTGATATATTACATGCAAAAAAAAACATGTGCGCTCACCGCTGTCTTACATCTCACTACCCGCCCGGCAAAGCAAACAATGTTAGGCATAGGAACCACCCCAAACAATTCCAGCCTTCTCCTCTGGCACAAATCACTAAACCCTATCCAGACCCAGTGTCTGAAAAAGGCCTACAGTCATCTTTCTCTACTGTTATGCATCAGCTGATTGTCTTAAAGCTGTCTCTCCAACAACGCTTATTTATTTGGTTAGGGAATTCATCAGCACTGGAGACTGGGGCAAAGGGATCACATGCCAGATGATCATATGCACCTTTAAGCTTTTGGTCCTTGGAACAAATCCCTAACGAAAACCCAATGGTAAAAACAAACAATAAATTGGAAATAATAGCCTTCATCTATCACCGATGGCTGGAACTAGAAACCGCTGGAAAACGGACCCCTATAAATAAAGTTTGGTCACCACCATATACCTTACTAACTCACGCCAAAAACATGTCTTTGACCATGATTCTAAATAGTTTTTCAATATCTGAACTTCCACTGTTCCACAAACTAGTTGGCGGTTGATAATCTTGGCAAGTCTATCTTCACAAAAATTAGACATTTAGACTCATCCAGTTTATCAAACTTTTGTTCTAAAACTAAAATCAACGAATTGCCTTTATGAACCCCACAACCAGCATGGCCGAGTTGTTTGGTTACACATAGGCCTCTAATTGACCCTCTTTCATATTGCTAATTAAAAACAGGCCACACAATATAGAATACTGAATCACAATTCGTACACAAGTTACATATTGAATCAAGCTTCATGATATAAACTGGCAACATTGGATCTAAAATCGTATGAAATTTCTTGAGCTTTGCAGCTGAATCATAAGCTAAAACACACCAAATCCAATACCAAAACCATACTTGCAAACTAAAAATTAATCCAAACATGAACAAATTCATCTCAAATCCTCGAAACAAAAATCACAATTAACCACCTAACTAACTAGTAATTATCAACCAATTAAGTAATTCATAATTTCATAACCATAATAAAAATCAAAAACGCACCTCTGAATGTCCTTTTTCTGAGCAAGCAAGCACTCGAGAATACACTCTTTACAAAAGACATGACCTTTAGGGCAACAAAGAGGATCAATTAGAGGCTTCAAGCAAAGACAACAAGCATCGAAAGTTTTAATGGAGTCTTTGCCAAGCCGCTCTTTTTGAGTTCCATAACCTAACTTCTTCTTCTCGTCGTATGTGAAGAAGGCGAGATCGTTGTTGTTCTTCGAGTGTCTTTGAGGCATTGTGTGTCTGTGTAATTTGTTCTGAGAGAGAAACCCTAACCCTAATTTCCGATCGGTATTGTTGGAGATGATGAACGGGTTGGAAGAAGATGATGCAATTTGGGTACTTGCTCGATTATATGATGCCAATGATGGGGATACATGATAAAATTTGATAAAAAGAGTAGGGGCAAAAAGGGAATTTAATATGACATCTAATCTCCAAAAGCTAATCGAATTATGACTGTGTATATGTGAGACGAAAATCACTCCAATTCTCAGCGCGTGAGATCATAGGATTACCTAATCAAATTCGTGTATGAACGTTTTATAAGAACGAGTTTGAAGATTTTACTCAAATCTGGGTGTTTGCTTCGTGTTTGGATCCTCTGGAGTTTTCTTCTCTAGAGCTTCTGTAGAGTTTTTTTTTGTGTCTATCTCTCTCTTCTAACTATCTATTTTCCAAAAGTTATCTCCTCTAATCCAATGGTGAGAGAAAGAGGAACTCTAGAGAAAGAACTCTAGAGAATCCGTTCCCGTTTGCTTCACCCGTCCTCATCACCTGTGAAATACTTCACCCACATCCAATTCATCCATCTTCCATAGGTAAATAGTTGGATCGAGTTATTAGTGGATGAAATAATAAACTTAAATAAGTGCAATCACTCGGACATAAATCTTCTAAACATGTATATTCGTCAAATCAAATCGCAAAATCACCAAAGTAATTGTTGTCTACTAGCCTACTACATTGCAGTTAGTAGTGTTACATTACAACTTTACATCAAAAGCTACTGTGTACTAGAAATAAAGTAAAAATAAAAAAAAAATAAACAACGACAACTAATATTATTTTATTTTTTGAAAATTTCAATTTTTATATATTCAATATACTAATTGGGTGATGGGTGAATTCGTGGGTCGGATTCACGGGAGGAATGTCATCACCCGATCTACCCATCACGCACCAACGATCCACCCGTCACCCACTCATTCACCCGTTTAATCGGGTTTTCACTCATTTATTCGGAACGGATAGAGCGGGTATCTATAGATCTGGGTGAAATTGCCAGATCTAGTTGTGTGACTGATCTCAACGGATTGATTGGAGCTGTCTACCAACGATTGTGATTGCACTATGAAAGCAATTTTTAGATAGAAAATGGTAAGTTCGGATTCAATATGTCCTCCGATAAGAGAATAAAGTGGTGGATACGTAGACAAATAATGCATCAGAGCTGGATGTGGTAGTAACCTTTTAGCAACATAGAGTAACTTTTATATCCATAAAAATGACTTAATCTTATCGTGAAACCATCTTATATAAGTTTAGTGATGTCAATTATTCTTGATCATTATTATAGGCTTATAGCCAGGAAAAGAAAAAAAAAACATATGTAGTTAGGATGAAATAACTCATTATTTGATTTGACTTATGGCATGGTTGCACATGACCTGGTTGAGACTTCATCAAACCTTGCTCCATACCAACCCTTTTCGTATAATTGCTGCATTTGAGCCACATGATTAGTTTTCTTCTCTCAATAAAGTCTTTGCCTAGTAGTTAAGATTGATGTCTTGAGTATATTAGGTCTTAAGTTCAAATTTCCATTCCCCTGTTATATGTAAATTTAAAAAAAAAAAAAAAAATTGAAGTCAAGGATATGTATGGGTCAATGATTAGAGGAATGCTTTTTAATTGTATTGCCATTAAGTCCCTTTCCAAAAGGATGAAACAAAGAGAATTCTACTTTATTGATTTGTAACTAGAATAGAATAAATCACCTTGGTAAGTATCTCGAGAAGCAAATCAACCCATAAATCAACCCATAAATCAACTTGCAAATTGCAAATTGCAAATTGCTAATCTAAAAGGTACATGGCCGACATGTGAAGATGTTGGAAAGCAAACTACATCTCATTTTAAGACGATATACCATAGTAGTCCATGCTCATAACATCACTCATAATTCATTTGCCAAACAATAGTAGTTTATAGTACATCTTTTATCTTTTTTTTAATCTATATATTTTATTGAAAAGATATGTTAAAATCAGTTAGATATTTGTGTCTCATTTGTCTAGTTGCATACGTATGCATGTAATTATTTCTAGCTAAATTGTTAGTGTTGTTGCCAAATGGAAGTTTTTTGTGGCCTTTAAATTTTGTGGACTTTGCTTGATTATTGCTAGACCATATGTAATGTAAGTACATTGCATTGTCTCTTACCATATGTCAAATTGAGTGGGTATTTTTTACCCACGTAAGTAAACATTGTGGTTGAAGACGACTCTGAGTTTCTTATGTTGTGTTATTTTTGACAAATCTAAGTACACAAGACAACGTTTGTAGTTTGTGCTTGTCCATGTATCTCTAGTGAAGTGTCAAATCTTTATACACACGAATTTGCTAACAAGTTGTCAAGTACATGGGTTACATGGGTTTTCCTATTGGCTGATTGGAGGAAACCATTTTGCTCCATCATGTATGCATTGTAATTGGTTTAGTTTCAATTCGGAGAAACTTATACAAATGTTTGTACTTTGTATGCCTTTTTTTTCCTTCCCAATTCCTGAGATATGGCAATTAACAATACTACATAGTTAATAGAGTAGATGTGAGTTGTCGTACATTATACTCCGTATTAGATATACTAAATACTGTGTGGTAACTCAAACTGTCCTTAAATTTAAACTATATAAATGTTCCACATTGATTAATAATTTTGATAGTTGAAAAATAAGATGAGAGATGACAGAATTACCACGTTTCTTTAAAAGGTTAGAATACATAGATTCTACCGTATTTTTATGATTAACAAAAAGATTTCATTGTCATGTTTTACATTATTTATTTATTTATTTATTTATAACTCTGGAGAAGCAAATACATCACAAGAGAAATAGTAACTGGTATTCAAATGATCATCCATAATCAAGTAGCTTAAGCCATTAACCAATCAAATCCATGTTGGACATTCAAGTTTTGATTCTAAATGCAGGGGTTTTAGGGATTTGATGAGATAATGTAGATTAGCATAGATACACACCAACCCTTCTTCATGAACCCCACCCAATGAAGATGAGAAAAATGATTCAAATTACAAACATAAAAAGAAAAAAATGTAAAAAAAAAAGAGGGAGAAAAGAAGAAAAAAAAAACAGGGGAAGCCAAAACAGGACATGGAAAATGGATTTGGTTGTCCTTATTGACTATGTAAATTACTACAGTACATTACAATTAACTCTCTCTCATATTTACCATGGATGTGACACTGAATATGACCATGGAACTACTTGATTATCTTCATCATCTTCATCTTCATCTTCATCATCACCATCATGTTGATGATTCTCACCATTTTCATCAAACTCATCATCTTCATCACCATCACCATCATCACCATCATCATCATCTTGATCACCATCATCATCATCAGGATCCTTATCATCATCAACATGAAGAATATCCCCATTATTTATCCCTACTATATGCTTATTATTTGCACTAAGGCATGTTTGGCAAACAGAGACTGTAGGCCCGAGTTTAGGCCCGGAACCCGTCCATGGTGTTGGTGATTGACACACGTGGCAAAGAAGAGTTCTTGAGTGTTTGGCAACAAGGAAATTAGCACCATGAACATTTGAATCACATTCACAACACAAACTTGCTTGATCTGATTCACAAAAGATTTCAGCTTGATTGCTACATAGCTCACATTTTCTCTTCATCCTCATTTTCAATTCTTTTCCTCCAAACAGGGCAGATCTTTTTTTTCTTTTTTTTTAAAAAAATTATTAAGTTAGGTACTCTTGGAAAAAAGAAGTGTGTATATAAAAAGAGAGCACATACAAGTTGGAAGTTTGTTAATTGTGAAAATTGGGATTGTTTTGTGGTGGGTTTTTTTTGGAGATTGGAGAGATTTTTATTTGTCATAGCTAGCTTGTTTAAGTGACAACTAAGAAAAAGGTTGTGGCTCATGTCATTTCTTTTTGGTATAGTTTAATATCAACCATATGCTATGATTCCTTCAGGTGGATTCAATGGCCGTCCATGTCTTTGTTTACTACCACCATTATTTTGCCTTTTTCTTTTTCTTTTTTTTTTCTTCCATGTTTCTGTAGGGGGGAAATGGTAGTGGATACTTTCTCTCAATAGTTATTACAACTTTTTGTGGGACTCTCAAACGTGTGTACAGCGTTTATACTTCAACTGGTAAGTAGGTAAGGTAAAAATTTTCTATTTATTTCAAAAGTGAGCCGATTCAAACAAATATGATATCATGATGACATCATACTTGATTATAAAACTGATCTTATATAGAGGCAGCCTCATAAAAAACATATTATTATTATTTGAATACGTTTGCAACAAACTAATTCTGTCTACTTCACATACACCTAAATATTGTTTGAGAAAACATGGGTTTTGTCAGAGTTTTCAACTTTTCTAAGGTTGGATATAGTTGAGTTGATATGAAAACATGATGTACGAATATATTAGACACGATGAATTTATACTTGAGTTTTATAGGCTACAATGTCTATGTAGCGTTAATGTGAAGTTCATGATCGTTTATGGTACTACTTTAATGTTTAACGTGCCATACATTTCACAAATGCGATTTTACGATTAAGTCACCCCCTGCCACGTCATATAAGACATGGAAAAAATGGAGATTCGAATTCATGAACTTGCCTTACCAATCCACTTGAGAGTAAGTTTTGAATCCCCCGAATTACCAAATTGGTCTTTTAAGTGAACACCCTTGGACAAATTGGTCCTATTAAAAACACTTGGGCCAATATGACCTTAAAAAATAAACTTTTATGCAGATTCCCCCTGAAAACCGGGTTCAAGGAGAATCTTCATAAAAAAATTGGGTTCAAGGAAAATCTTCATAAGAAAACCGGGTTTGAGGTATTTTCTTAATTTTTTCCCATTTTCTCTAATTTCCCAACCATTTTATTATTTTTTCTTTTTCCTTTTCCCTTTTCTTTATTTTTCTTTTTTGCTTTTCCCCTCTCTTGTCCACTAACTCCCCCACCACCGGCGGTCTCATAGCCCCCAGCTCCATCAACAAACGCACCATCACCTTCACAACTCTTTCTCTCTCCTCATCCTCCTTCAAATTCTCTCTCCTCTTTTCTAACCCCCTTCTCCAACAATATTCATCCAATTTCTAAACCACATTAATTTCCCAGCCAATTCCATATAGAGCAAAGTATAACACTAACAACCTAAAAACCCAGCTAATGTAGAATAATTAAAGCTACCGAAATCAACAACCCTAACCAAAACAATTACTGCAAAAGATCCTAACTAAGCTGGAATTTTATGAATTTCATAATGAGTTAACGCACCTTTGTATTTTCGAAAATCAGATGGATCGACGTTTTATTTATTTATTTATATTTAAAGTATTTGATTTTTTGTCTGATTTGGTTAGTGGGTTTTCAAAGATTTTCGATTTGGTGATCTGGGCAATCTTGTTTTGGGGGTTTGGATAGGTGATTGTTTGTTGCACACCACCTGTTTGTTTAAATATCTGCAAGTATGTTTTTTTAGTGCTATGGGCATTGAGTTCCCAACCCGCGGGTCAACCCGGGGACCCATCCCCACCAATGTTGGGTTGGGTTAGGAGTTGGTGGAGGGGGGAGGGTCCATCGTTAAGGTCGAGGAAATTATAGGTGTCGGGTGGGGAGGTGGCGAATGTAGAGAAGGGGAAGGTGTTTTCATTGAAGGTGACATGATGCGATATGATGATTTTCCGGGTAGCCAAGTAGAGGTAACGATAACCCCGATAATTGGCAGGGTACCCGAGGAAGACACAGGGAGAGGATGGGGGGGCGAGTTTATGTGGTGTGGAGGAGGAGAGATTGAGATAGTAGAGGCATCCGAAGATACGTAGGTGAGAGAGGGAAGTGGGTTTTTTGAATAGACGGGTAAAGGGGATTTCGTTTGAGATTGTGGAGGAAGGGAGTAGATTGAGGATGTGGGTGGCCATGTGAATAGCCTCGACCCAGTAAGAGGGAGGGATTTGGGCTTGGAACAGTAGGGTGCGGATGATGTTGTTGATTGTGCGGAGCATGCGCTCGGACTTTCCATTTTGTTGGGGAGTGCGAGGACAAGAGAAGCGGATGAGGATGCCGTTAGCGGCAAAAAGGTCGTGAAGTGGTGTTTTGTCAACTCCCCCCATGATCACATTGAAAGGCCTTAAGTTCACAATTGAATTGAGTTTTAACATAGGCTCTAAAATGTAAAATTTTTGAGAAAGCATCACTTTTGCGACGAAGAGGATAGACCCATAAGAATTGAGAGTAGTGGTCCAAAAAAAAAAAAACATAGTAGCGGATTCCGCTCACACTGGGGATAGGGGAGGTCCAAATATCCGAGTGAACAATCTCAAAGGGGAGCTAACAGTAGACATAGATGGGAAAAAGGGAGTCTAACATGCTTGCCGAGTTGGCAAGCATGGCACAAACTAGATTGTTTATCCTTATTATACTCAATAAAACCATTTGAAATTAAAGCCTCAATAGTAGAATCGCCGGGATGACCTAAGTGACGGTGCCAAGTAGAGCGGGTACTGGTGAGGAAGGCGGTGGGCTGGTCGGATTTTGTGGTGGTGGAGGTGAGTGGATACAGTTCCCCGTCACTATCACATCATAGGAGAGGTGCCCAAATCTGAAAATCATAAACGGAAAAACCATACTCGTCAAAGGCAACACGACAATGGTTATCCTTAACGAAACGACGGACAAAGACTAGATTTTTAACAATTTGTGGTGCAACAAGGACATTTTGTAGATGGAGGGGTCGGGATGGAGAGGGAAGAAGAGAGTAGCCCTAGATTAGCATAGACTAGATTTTATTTATACTTTATTCTATTATTCTACACTGTGGCATTATTCTATTATTCTACACTATTAGGTATTGAGTAGTCTTAAATTCCTTTGCTAATTGTTCCACTCTTTGAGGTGTCTATAAGTCGGCGCGGAGAAATAATCACATTGATATCATCGACGATGGATATTCGAACCAAAAAAAAGTATACATTTTTTCCAAGCCTAATTCAAGTTGTTAGACAATAGGGTGCGTTCTTTAGAGCTTACTCGGTCAGTTCAGTTCAGTTCAGGTGTCAGTTCAGTGATTTCAATTTCAGTTAAATGATGTTTAGTTCAGTTAAGTGGTGCTGAGTTGAGAAACAAATTTTTTTTCTCACATATCAAGTTATGTTTAATTCAGTTCAGTGGTGTCCAGTTCAGTTCAATGGTGTCTAGTTCAGTGATGTTTAATTCAGTTCAGTTCAGTTCAATTCAGTTCTGATAAGTTCAGCTCTAAAGAACGCACCCATAATCTAATAATTTTATTGGCCCAACTAAGTACTAACTAACATCTATCTTTTTTTTTTTTTTGATCAGAAACATCTATCTTATTAAAAAAGGTCCTTATTATACATAATTTATCTATAACATTTTATTTTTCTTTTGTTATTATATGGGTAGATGACTAGATGTATTATGCCCCCATGTTGGGGAGCCTCAAACTCGTAACTCCCATATCATTTCCTCAATCTCGCATCACAATCCACTTCACACCACACCGCGCCGGCAATTTCTTAGCCACTTTTGCAATAATTATTCGTCGTTACATGACAGCATTACATTTTTTTTTTTTGATAATTTGACAGCATTACATTATTTTCCTTACAATTATATATAAGTTGCTTCTTCCTCAATACATTCTTCATTCAAATTCCCTCACCAAAGTATAAATAAAATAATCTAAAGGGGCATTGTTAAGTCACTTAAGTGTTGAGGACTCTACCATTTTTAATCAAGGTTGAGGGTTTAAATCTGGCATTAAGCATAGAATAGTTTTAAATTCCTTGGTCAGCTGTTCCACCTTTGAAGTGTCTACCAACGAGCGTATAATTAGTGTGATCGACGGTAAATATCCTTAACGTGAAAAAAAAAGTATAAATAAATTAAAGTTTTATTATTTTCAGTGGTCCTCATTATTATATTTATTTGTTCCTTTTTTGATTTCTGTAACGCAAACAATATTCCAGAACAAGTATCGTTCTCTGTAATTTCCTTGAACCCAATCAAACAAGAACAACATTAAATTCCCCCCATAAAAAGCCCAAATGAAACGAAGCAACAGAACCCAACCCCTATTAATTTATATACGTGCAAATTTGCCTTAGCGGTTGCAAAAAAATTGCAACTTCGAGGAAAGCAACCAAATCAAAATGCAACCAAAAACATCTATTTTAACTTATTTGACTATACTACCTTCCTTCTCATATACCTATCTTAATGTGATCACTATCTTAGTATCTGTACCTTGGTTGGCATTATGATCATCTCTCTTTCTCTTTCCTCTCAAATTCCCTTCTCCATCTACTTCTATATATACTCAAACCCACCAAATCTATTTTGACAAATTCATATATTCATAATTAAACATCTCCGTATGTTGAACATGGCGGCCGCAAACAAGAGCGCTAACAATGGGGTCGTTTTCGAGGATTACTTCCCTGCAATGGTGGCGAAGCTAGGAGCAGAAGGGTTCATGGAGGAGTTATGCAACGGGTTTCGGTTGCTAATGGATGAAGAAAAGGGTGTGATCACATTCGAGAGCTTGAAGAAAAACTTAGCGGTTTTAGGGTTGGGTAATATGAGTGAGGATGAACTAAGGGGAATGTTGAAAGAAGGGGATGTTGATGGTGATGGGTGTTTGAGCCAAATGGAGTTTTGTGTTTTGATGTTTAGGTTGAGTCCTGGTTTGATGGAGGGTTCTAGGATGTGGCTTCAACAAGCTCTTCATTATGGCTCCCTAGCTTAATTAATTAATTATTATTAGTATTAAGGATCTAGTTAATTTTTCTTATTTAGTTTACTTTTGTCAATCTTGTTAATTATTTATTAGCTAGCTACTGAGTACTGATAATGATGAGTGATTGTGGTTATGGCTTCATTGTTTTCTTTGTTGAGAAATGATGGTTTTGAACTTTTTAGTTAATTAGCCATCTTGTAATTGCTCTTTCTTAATGAATGAGGTCTCTATTAGTCATCCGAACACCAAATTTAGCTTTTGAATTAGGATGATATTATTGCTAAGTCGGTAAACACTATTGTCATTGCATGTTCAATATTAAAAGAGGAAATTTATCATAAAATAATCTGTCAATAGTGTTTTATGATCCGGTAATAATATTGCTTTTGAATTATAGTATAGCCTCTTCCTATACATAATGCTGATTAATTACGTTACTATTTTAGGTTAATTGTTTAAGAAATGGTCAAGAAGTAGATTGACAAGTTTTGAGGGAGGTAGGTGTGATATATTATGTTTCCATCAATATCTCCAATTATATTGCACATTATAGTATGAAGTTATGGGCTCAAAGAAGTAGAAGAGTTGACTATATATACTCCATCTCTTGTTTTAATGTGAAATAGCAGCAGATTTGACCTTCTCTCATCAAGGTTTGTGGAAACAATCTATCTATAATAAGTACGGAGTATTATAGAGTAAGGTTGCATAATCAATATAAGTGGTTAACCAACGTTGGTGTGAATACGTGGTTAATTTGCAACTTTTATCGCTTAACCAATGTTGAGGGTCCGAATCTTAAAATGAAAACACTAATTATTAGGAATACTTTATTCATTTGTGGGTCGATTCGGTACAAATAAAATTAATCATACCTAGAGAATTAAGAGTGAATCTGTGGTCCACGCCATTTTTTTTTTCCATACATTTAACCATATTTCACACCATATTCTATTATATCTCGTGAGAGACATTGGTCAAATTTAAGTGAAGTTTGAGGATGTTGAATGAATAATTAGTTCAGTTCAGTTTATGTGTTAATTCAGTGATTTTAAATTCAGTTAAATAATGTTTATTTCAATGAGTTCAGATTCATGTCTTTTGTCTCTCTTATCAAGTTGTGTCCGTTCAGTTCAGTAGTGTCTAGCTTAGGCCCTATTCTCATCAACGGAATGATGCGGGACGGTGAGGAACGGAACGAAAATTGCGGTGCGGTGCAGAGCGGAACGGAAATTGCGGTGCGGTGCAGAACAGAACGGAATGCAGCATAGAAACGATGAAAAGAACGGGGCCTATAACGTTAAATTTAGTTCAGTTCACTTCTGGTAAGCTCATCTCTAAGGCCTTGTGCTTTTCATCGTTTCCATGATGCATTCCATTCCGTTCCGTTCTGCGCCGTTCCGTTCCGCATTCTGTACTTCATTTTGTCTCACATTTTTTTGAATTATCCGCGTCGCGTCGTTCCGTTATGTTTCTCACCGTCCCGCACCATTCCGTTGAAGAGAATAGGGCCGAACAAACGCACCCTATGTATATATTTATACGGAGTATATCTTTGTGGATTTGTGGATAAAAAGAAGGAAGGAAACATGTTAGTTATTTTTTTTTTCTAGTTTGTTTGGATAATTAAGCATGTTAGTTGTCTTACTCATAGTACATCATCGTATACTAGCTAGGTACAAGTAGGAAACAATTTTTACGACTATTTACACGATTTAACTTATGCACAATGTCTTAATGGTTTATTCCCACCAACTTGAATATCATCATAGTCACTTTGATAGGGTAATTTGAGCTTTTATTTGAGCTTTAATACAGTGTAAAGTTTTGAAATTGAATCAAATAAAAAATTTAAGAATCAACCTATAGAAGTCTTGAAAATGTGGTAGGAAAAGTCCAAGAAATTTGTACAAGATGAAGCATTAGATCCTTATTCTTTTGGATATTGGTGGAAAATTGGAAGCTAACAGCAACCCCCTTTACGCTGGTCAAGAAATTGCATGGAAGGTAAGCCATTAAATCCAACCTATCAACCAGCAGTTAGCAAATTGGTTTATATCGTATGGGCCTGCATAATTTGCTCCTCACTCTGTCCCTGTCCCTGTCTCAGGTAGGAATTCGTTACTTTTTGTATTTTTCGTGAAGCCAATAGTGTATTTTTTTTTAATACAAAAAATCCGCAACCACTACTCTTAGGGTGTGTATGGATAAACCTCGAGTGTATTTAATAGCGTGTAAGGCTGCAAACCACACAAACCAACAAGATAAATCTTGCAAAGAGGCTCAACAAAGAGGGCTTAGTGGGATTTGAACCATGATCTTGGACATGAAATTCAATCTCACAACCAACTCTGCTACCTTTTTCAGGGCAATAATGTTAGTCTTTTTTTTTTTTTTTTTGGGGCAAAAGGAAGCACAGAGGCCAATACAATAAACTTATATGTTACAATCCAACATCAACAAGGGGCTAGTATAGTTCCTAGAAGCTAGCAAACATAAGATAATTGTACAATAAGAAAGAGGGCTTCAAACCTGAAACCTAATAGTAGTATACTCAATACTTCAGTCTTAACCACTAGATCAGGAACAGTCATTGGTTGTTTCAAAATTTCAATTTAGAACAACGCAAGCAGTCATGGAGTTTATGATTAAAGAACCAGGGAAAATTCAAATAATTAAGGACCTTTTAATTGTTTTCCAACTAATAATCTATGCACAGTTTCCATGTAATTGCATTATCAGCGCAATCTTCGTAGGAAAGAGAATTGCCAATTTGGTCATAGAGATAGGCACATGATTTTGGTCCAAATCTAGAACATAGGACTTAGGAGTAGTTCTTTGGATCCAACATGCAATTTGACATTATTTTGAGAAAAAAACACAACCCAAATGAGGATGGTCTAGCAATACACTCAACAGTCATCAACTCATCACTTTCCAATAATCTTATTAGCTAGCTAAGAACCAAATAAAATAATTCTAAATTTACATTCGCTACTTCATAGCCTCTACTAAAACACTAAATATTAGCTAAAGAAAGTGTGAAATGTTCATAATCTTTTATCAATTATCTGTCAGTTCAGTTTAGTTCTGTTCAGGTATCAATTTAATGATTTTAAATTCACTTAAATAATATTCAGTCCAGTTCAGTGGGGTTGAGTTCACAAACATAATTTTTGTCTCACCTATCATGTTGTGTTTCAATTCAGTTCAGTTGTCTCCAGTTTAATTCAGTAGTATCCAGTTTAGTGATGTTGAATTCAGTTCACTTCAATTCAGTTCATGTAAGTTCAGCTCTAACAAACGCATTATTCATTAAACTTTATTTATTTTTGTTGAAGTTTGATACCGTTTGCTAAAATTTATTGAAGTTTGCTGAAATAAACAGAAATAAATTGAGGAGAATAAACCCTAAACAACACGAGACATGCTACATATTACAACGAGTAACTCCTACGTTCCTACCAATTGGCAATTACCATCTCAATAACCAGAGTCGAGCGGGAGAAAAAAATTGACGATTGACGATTGATCATTTCATGTGATGGGTCGCCGAAACTGAAATTTAGGTTCTCTTTAGAGGAGTTAGTTTTAGGAGTTCTGAACTATGTAGTCACGTCACCAGTCACCATAGTCTTCCGGGGTTTTATCTGGGCACAATATATGGTGATGGGGTTTGTGAAAACGTTATGATTGTGTAAGTGCATTAAACTATAATGGCAATCAAGAAATTGCCTTTTTATACTCATGATTCGCATGTCATGGCGACATTGACAATGCACATAACCTGTTTGATAAAATGCCCCAATGAGACAAACCATCATGGTACGACTGGATGGGGAGGATCAGTGAGAAATTAAGGTTTCCTATAGCTTTTAATGATTGTGTTGCTATGATGGGTTGGAGCTGAAAAGTTGTTTCAGTGTATTGAACTTTGTTTGAGCTCCTCAAAGCATGTGAAGGGTGAATCTGTGACTTGTATCATCAGCAGCATAAGAGCTCCAAAAGGACTGAAATGTCATTCATTTCACTCTATTATGTAAAGTCTTCTTCTGAGGATGAGGTGGGAGCTCAAGTGGTAAGTGCTCCCCCTCACAACCCAGTGGTCAGGGATTCGAATCCTCATGTAGGGAGAATAATAAAAATCTCCTCTACCTTTCTTTGTAGGGAGGGTCTCCTCCTTTACTTGAGCCCGTCGGCCCATCAAAGATGGATTGGCTTGCCCGGCGCGTGTGGTTTGCGGGCTATTGCATGCGTCCTTGTAGCAAAAAAAAAAAAAAAATGTAAAGTCTTCTTCTCTTTCTCTCTTGGTTTGTTTAGTTTGATTGGGTTCGCTCCAGCTCTATCTGTGTGTAATGATTTTGATTGAAGAGATTTGAGACAAACCATAATGAATAATGGGGCAAAGGGAATAGTAGTTGTGGCCTCGTGGGTGTGATAGAAGAACACAATTGCAGTGTGACATTGCACGAGACAAGATGAATGGATTTTTGAGGTTAAGTAATAGATATGTCCCTGTTGATGCAGGGGTTTGGGAGATGGTCAGTAAGGCTTTGGGACTGGGAGGCAATGCTTGGGAAATGTTCATGTTTTATCATATGCTTATTATTCAGGTATTGGGTGTATCATTATGGAAGGCTCTTGCCATATATATATCTGTTGATGTTATTAAAAATAGAATTTCATTCATTTGTCTCATTCAGAACTTGGTGAACACCTAGAAGCACTTGTTCCGCTCCATCCAGAGAGAGGGTCCTTATGTATTTTTATTTATTTATTGCATTCCAGGTTTCCAAAAAGACTTTCTTCTGGTTACTGAATAGTTTTATTCCGAGTACTTTCTTATTGTGCCCATTCTTGAATATTACTTGTAGTATACATTGAGAAGTATTACTTTCTCTTGTGGGACTGTAGCATTTGTAATTTCATACAGTATTTAACGAAATGGAATCACTGATTTTAAATGTATATTTGTGCACACTTTTGCAGGTGAAACTAGCAACTGGGAATTTATTTTGGTGGTCCTGTTATCATGGGAACAGCTTACATATGCTTTTATGAGCTGAGGTATCCACAGAAATGGATAGGTCGATGAGGTGGTGATTTTTGGTTCCTCTTTCCTGCAATTTGTATAATCTGTTACATATTACTTTTACTTATCTGTGAAATGATAGCTCTTGTTATAGCAAGGAATTTAGTTATAGGCAAATTATTTCATAGGTACATGTTTAAACCTGGTTGAGTCTTTGTGTCCTAAGATCGGGCAATGCTTAAAATTGATAAGCTGGTGGTTGCAACAAACGAAATTCCAAGAAACTAACAAGCTTGGGCGAGGCATTTCTGATACTATATACAAGGTTATTATGGAATATTTGAGACAGATCTAGCATAGCGACGTTTCTTGCAGGGAGAAGTAGAAAGACTTCCAAGAGGCCTTTATGTATATGTGAATGAAGGGTGCTGATCTCAAAATTAAACACAGACACCTTGTCAGACTGCTGTGATGCTGTATAGAAGACCTGAAGAAAAAAAGTGTTGCTCTGTGAATATATGGCAAAAAGAGAGATTCTATGCACTCCTTTTGCTTAATTGGTCACATGAAAATTCATGCATTTTCAATGTGTATGGCAATTTATGGCTTCTCTGCTTAATGACTTTTAAAATGATTTCATGTTGTTTCTTTGAGCTTAGTAAGGCTTTTCAACGAGATCCTCAAATCTGCAAGGATGCCGGAGGAGTGGCGACTCAGCACATTGATTCCGCTATACAAGAACAAAGGAGATATCCAAAGCTGCAACAACTATAGAGGCATTAAGCTACTCAGTCACACCATGAAGCTATGGGAGAGAGTGATTGAGAAGAGACTAAGGAAGAGTACGCTAATATCGGAGAACCAATTCGGTTTCATGCCAGGGAGGTCTACAACGGAAGCGATTCATCTGATTAGACGTTCTATGGAGTATTACAGAGAGAGACAGAGGGACTTGCACATGGTTTTCATTGATTTGGAGAAGGCGTATGACAGGGTACCCAGAGAAGTCTTGTGGAGGTGCTTAGAAGCCAAGGGGGTTCCAGTCGCCTATATCCGAGTGATCAAGGATATGTATGAAGGAGTGAGGACTAAGGTCAGGACTACAGGAGGGGAAACTGAGCAATTTTCTATAGATATTGGGTTACATCAAGGGTCAGCGTTGAGTCCATTTTTATTCGCAACCGTTATGGATGAGCTCACTAAGACTATCCAGGGGGATGTGCCTTGGTGTATGTTGTTTGCCGACGACATTGTCCTGGTAGACGAGACTAGAGAAGGTGTTAACGCCAAATTGGAACTTTGGCGGGATACACTAGAGTCAAAGGGATTCAAGCTAAGTAGGACAAAGACCGAGTACTTGGAAGGCAAATTCACAAGAGATGGGGTTGCCTCGGATATGGAGATTAAGATTGGTACGGAGGTGGTACCGAAGAAGGATTGTTTCAAATATCTCGGTTCAATCATACAGGGCAACGGCGAGATTGACGACGACGTGACGCATCGTATCAGAACAGGGTGGCTAAGGTGGAGGAGTGCAACGGGAGTTCTGTGTGACAGAAAAATCCCACTAAAACTTAAAGGCAAATTTTATTGTACAGCCATCAGGCCAGCTATGCTATATGGGGCGGAGTGTTGGCCGGTGAGGCAGGTGCATGTGCAGAAGATGCGGGTGACCGAGATGAGGATGCTTCGTTGGATGTGCAACTCTACAAGACGAGATAGAATTAGGAACGAAGTGTTGAGAGGCAAGGTGGGAGTGACCGATATCGACAACAAGATGCGAGAAACAAGGCTTAGGTGGCTTGGGCATGTGAGGAGGAGACATCGTGATGCACCGGTGAGAAGGTGTGAGAGAATTACACTTAGAGACTGTAAACGGAGAAGAGGACGCCCAAAGAAGACTTGGGGAGAGGTAATCAGGCAGGATTTGACCCGTCTAGATCTTACCGAGGACTTGGTCCTAGATAGGAGAGTATGGCGGAGCAGGATCCGTGTAGAGGATCCGCGTTAGATTAGGGATGTGCATTGGCTAGTACTAGAGGTGGATTCATTGTGTTTATAGCATGTAGCGTCCCCTTTATTTATGCTGTTCAGTAAGTAGAATCTTGTGCTAGTATGTCTAGTGATTTACTTCCCTTGCCCTTTTGGTTATCTTCTTCTTCTTCTTCTTTTTTTTTTTTTTTTTTTTTTTTTTTTTTTTAAAAAAGGATTTCAAATGCATTTAAAAAAAAAAAAAAATGTGTTTTTGTGGGTCTTTCGGAAACAGTCTCTCTTGACTTTCTGATCATATTATCATATCTGGTGGTTGATAATTTTCACACTTGTCAGTATTGAACAATTTACCCGAAAAAACTGTTTTGAAAATGAAAAAAAAAAAAAAAAAAAGTTTTCGTGGGTCTTTCGGAAACAGTCTCTCTTCTAGGCGACTAGTTAGGGGTAAGACTGCGTACATCTGGACCTCCCCAGACCCCGCCCTAGGCGGGATACTTACTGGGTTGTTGTTGTTGTTGTTGTTGTTGTGTCTTTGAGCTGCTTGCCATTTGAACATCATGGACACTGCATATTCTTTCATATACTGTTATTCAGATCTGCTACATGTAAATTCAACTGGAAGAAGTGCTGCACTGCTTCATTGAAAGGAGATGCAGCATGAAGGGGCCTAGTCCTTTACCTCTGAAGAGATTGTAGATTGAGGATATTCACAAAGCAAGTAATGTTTTGTTCGATGTAAACCTCAACTTCAAGTTATGAGACTTGGACATGGTGAATATTTCAGACGTTAATTCAGGTAAAACTTCGTAGTTCGAATATAATATAATTTCTCATTGCTATTCCCACTAATTTATTCCTTTTTACCAATTTAGCCGTAGGAGTTGTTGGCACCTAGTACTAAGCACCCTTATAGATATATAACTCCAATAAATCAAATTTAAGAAAATAATTCTGCTCTATTATGTAAATATTTTGCATGTTTTTACTTGGAATGCCGTCCTTAAGTCTCCAGGCTATGCAATGGAAGGGTGGTTTTCAGAAAACTCAAATTATTATGCTTCAGAGGGCTATTATTGTAAGAGGAGAATATTGCCTGAGAGTTGGAGCCTCTTTTGATACGTAAGTACTTACCCTTAAAGCATGGCTTTGAGCTTATTGGACAGAAATTTATTTGCTTATGCTTTATGTTGTCTCTTGCTTTTTTGTCAATTTATTTTCTTGTTTTCAAATGTGTGTGTATTATTACCAAAAAAAAAGACCCCGCCTAGGCGGGATACTTATTGGGTGGTGGTTGTTGTTGTTGTTGTTTTCAAATGTGTGTGTGTGAGGTATTAGGTAGGCTCTACATTATTTAATGACCCTGTTTTTGGTCAAACTAAGTTGATTTAAACTTTAAAGAGGATATCTAGCATAATCCATTCCAGGACGTGAAGTTTAGAATTATAATGTTAGTACTACCTTAAGGGAAAATAAATAGTCCATCCCAAAGTGAAAATTAAGCCTGCCCCAAGTTGCTCAAGAAATACTATAAGAAGTTGCAAAATGATGCCGAAGATGTTTGAATCTATGACTTCACCATACAATATTTGAATTACCCCTTGACCATTTGCGCCAATTCAGCAGCCATGACTTGGTAGGTTGACCAGAAAAATATAAAAAGATAAGGACAAAAAGTATTTGCGAGTGTCGGGCTTGCTCTGCCTGTGCTGAAAGATCATACATGTTAAGATGACATGATGCTACGATAGTTTTTTTTTTTGTTGAGATAACATGGGTGTCTAAGCTTTGCTTGACTAGTTCCATGGGCCCTGAAGTTAAGGACCAGGAAAACTCCGGTGGCCCTGAGGGGACTCAAACGTGGAACCTTTGGAATACTTCTCAAAAGTTTTACCAGCTGAGCTACCCCCTCAGGGTTGACATGATGCTATGATAGTTATATTTGATTAATTGTAGTTTGGCAAACCAAAGAAAGACTTAGTTCAGTTGACTAACCTGGATATCAAATTCTGTCCCTGTACATAATTCTAGTACCCGATGATACTGATCACTAGAGTCTAGAGAAAATACGTACAAATGGCAATTAGGGGATGGATGGGGAGTCACTTCATATAGCCACTTAGGAGAGAGTCTAGAAAGATATTTATTCAGTCAAATAGAAAAGATCAGAAATCATATATGATGTCTCTTCGCCACCCCTGTGAAAAGCGACTTTATTGATGAGTCTCCCAAGCTCAATTTAGCAGATTGCTCCTATGGTTGTGAAAAGGTAGGGGGATTGCCTGACCACTGTGGAGCAGGGGCTAAGTTTTATCGGGTCCAAAATACAACTTTAGCTCGATTCCTCGAACTGCTAATCTAAAGTTCTTTTACATCTTTCTTCAATCTGTATCTGCTAAGATTGCCAATATGCTTGTTGAAAACCCTTTTCCAAACACTAATAGTTGAATTTTCCATATGCTTTGTTGTTGCTGTTCTTCTTACAGTAGGTTCCGTGCTTCCCTTGACCTTCTTTAATTTACAACTATATATGTAACATTCATTAGATTAACTATTGCACCTTTGCTCAATAAAAGAAGAAGTTATCAAGTCAATCTTGAAGGCTAATTCTTAATTTAACATGTCATGGACTCATGGGCTCATGGCTGATCTGGCAGAAGTGTTAGTTACTACGAGTACATTAGATATAGTCTAAGCTAACAATCATTTTCCTACAAGTACTTGTGTCTGGGAACTATAAACAATCCTAATGAGTGGCTTGAAATCGTTCAACAAGTAGAGCAAGGACGTCACCCTCTTGTAATTAGTTTGATTTTTGTTATCTCCCTCTAGAAGTCAGTCATCTTTTGGCAATTATATTAGGTTAAACAATAGTAGGTGACCTCATGAAATCCATTATAATATTCCAGATGAAGTTAGTTAACAAGTATTCACACAGTTAAGCTTTGATATGTTTAAAAATTTGAATTAGAGGGACTCATGAGCATTGTAGGAAAAAGTTTCCGCAATTCAGGACCTCATGGAAATTACTCCTTGTATGTATTAGTTATATCATTGACCTTATTAGTTAAATATGTCAAGTATTATGTTAATTTGTCACTTGTTTCCTGTACTACTCCTACTTAGTCATGGAGTTTTGATATATATACCTTGTGTTTAAGATGGGCTATCAATGTTTAATTCTTCTCAGACGCGTTGTTGATTTCTTTGTTATAAGATGATATAATTATGGTCGCAGAATGTCCGATGTATTGAATATATATGCCTATACCCCCATAAGAAGTAAGAGAATCTCCCTGTGCGCTCTCCAAATTTAAAAGACTGAGAAATCTTCAAACATGGATTTCTGTCATGCTACTAGTCAGAGTTGACAAATCCTTGGGGGGGGGGGGGGGGAGCAAAGGGAAAAAATGGAAACATAGTCAGAACATTGAAGATGCATAGAGATGATTTCCTGCAGGATAGTACCGAAAGGCATTAGGCAGCACATCCATATTCCTCTCTACTGAGGAACAAGAAAAAAGACAAAGACAAGAAGTGGTTGCAAGATCATCATTAATAGAAGATAATCTTACCTAGTGGGTAATTGAGGCATCTATCATTCGATGTGCACGCTTCTTATTTTTGTCCTTTGGTTGTGTTTGATGTTTGGCTCCGTGGCTGCCAATATTACGGCCACTGAGTTGCTTAGAGACTCAGAAACACTAGTCTCAAGTAATAGCTTTTTCAGGCTTGGCTTTTTCAGTCCCACTAATTCAACAAATCGCTATGTTGGGATTTGGTATAGCATGGATGATTCTGATGCGTTGGAAGTTGTATGGGTAGCTAATAGGGACAACCCACTTAATGACTCTTCTGGAGTGCTCAAAGTATCTAAGAATGGGAACCTGCAAGTGAGTGATGGAAAAGACAAGATATTTTGGTCATCAAATATATCATATCTTAACGATGCTAATAATGCAGTTGCTCGGCTTCTGGATTCAGGCAACCTGGTTTTGCTCTCAAATGTTAGTGGAGCAATCATCTGGCAGAGTTTCGAGCATCCCACAGATTCATTGCTGCCACTTATGAGAATAACAATCAGTGAACACACAAACAAGACACGGCAGACTAGATCGTGGAAAAGCCCTTCTGATCCATCGAGTGGACGTTTCACTAGTGGTATTACTCTTAGTAGGCTCCCTGAATTTTTTGTATGGGATGGTGATCGGCCTATTTGGCGAACTGGCCCTTGGAACGGCAACACTTTTATTGGAGTGCCTTCTATGTACTATTCAGTGCTGGTTGATGGGTTCAGTCTGGCAAATGATACTGAAGGCACCCTTGGCCTAACATTTTCTTTGAAAGACCCATCAATTTTGGAACACTACCTTCTGACTCATGATGGAGTGGTACTCCTGAAAGTATGGGATGATGGTAATCGGAAGTGGGAAATATTATGGACTTCCCTAGAATCCGAGTGTGATGTTTATGGCAAGTGTGGGCCATTCGGGAGCTGTAACTCAAAGAATTCACCAATTTGTGGCTGTTTGGAGGGGTTCGAGCCAATGAATAACCAAGAGTGGAGCCGAGGAAACTGGAGTAGCGGGTGTGTCAGGAGAACACCTTTGCAGTGTGGTACTGCAGGAGGCAAAGCAGACGGGTTTTTGAGGTTACAGAACACGAAAGTGCCTGATAATGCTGAGTGGTTGTCCACAATTAATGAGGAAGATTGTAGGAGGCAGTGTCTGGAGAGATGTTCTTGTTTAGCTCATGCTTATTATTTGGGTATTGGGTGTATGACCTGGAATGGGAGCTTAATTGACACACAAGAATACTCTGTTACTGCGGTTGACGTATTCATTCGCTTGGCCCACTCCGAGCTAGGTAAAAACTAAATGCAATTATTCTCTTCATTCTGAAGAACATGTCACTGTTTTGTTTCAGCCTGCCTTTCGAGAAAAAACAGGCTTCTCTAAGATATTCCTTGATATTTGTTTCCCATGGGAAACTTCTCTACCGTGTTTCTTTCTTTTTAAAATTCACAAAATGGATAAATAACATTCTATTCGAGATGGTTGGAGTAATCTATTTTAAACTTTACCTTCACTGCTGCTTTTTTTTTAATTCCTGTACAGACAATCTATATTACAGTGGTAGTTGGGCATTAGCTTACAATGTGTTGGATAGTAGAAAGATCGATCATTTAAGTAGATTTTCATGGCTGTTTATGCAGATAATGCTAGCAAGTGGAAAATAGTTCTGGTAGTTGTGGTAATAATAGGAACAGCTACATTGGCCGTTGTTACCTATTGTCTGTGGAGACGGTTTGGTCGACAAAGTGGTAATTGATATTCTTTCCCTAGTAACCCCCTCCCAAATTCCTGCAAGTTAAATAATCTGATCTGAAAGATTATCTACATATATTTACAGATACCTCGTCTTGTAGCAGGAAATGCAGTTTTGAGCATGAACTTGCCAGTGCGTAACAGTAGGTTGGAACCAAATGTTAGTGAAGGAGAATTCAAAGATTTACCACTGTTTAAATTTGTAAACCTGGCAGTGGCAACAAACAACTTTGAAGAAAATAACAAGCTTGGACGGGGTGGTTTTGGCCCAGTTTACAAGGTAATGCAGGGTTGCTGTTCAATTATTAGCTCAGTTAAACATATTAATTACAAAGTTGAAAAAAGTGATCTTTGTTTCCTAGGGAAAACTGGACGATGGACAAGAAATCGCTGTCAAAAGACTTTCAAGAGCATCGGGGCAAGGCTTACAAGAGTTCATGAATGAAGTACTGCTGATCTCGAAACTTCAGCACAGAAACCTAGTCAGATTGCTGGGCTGTTGTGTAGAAGGAGAAGAAAAAATGTTGATCTATGAATACATGCCAAATAAGAGCTTAGATTCACTTCTTTTTGGTCCGTTCCATACGCATTTGGGCTCTTCCAGAGTGTTATCTAACAAATTATTGAATTTGCCATTCAGTCTCCTTTAAAAATTCATTAGGCACTAAGGAATCCTTATCCTTTGCTTTTCAGATGTAGTACATCGGGAACTTCTGGACTGGAAGAAGCGGTTCAATATTATCGAAGGGATATGCAGGGGCCTCCTTTACCTTCATAGGGATTCTAGATTCAGAATCATTCACAGAGATCTCAAAGCAAGCAATATTTTGTTGGATGAGGACCTCAATCCAAAGATATCGGACTTTGGCATGGCAAGAATCTTTGGGGAGAAAGAAGATCAAGGCAACACCTCAAGGGTTGTTGGCACCTAGTATGTATTCCCTCACAATACATCTATTAATTAACTAATACCAACCAAATAGATCTCACCTGGAACTTGTGCATACTTTGTTTGAGGTTCAGTGGTTATATGTCTCCGGAGTATGCAATGGAGGGGCGGTTTTCAGAAAAATCAGATGTATACAGCTTTGGAGTACTGCTACTGGAGATTGTATGTGGAAGAAGGAATAGCAGTTTTAAGGATCATGAGTCTTTGAGCCTCTTAGGATATGTAAGCTATGCCTATAGATGCTCTTAAGTTTCTATGTTTTGAATTTTGTTACCCTGATTTTGCCTCTATGTTATAAGTAATTTAAATTCCTAGTCCTTAAAAGAGATTTGTTTAATGCTTTCAGGTGTGGAGACTGTGGAAGGAGAATGATATTATTTCGTTGATTGATTCGGCAATTTCTAAGCCATGCTTTCAAGCGGAGATTTTGAAATTTGTACAACTAGGGTTGTTATGTGTGCAAGAATTTCCTGAAGATCGGCCAACCATTTCTGCTGTAATTTCCATGCTTGATGGTGAAATCTCAGATCTTCCACAACCAATGCAGCCTGGGTTTTCACAAAGGAGAAAGTGTTCTGGCTATAAGAATCCTTCAAATGGTGAACCGAATTATTCTGTAAACAACGTTTCTGTCACCTTAGTAAGTGCTCGATGATCACGATTTTATCATGCAACAATACATGTCTATCCTCTTTTATACTACATCCAACATAATGTTCATGTGTGATTGTCTCAAATTCGAAGGGAGTGTGTTGTTCTTTTTAGTTTTTGTTTCTGTTACCATGTGGCACGTGAAAATATCGACTATTGCTTGGTCTGTTGATGTTCCGTGAATGGAGCATATTATTAATGAGAATCATGCCCCAATTTCCCAGGTTCCTATGTAATCCTTGTTTTCACATTGTTTCTCCTTCCTCTGTTTCCTAAACCAAATAGCAAGTTCATGCCAGAGAGATGGCAATATATTCTCTCCTATAATTGTTGTGTGGATGATAATTCACTCAGTTAATGGCTTATTTAACCCAATACTGAATGGTTAGCTCATGCCTCTATTATGATTGACATCAGATAGTGACACTGAAGAGCAAGAAAAAAAAACATTTTTCTTTTCTGTCGACTTGGTTTACTACTGTGCTTATGTCTGCTATAGCAGTAGAGTTTTTGAAATTTCTCATTCTTTATTAAATAATGCATAATAGAATAATAAAGCTGTTTACACAAAGAAAGCCTAGAACAAAAATAGGAAAACAATATCTTTACGAGGAATAGGACTACACAACACACTGATATATGGACATACCTCTCTGCACTTGAGCTTTCACTGTGAAGTAGTGTGTGGGGCTTTATAGGAATATATTGTTGTGCTGTAAAATAATGGTCCTATAAAGCTCCACTACTTTCATGTTCAGTATGACCTTTCATCCTTTATTGGGAAAAAAAAACATTCAGAAATCAAATTTGCATGGTACTCTTAAGAGTTAGGACTTGCAAGTCAGGGTGACATCCACTCAAAATGAATAGTATGATTCATGTGTTTGGTGGTGAGAACTAACAGAACATGAAGCAGCGAGAGTGCGAGATGTCATTATCTAGTACGGGAAAGGTTCAAACTTGGTGTCCTCAAGCATTGCACTATTCGTGCTAAAAACACTTATGTAATCATAGACATGGTTTGCATTAAGGATAAGATAAGCCAGAGCCAGAGCATCAATAGAGGCATAAAGAGCTTTAGAAGAACTCAAAGGTCATCAACAGCTCCAAACAAGTGAATTGTTATGGCTTCACTGGGCACCCTTCTTGTTTTTCTCTCTTGCTTTTGTTCAGTTTTTGGTTCATTCCCGCCCAATACTACAACTAAACTTTTCCTTAGAGATTCAGAAACGTTAGTCTCAAATAACACCCTTTTCAAGGTTGGTTTCTTCAGCCCTGCTAATTCTACCCACCGCTATGCCGGGATTTGGTATAATAAAGGGGATTCTGACGCACTGCAAGTAATTTGGGTGGCTAACAGGGATAACCCATTTAATGATTCTTCTGGAGTGCTCAAAGTATCAGATGATGGAAACCTTCAACTACTGAATGGAGAGAACAAGATCTTTTGGACATCAAATGTTTCTGTTGGAGCCATTAGTAGTACAACTGCCCAACTTCAAGATACTGGCAACCTTGTTTTGTTTTCAAATGCTAGTTCGACTATTGTATGGAGAGCTTTCATCATCCCCCAGATACGTTGTTCGCATATATGGAACTCTATGTTGATGAGACGACGAACGAGAAACGAGAGTTGACATCTTGGAAGGGCCCTTCTGATCCATCGAGAGGGCGCTTTACTCTTGGAATTAAGCCCGGTAGGCTTCCTGAAGTTTTCGTCTGGGATGGTGATCACCCACACTTGCGAACTGGCCCATGGGTCAATAATATCCTTATTGAGTGACTACAATATATTCACAGTTTCTTGCTAGTCTTGAAAACAATCAAGGCAAATTTAGTCTAGAATTTCCTTTAACAAACCAATCAATATTGATACACTTTGTCATGAGTTCTGATGGAGTGGTGAACTGGATACTTTGGGATGATGGCAATCGCAAGTGGAAAAATGTCTGGACATACCCTGATACTGAGTGCCAAATTTATGGCAAGTGTGGGCCATTCGGCAGCTGTAATTCAAAGAGTTCACCAATTTGTAGTTGCTTGAAGGGCTTTTTGCCAAAGAACAAAGAAGAATGGGATAAAAGGAATTGGACTAGTGGCTGTGTTCGGATAACACCTTTGCTTTGTGGCACTACAGGAGGCAGAGCAGATGGGTTTCTTAAGTTAAGAAGTAAGCGAGTACCAGATAATGCTAAGTGGTTACCTTCAAATGATCAAGACGACTGTGGGAAGCAATGCCTAGGGATTTGCTCATGCTTAGCTTATGCTTATTATTCAGGTATCGGGTGTATGAGCTGGAATGGGAGCTTGATTGACTTACAAGAAGACCCTAATACTGGTGTTGATCTTTTTATTCGTTTGGCACATTCGGAGCTAGGCAAACATCTTAAAGGTAAACATCTGAAATTACTTGTTCCTTCTGTCGATATAAGATGTCATTACTCATTAGTTCTATTCTGAGGGTTTTTAATTCTGATAATACATGGTACATTTCTAAATAAGTTAGGAGTGTCATTTTTCTGTTAATTTTCCATGTTATGCTCTTTTCAGCTCTTTTTTTTTTTTTGAGAAGAGAAGAAGATTAGTCTGTGTTTTGGGACTTGTCAATGTTTTGTCTTTGAGATACTGCCGTCATATTTATTTACCTGTGCAGAACTATTGATCATCAAGGTACTATTTTGCTTTATAGGTACCAGAAATTCGAAAATCCTTCTTATAGTTCTGATCATTATGGGAATAACTACATTTGCCATTGCGTACTGTCTATGGAGATGGATGGGTAGACTTAATGGTGATCATTCAATCCTCATTCTTGCTTGTATGTCTAAAACTTTTGACTACCGACATTTATAGAAAACTCTTATTGCAGCAGGGAATAGAGTTAGAAGTAAGGGCCCAACATTTTGTAACAACATGAGTAAACACAGTGCGAGTTCAGTTGAATTTCAAGATCTGCCATTGTTCAAGTTTGAAGATCTGGTGAATGCAACAAACAACTTCCAAGGAAGCAACAAGCTTGGGCAGGGCGGGTTTGGTCCGGTATATAAGGTAATGTTGAGGCACCATTATTACAAAATTATGCATATTCATTGATAGGAAGTTGAAGAAATAATGTTTGTTCTCTAGGGAAACCTGGAGGATGGACAAGAAATTGCAGTCAAAAGACTTTCAAGTGCTTCCGGTCAAGGCCTACAGGAATTTATGAATGAAGTGCTGCTGATTTCAAAACTTCAACACATAAACCTTGTCAGATTGCTGGGATGTTGTGTAGAAGGAACTGAAAAGATGTTGGTCTATGAATACATGCCAAATAAGAGCTTGGATGCATTTCTGTTTGGTTAGTTTCATAGGAAATCACAGAACTTTAAAACCCAATATGTGCCAATCTATGGAGTTCTTTAATAGTATGGTAACATTGTGTATAAATTTTCAACAATCTAATAGTTAGGAATACCTAGTAGGCATGTTAAGTTGTTAACATATGACTTCACTACTTTCTTCAGATCCACTACACAGGGATATACTGGACTGGAAGAAGCGGTTCATTATTATCGAAGGGATATGTAGGGGCCTCCTTTATCTTCATAGAGATTCTAGATTGAGGATTATTCACAGAGATCTCAAGGCGAGCAACATTTTGTTGGATGAAGATCTCAATCCTAAGATATCAGACTTCGGTATGGCAAAGATATTTGGGCGCAAAGAAGATCAGGCTAGCACCCAAAGGGTCGTTGGTACTTAGTAAGTATCCAATATGCACTTCTTGTAATCAAGAGCCAGCAGTTCTGCATTAACAAGTAACTAAGATTTTACATGTTTATGCTTTGGTGTAGTGGTTATATGTCTCCAGAATATGCAATGGAAGGGCGGTTTTCAGAAAAATCGGATGTATTCAGCTTTGGGGTTTTGCTGTTGGAGATTGTAAGTGGCAGAAGGGTTAGTAGATTTGACGATGATGAGTCTTTGGGCCTCATAAGATATGTAAGACACCCCTTATACCTTGTTTCATTGAAAATACATATATTCATAGGTTATTGGAGTATTGTTTTACTACTGTAGTACTTAAATGATATGTGCAAGTCATATATGTGTGCGATGAAATGTCACCCTAAAACTACTAAGAAGTCATTAGTCTCACCCTAAGATGATTTTTATGCTTTCAGGCATGGAAATTGTGGAATGAAGACGATATTCTTCGACTTATTGATGAAGTAATTTCTGATCCATGCTGTGAAGTTGATATATTGAGATGCTTACATTTGGGGTTATTGTGTGTGCAAGATTTTCCCGAAGATCGGCCAACTGTATCCGCGGTTATTTCTATGCTTCATTGTGAAATTACAGATCTTCCTCATCCAATGCAACCTAGATTTACTCACAAGAGGATTTGTTCTAGCAATGAGGTTCCCAAAAATGGCCAGAGGGATTGTTCTGTGATCCAGCACTCCCTCACTACTTCCGTTTCTGGCCGTTGATACACTACTATTTGCATATCCAAATGTGTTATTCTCATTTCATTTAATCGTTTTTTGAAATGTTTTATTAACCAACTTAGAAAGAAAAAAAAGTTGTGGACATAGATAGCAAATCCCTAAAGTTTATTGCATGCTTTGGGTTACATTACTGTCGCAAAATTAGGAATGTCGTAGATGGGACATGTTATTCGTCATGATTCTGTTGCTTTTGTAAATGATTCTTTAAATAATCCGTGAAAAGCTTGTAAGATTGTAATCCATGTACGAGTGGCAACTTCTGGTTGCAAAGATAAAAGAACTACTCGTGCTAAACATGACTTATTAAATTTCTTTTTCACAAGAGTTATAGGGCGGCCACATATAGTCACACTCACATAGACCACTTTTGTGCCATTAGTGATACTTTTAGAAGCTACTTTGTATTTGATAGTAATGCTTCTTTGGGTGCTATTAGAAAGCAAGGTCTAAAACATTTGAAATACTTATGGATAATCTTGTATTGTAAGAGGGGATCATTGGTTTTGAACTGCCTAACAATTTTGTGGTTACTTGTGGATATAACATACAATTCATGTATTAACATCCAATGCGATTAGGCCTACACAAAATAGGCGATCAAGTCATCCATAAATATAAAAAGAAAAAACAACGAGGATTAAGACTTTTAACTTTTTAACAATTTGGTGCATATGAAAATAGAATGAAATCGAACCAACCACAACAATACCAGTAGCAAAAGGAATGAAACCTAAAAAAACCTCAAATAATAAAGTAGTATAAAAAACTAGAGAAAAATAATAAACTTGTTTTCAATGAAAACAGTCAAACAAGGAGAGACCGATAGCCCCACTCTCTTTAGTATCAAAAAAAAATTAGAAATAAAAATAAACCAAAATTCCTTCGATACTAAATCCATTTGAATGTGAACATTCATCATTGTGCTCTTAAGCCAAAAAAGAATGGGGATTGCTAAACGTAAATTCCAAATTACTAAACGCAAATTATTTTTTCCAAAATACCCCTCACATAACTCAACCCTACTCCACTACTCCCTGCCACTTTCTCTCTCCTCTTTCCCCCTCTCTCTTACGGTGTCATATCTTGAGATCTAGTTTATTCCATTGATACCATCATTATTAAGTCATTCATCTGAATAGAAAGATTAATAGCACACAATATAATTCTGTAGTTAAATTGCGATCTAAACTATATCCCTGTTGCAATTTTATGTAATCAAATTGTGTTCTTAAATCATATTCAGAAAAATGACACCCACAACAACAACCAACCCCACCACCATCTATCCACCGTAAGAAGAGAGTAGATGATTTCGAAACTGTCATGGCCACCATCGTTTGGATGACGGCGAGGAAGTGGTCGACTGGAGTTGTCGTTAATTCTAGCAGGGGGAATTGGGGATGAATGGGAGACACTTTCACCTACAATTACGGCCGTCATCGTTGTTTGGTTCATATATGACGATAGTTGTTGCCCAAATTTAGATGATGGGAAAGAGAAATGTTAAGCTCTTGATTGATGAACAAATTATGCCGTGATGGAATCATCATCAGAGGGCAATGGAGCTAATGCATCACCATCTTTTGTGTCATGGTTTTCTTGTTCTCATGATTGATGGACACTTATGCTTGCAGTTTTCTTTTCCAATGGGGGGATATTAGAAAAACGATGATAGTCATTAATTGTATAGGTCATATCAGATTAGTTTAAGGTTAAAATTTTTTAGGTTTTGCAATCCAAATTTAAAAAAACTGTACTTGGTGATGTGATTTTACGATGAACAAATGCAAGACAAAAGAGGAATCACATAGGTAAAAGAGTAAAGGTTGAGAGTTATCATGTTTTAATTAAAAGGGGTGTTTTAGGAAGTATTGTGATAAAAAGATTTGCGTTCTGTAATTTCAAATTTACGTTAAGCAGTTCCGAAAAGAATTTGCAATATATTTGAAGAAAAAAATTAGTTATTAACAAGATAAATTATCATAGTATTCACAGTCTTATATCTCAAACTCAAAAATTATGAGTTCAAGACTTGTTGCCATAAATTCTAGGATTGAGGATGATATTTGTGTGTTGTGGTCTATGGGCTTTATGAACCTTTTCCCATTCCCTATTATGTACTCTCTCAATCTCTTCAGTCCATGGAAATCTTGTGTCCAAATGATTTTTCCTTATCTTTGTGTTATTCTCAAGAGTAAAGATTCCGGTGATCAAGAAAAAAAAAAATAAATAAAGATTTTGATGGACTGAAGGGTGTAATGACCAATGGGCCGACTATCTTTTAAAAAAAACTAAAGTAAATGAGCCAAAATGAAACGAAAATAATTTGGAGAGATGAGAGCCTGAAATGACAAAAGAGCAACCAAATCCAAGAGAATGACGAGATAGTCCTCCTGTCAATTTCAATTACCTTTCATGTGGTCTTCCACAATCCACATCCTGCTTATGGCTTTTCAGTTTTCACTGCTCAAGACAATGATGGAAGTGGAACTCAACCCAGTTATTTTCTCTCAGGCCCAGAAAAATGGTAGCTGGTTCGCGTTTTTACTGTCTGACGCCATGGAAATGGTCTTCAAGTTAAGGTAATTACTCCATATTTCACTTTCTTGTCAATTATGTTATTTCATTTTTTTGTTGTATTGTACTTCCTGTTCCAGTATTTGTTGGGTTATAATTTATAGGTCATCCTGAGATAGGAAATCGAAGAATTAGCATTGACTCAATTTGTGAAAGAACCCTAGGGATTTTGACATTTTGGCTAGTTGTAACTAATTGATAAATTATACAATTATCCTGTTGTGAATTATTTTGTATACTTCCTGTGTACTTTTAGGCTAATTTCTTTTGACATTTGAGGTACTGGGACAGAAGGAGGGAGTATACATAATTGTGTGATATGGAGTTGCAAAAGTTCAGTAGAATAAGAGATTATCCCAATGTACATAGTTTTGATTTTGAAAATTTGTAACATATTTGATATATCCCATTGTGTAAGTCGTATTTGAGGGAATTGGCGATCAAATTGCACAATGTCGTCAAAGTTGTGTTGCAACGACAAATTAACCAACAGGTTGGTGTCTTCACTGTTTGCTCTTCCTCCCTTCATATTGAACTGCCACATGAAGGGCTACTTGTCAGAAAGATTATTCAGAAAGTTGTGGGCTTTTTCATTTTGGTGATATCATATGGTTGCTTGCTACATGATGTTTGCGGAAATCTGGCATGATCCAGTCCAACCAGTTGGGGCTCAGATTTCTAATGTTTTCTTTTTCTTATAAAAAAAAAAAAGATTTCTGAGAATGTTCAGCAATATATCTTTGAAGAGACTGGTTTTTATATGGGGTGTGTTTTCTCTTAGATACCTTCCTATTTTCGCCTCAAGATTAGCTGCTGCTACTGGTCGTAGACTGTTGAAGGTTCTGTCCTGTTTCATCGTTGTATAGTTTGGGTCATAGGTGTTGATTCTATCTAAGAGTGACTCATACACTTGAAACAACCTGTAGGAAATTTCTTTGGTATAGCAAGGATAACAAAGAAGCATGCTTTTGGTGAGATGTTCACAGTCCCTACAAAGATGGCATGCAGGTTGGTGCATGTAGGGCTTCTGCTGAAACTTTGCTGCTCAAATTAGCTTCTTTTTTTTTCTTTTCTTTTTTTTTTTTTTTTTTTTTTTTGTTTGTGGGAGTGGGGATCTATATGGAGCTAGTAGGAAAGACTTGTTTACATGTTTCATCCCAAACTATTTGGTCTGTTATGTTATTGCTATACATTATGGGGGATAAGTCATTAAGCTGTGGGGGTTTTGTTGATCCGTCAAGGAATCTAATGTAGGTACTACTTTGGAATGGGCTGCTTCTGCTAAGGAAATTTAGGTACTAGAATAGGTTACCACATAAACTAATTATTATTCAAATCATAGTCAGGTGGCTTTGTTGGACTCTGTCAAACTCATAAGGCTTCTCTTTGTTTTATTTTCTCCCTTGTTTTTTTCCTTCTTATGTTGACTAGTTAATTTAATCACTGATACAAGTTGTTCCAGGACCTGTCATTATAATAATATATTTGTACAATGTGTACGGTATTGATTGTGACATCCCTAATCAGGACCCATCCTTTATTGAAAAAGTCCCTCTCATACTAATTTGACTTCTGATATTGCTTGCTTCATCCCACAATATTTATCTGCCATAGGTTGTCATGCTTTGGCAATTGCTCTCCGCAGCATAGATAATTTCAATTTTCAGCGATGACATCATGAAATTTAGTCCCTTTTCCAAGCTAGGAGAGTACTTATCCCTTGTTCACGAACCATAGAAAAGTTCGTTAAATTTATGGCTTGTGTAGTCAGTATTTTTCTGGATAAAAATGATTATTTCTTCTTTTCTTTTGTGTGTTACGTTTTTTCGAGTTCTTTAATTTAGGGTGTCCCTGTTTTCCCCTTTTCCAGTAGAGTCTTTTTTTTTTAAATGCAGTTTCGGGACCCCAATAACCACTATATGCATGGTGAGACTAACAATTAATAAGGCAGTATTGTGCTTGAGTAATGGAGACATCGGACAGGCGTCGCTTTCTCTTCTAATTAATAATGGACTAAGGGTGTACAGTACTTGAGTAATGGAAATATTGAACAGGCATCGCTTTCTCCTCTGGATGAATCCCAAAGTAATAAGAGGGGTACTTGGAAAATTCAAAGTCAAATGCTTCTACCATCCTACTAGTGAGACTTGAAATTGGAGAACTACAAGTTTATCTGTCTTAGGGATCTAGGAACATAGGCAGAGTACTCTAGTAATTCCCATGGATATTTTGGGTTCTATGTATACCCTTCTTCTCTTTATTTCTTGGTTTTGTTTGGAATTTGTCTTAGCTATAGATGATGCTACAGCCATTCAAAGTCTTAGAGACTCAGAAACATTAGTCTCTAATAATGGCATTTTCAAGATTGGTTTTTTCAGCCCCATGAATTCAACCAATCGGTACTTTGGGGTATGGTATAACGACAAGGACTCTGATAGGTTGGAAGTCATATGGGTGGCGAATAGGGAAAACCCTCTTGAGGATTATTCTGGGGTGTTCAATGTATCTGAGGATGGAAATCTTCATGTCCAGAATGGCCTAGACAAGACCTTTTGGTCGTCGAATATATCTGCCAAGGCAAATGATACAGTTGCTCAGCTGCTAGATTCAGGGAACCTTGTTTTGCGCTCTAGTGCAAATAATGGGACAATCATTTGGCAGAGTTTCGAGCATCCCACTGATTCATTGTTGCCTTCACTGAAGCTCACCTTCAAGGAGAATATGAAGGAGAATCCACACCTTCGGTCGTGGAAGAGCCCTTCAGATCCTTCAAGTGGACGCTTTACACTTGCTATTAGTCCTCGCCAGCTTACTGAATTTTTCATTTGGGATGGTGATAGCCCTTATTGGCGATCTGGCCCATGGAATGGTAATCACTTCCTTGGAGTGGCGTTTAAGCATTCGGAGGTTGTCACTGGATTTCGTCTTATAGATAACCGTGACGGTACATATCAACTTTCCTATTCTGTGGCAAATCAATCACGTTTGGAACGTTTTATGTTAAGTTATGATGGTCGATTATTCCACAAGGGGTGGGATGATGGTAGTAGGAGATGGGACATTATGTGGCAGTCCTTAGAATCTGACTGTGACGTTTTTGGTAAGTGTGGCCCATCTGGAAGTTGTAACCCACAGAATTCACCAATTTGTAGTTGCTTGAGGGGGTTCACGCCTAAGAACAAAGAAGAATGGGACAAACGCAATTGGACTAGTGGGTGTGTTAGGAGAACATTATTGCAATGTGGAACTACAGGAGGCAAAACAGATAGGTTTTGGACACTGAAGCATATGAAAGTACCTGACAATGCTCAGTGGTTGTTAGCAGATCAAGAGGATTGTGAGCGAAACTGCTTGGAAAATTGTTCATGTTTAGCTTATGCATATTATCCAGGAACTGGGTGCATGTTCTGGAATGAGAGCTTAATTGACGTGCAACAATTCTCTGGTGACGGGGCCGACCTTTTCATTCGTTTGGCTCATTCAGAATTAGGTGAATCCGAAAACCTCAAAGGAATTCTCAATTTCTGATTTAATGTCCTTTTATACACTTCCTATTAGACATGCATTGCTGGCATTTATATACTTTCCATCAGAAAAGAATGTCACTTTAGGTTTTGGATTTGATATACAAAGAGTGCTTCAGTTTCTTAATGTATCACTGACTTGTGGTTGTTTGAGTGATAACTAAAATTGGTTGGGTAAGTTAGGACAATTGTTAAGCGTAGTATAATGAGTTGATTGGAATGGAGTGTCATATATTTGATACGGAAAGGTTGATCATGGATGCAAATTTCCTTCTTGCTTGTAGATGAAACCAGACAATGGAAAATTATTATTGCTGTCGTGGTGATTATTGGTACAGCTATGGTGGTTTTCTTCATGTATTATCTATGGAGGTGGATGAGTCGACGATATGGTGACAACTTTATTCCTTGTTCCTGCTATCTGTGTAGCCTGAAGTTATATTCTTTTTACTATATTGACAGAATTTTGATGTTGTGGCAGGAAAAAAAATTATGAAAAAGGAAACAGTATTGCATAACTGCATGTTTGATAATAGGGTGGTTCAAGGTGATTTGCAAGATTTGCCGTTGTTTGATTTTGAAAAGTTGGTTGTTGCAACAAACAATTTTTCGGGAAAGAACAAGCTTGGGCAAGGTGGTTTTGGTCCAGTGTACAAGGTAATAAATCTATTTATTTTGATTTCATTTGTAATTTTACTCAAGGAATGAAATGCTGATCAGACTGTTATTTTTCTAGGGAATATTAGACGACGGACAAGAAATAGCAGTCAAAAGGCTTTCAAGAGCATCTGGACAAGGCCTACAGGAATTTATGAATGAAGTAGTAGTGATCTCAAAACTTCAACACAGAAATCTCGTCAGGCTGTTGGGTTGCTGTGTAGAAGGGGAAGAAAAACTATTGGTATACGAATACATGCCAAATAAGAGCTTGGATGCGTTTCTCTTTGGTTAGTAACATGCTCATTTGTGCAATATCGGAGCACCCTTGCAATTTAAATCATTAGTTTATTATTCAGAATATGAATTTTGAAAAATAATGAACATTGCCACATTTATGTATTACGTGACTCAGATCCACTTCATCGAGGTTATCTGGACTGGAAAAAGCGCTTTAATATTATCAAAGGAATATGTCGAGGCCTCGTTTACCTTCATAGAGATTCTAGATTGAGGATTATTCACAGAGATCTCAAAGCAAGCAACATTTTGCTTGACGAAGAACTGAATCCGAAGATATCAGACTTTGGGATGGCAAGGATATTTGGGGGCAAACAAGATCAAGCGAACACCTTAAGGGTTGTTGGCACCTAGTAAGTACCACAATATCATGTAAAGTTTTCGCCCCACTGATCTCTAGTCATGATACTAATGCATGTTTCATTAACATACAGTGGCTATATGTCTCCAGAGTATGCAATGGAGGGGCGGTTTTCAGAAAAATCGGATGTGTTCAGTTTTGGGGTGCTGCTACTGGAGATTGTCTGTGGCAGAAGGAATAGTAACTTTCAGGATGAAGGATCTCTGAATCTCTTAGCCCATGTAAGATTTCTAGTAGGATAGACTTGAATTCCTGTTATATAACGTGACCTACCTTTTGCTAATATCCTATCAAACTTTTGCCTTAATGCTTTTAGGCCTGGAAATTATGGCATGAGGATGATATTCTTACTTTGGTTGATCAAACAAATTCTGATCCAAGTTATCAAGGGGAGATTTCAAGGTGCATACATGTGGGGCTATTATGTGTGCAACAGATCCCTGAAGATAGGCCAAGTGTTTCCACCATTATTTCCATGCTTGATACTTCTAAAATGATAGAAGTTTCACATCCAAGGCAACCTGGCTTTACCCAAAGGAAAGTTTCTTCTGCTTATGGGGTTCCCAAAATTGGCCGAGATGACTGTTCCGTAAATGATGTTTCTCTGTCGGTCATAAGTGGTCGATAGTCTGATGAGCTTGTGAGGGTGTCATGTATGTTTACTAGTTAGGTATTCTACAACCATTTGGGAGAAAACTACATGATATACAAATTGTTGTTTTGCAGATGTCTGTATCTTTATTTTAGGTCTGTGTTTCATTTGTTGAATATGGAATTATATACATAGGAGATGTTATCAGCTGGGGCCCATATCTGTTGAAAGCTAGCTGATGCTATATCCCGAATCTTTATGCATCTTCCTTCAACATTCAAAAATTAATTGCATAATGGAACTGAAACTTCTTACCAAGTTGTACTCCAACAATTGGAGGAGCTCTCACCTTGTTTGCCCCTATTTTGTGTGCATGAACTTTTTAGACATTCTGTGTACCCTTTTTCAGGATTTCTCAGCCAACAGAGTGAAATTCAGCTTCAAACAAATTCCTCTTTTTAGCTCAGTTCACCATTCACTCAATTCTGATGCGGTTTCCGCTATGCTATGGTCGAGAGTAGAGTACAATTGTGGCTAGCTTGGTTAGTCAGCTCTGACTCCTTGGAAGTAATCTTGAAGGTTATTATACTCTACTAAGTCTCCAATTCCCTGTTTTGTTGTGAATTATACTGTACACTGTCTTTTTTCTTTTTATTTTTTTTCTTCTATTTTCTTATTGTACTCTCACGTATTTGTGAGCGATAATTTTATTTCAGTAATGTATAGGTAATCCTGAGATATGAAATGGAAGAGGTAATGTTGATATTTCTGACCTACTACTAGGATTATGTTTCATTAAATTGATCATTATACATCCCCTAGCCTTTAATAAATTGGGAGTATATTAAATATTTCTTCTATCCTCTTAGGCTGATGTCTCAACCTTTTTTTTGAAGGTACTGGTAGTGTACTTTTTTTCTTTTTCTTTTTCTTTATATTCATTTTTCATCTAATATGTTCACAAATGACAAAGGAGTGAAAGGATACCTTTAATGTGTAAACTATTTCTTAGTTTCTGTCATGGGATGCATGATGTGACACAGATATATTAAGTTGATACTTGATAGTTATAGTGTGTAGAAACACCACCATTATACTAATATGTTTATATTAACGAAAAAGACCCAAGCCTTAATAGAAAACGATTCTGTAAATTTGAATCGTTGTATTACTTGCTTCATCTGCAGAAAATTCTCCCTTATAATTGGTCTCACAAGGCAGTTACTGTCCAGAACTTATACTAAATATATTGCAGCTATAATGTCACAAATAATTAAGTCCGGCCTTCAAGCCTGAGGAATAGTTAATTGGGGATTTTTATTATTGAGTACTAAAAATAATAGAGGCATCACTTTCTTTAGTATAGTAAGAGAGAGCCTAGGAACATTCTAAGTCATATGCTTCAATTCTACCATGGCATTAGTCAGAGTTGAAAAACTGGATAACGACAGGCAGGGAAGTATATTGTGTTTAAGAGATCCACAAACATAGGCAGAGCACTCTAATAGTTCCAATGGATATCTTGGTTTCTACTTCTATGTATACCTTTCTCTTTGTTTTTTGGTTTTGTTTGGAATTTATCTTAGCCAAGGCAGATTTTACAGCCATCTCAATTCTTAGGGACTCAGAATCATCAGTTTCTAGTAATGGCATTTTCAAGATTGGTTTTTTCAGCCCCACGAAGTCAACTAATCGCTATGTTGGGATATGGTATAATAACAAGGATTCTGATAGTTTGGAAGTTGTATGGGTGGCGAATAGGGAGAGCCCACTTAGTGACCATTCTGGGATGCTGAAATTATCAGAGGAAGGAGTTCTTCAACTCTTGGATGGGCAAACCAAGGTGTTTTGGTCATCAAGTCCATCTGCTATGACAAATGATTCAGTAGCTCAGCTTCTTGATTCAGGCAACCTTGTTGTGCGCTCAAATGCTAATAATGGCCCGATCATCTGGCAGAGTTTTGAGCATCCAACGGATTCATTGTTGCCACCAGTGAAGTTTAGCAGTACGAGCAAGAATTCAGTACTTCGATCATGGACAAGCCCCTCAGATCCATCAAGTGGGCGCTTCACACTTGGTATGAATCTCCGCCAACTTCCTGAATTATTCATTTGGGATAGTGATAGGCCTTATTGGCGATCTGGCCCAGGCAATGGAAATCTCTTTCTCGGAGTGGCTTATATGCATTCTGAGGTTGCTAATGGATTTCATCTTATAGATAACCGTGATGGCACATACGAATTTTCATATTTTCAGGCAAATCAGTCACTTTTGGAACGACTAGTACTGAGTTATGATGGTCTCTTGTCACAAATTGACCGAGATAAAAATAATAGGATGTGGGAAACTGTTTGGAAGTCCCTGCAATCTGAGTGTGACGTTTTTGGTAAATGTGGTCCATTTGGAAGTTGTGACCCAAAGAAAACGCCAATCTGTAGTTGCTTGAGGGGGTTTGTGCCAAAGAGCAGTGAAGAGTGGAGCAAAGGCAATTGGACTAGTGGGTGTAAGAGGAGAATATCATTGCAATGTGGAAGTACAGGAGGCAAAACAGATGGCTTTTGGCCACTGAAGCATATGAAAGTGCCAGACAATGCTCAGTGGCTGTCAGCAAGTCAAGATCGTTGTGGGCAAAAATGTTTGGAGAATTGTTCATGTTTTGCTTATGCATATTACTCGGGTATTGGTTGCATGTTCTGGAATGAGAGCTTAATTGACATACAACAATTTTCTGCTGATGGAGCTCAGCTTTTCATTCGTTTGGCTCGTTCTGAAATAGGTGAACCCTGAAAACCCTCTAAAGATTTTTTTCATTTCATATTAATATTCCTTTTATATACTTCCCACTGGCACTGCAGGCGTTTTAAGTAGTCTCCATCAAAACAAATAAAATTGTCGCTTTGGGTTTTTGATTCTGAAGTTTATAGAGTATATGAATATCTAAAAGTATCACAGCTTCTGGTATCTGATTGACAATAATGATTGGTTGGGTAGGCGAGGACATTAGTTGTGGCCTTGTGGGTAGTATGATAAAATGACGTTCTTTTGGACAGCCGTAATTATTTATTAGTTATGTCTTTTTTGGAAATAGTGTAATTATTTGATTTGAAAAGGTTAATCATGGAGACAAATTCCCTTCTTGCTTGTAGGTGAAACTAATAAATCGATAAAAATTATCGCTGCAGTGGTGATTCTGGGTACAGCAATGCTTCTTGTCCTCTCGTATTATATATGGAGGTGGATGAGTCAACGATATGGTGACAGTTCTGTTTCCTGTTCCTGCTATTGGTATAAAAATGGAGAAGCAATGATGATATTTATTATATATTGAGAATTTTTTTTGGATGGCAGGGAAGAAAATTACAAAGGAGGAGACGATACCAACTAACTGCATGTTTGATGCTAGGGTGGTCCAAGTTGATTTACAAGATTTACTGTTATTTGATTTTGAAAGGTTGGAGGCTGCAACAGACAACTTTTTAGGAAAGAACAAGCTTGGGCAAGGTGGTTTTGGTCCAGTATACAAGGTAATTGCCCCCCCCCCCCCCCCCCCAAGCCGGACTGGAATAGAGTTGGTTTGTAACGAATGGAAAATTTTAATCGATCAGAGATGGTGTTCTTCTCCTAGGGAAAATTAGAAGATGGACAAGAGATAGCAGTGAAGAGACTTTCAAGAGCATCGGGACAAGGCCTACAAGAATTTAAGAATGAAGTGGTTGTGATCTCAAAACTTCAACACAAAAATCTCGTCCGGCGGCTGCGTGGAAGGAGAAGAGAAACTATTGGTCTATGAATACATGCCAAATAATAGCTTTGATACACTTCTCTTTGGTATGTAACATACACATTCCTTCAATTTGAGAGCACCATGCAGAATATAAATAAATATACATTCTAATACTCCATAATGATCTTGCCACATGTTTGTATGATGTGACTCAGACCCAGTTCATCAAGGGTTTCTGGACTGGAAGAAGCGCTTCAATATTATCAAAGGAATATGCCGAGGCCTTCTATACCTTCATAGAGATTCTAGATTGAGGATTATTCATAGAGATCTGAAAGCAAGCAACATTTTGCTGGATGAAGAGCTGGATCCAAAGATATCAGACTTTGGGATGGCAAGGATTTTCGGGGGCAAACAAGATCAAGCTAACACCTTAAGGGTTGTTGGTACCTAGTAAGTTCTGCCATATCATGGGAAGTTTCTGTCCACTTATCTATGTAGCTGAGGATGGATACTAATGCGTGTTTGATTGGCGTACAGTGGCTATATGTCTCCGGAATATGCAATGGAAGGGCGGTTTTCAGAGAAATCTGATGTTTTTAGTTTTGGTGTGCTGCTATTAGAGATTGTCAGTGGCAGAAGGAATTGTAGCTTTCACGATGATGATTCTCTGAATCTCTTAGCACATGTAAGTTACCGTATACAGATTAATTGTCTATTATATGACATTGCCTGCAGTTTGCTAGAATCTATTACATGTTCTTTATTGCTGTTAGGCCTGGAAATTGTGGAACGAGGATGATATTCATACATTGGTTGATCCAACCATTACTGATCCAAGTTATCAAGGGGAGATTTCAAGGTGCATACAAGTGGGGCTATTGTGTGTGCAAGGAAATTCCTGAAGACAGGCCAAGCATTTCAACCATTATTGCCATGCTGGATACTTCAAAGATGATGGATGTTCCATATCCCATGCAACCTGGCTTTACTCAAAGGAAACTTTCTCCTGGTGTTCGTAGCCGAGAATACTGTTCTGCAAACCATGTATCTGTGACTGCCATAACTGGTCGGTAGAATGTGAAGCTTGCAAGAATATCTATTAATGTATGCGGACCTGCGGTAACTAATTTGCTGTACACTACATACGCAAAAGATGATATAGTTGGTGTTTTGCAGAGATTGTTACTATACTAGTACTATTTTGAGTCTTTTGTTCCGGATTATTGTTTGGGATTAGTTCATGTAGCTTGTACTATGGGTGCGTTCGATTATGTGAGTAGGAATGTAGGTCCTGTTATTGATTTCCACTGATTGAGTAAGGTGTTGTCACTGATTCTCACTGATTCAATAAGGTGTTGCCACTGATTTTCACTGATTAAGTAAGATTTTACCATTGATTTTCACTCATTGGGTAAGGTTCAATAAATGGAAAGAACACACCCTATGTTACATGGACTCTTTACACCGCGAATATCCGTGCTGTACATTCGACACCAAATGGGTATGACCGCTTCATTTTAGTCCAAAAAACATGCTAAACTTTCAAAATATCGCGCAGCAATAAAAGAATTGGTGGGCCATTAAAGCAAAAATAAAAGACGTCTACTTTTCCCGCTTTGGACATAACTCACATGAGACGCATGAAAGTGAACCCAACGGAATGCCATATGACCCTGCAGGTACAGGGCTACAACAAGCTGGATAGAATGTGAAAGCCAGAGTGCAACTGTTGCAACTTGCAAGTAGAAATGACGGATGACAATTCACAAATTATGTGTGGTTAGAATTGAACTCTTAAAGAGTTTTTACCCAAATACAAATCTAGACACCGGTTTCATGCAAGGATGGTGGAAAACATTTTTTTATCTAGATCTGTATTAGTTAGAGATATTAGATGTCGGATAGTTCTTTATGAATTAACAAGCAATATTTTCTATAAAAAAGAAAAAGATGAAGCTTTGAATGAACATTTGTTTTGACCTTTTATTATTATTTATTCATCATGTTTAGATCATATTGTAGTATTTCTAGTCAAACCATAATATTAAGGCGACATCGACTGATGTGTGTTAGCAGAATTTAAGTAGAAAATTTGAGTTATAACAAGATTAACAACCAAACCTAAATAGTCATACTACAACGATATACATATTCATTTTTTATCTTATCTTATAATGCTAACTTCAAAATCCAACAAACGAAAATAATTATTTTATTGGTGCAAATGAAATAGTAGTGTTTTTTTTTTTTTTTTTTGGGGGTTCACAATTAAGGTATTCACCGTCCATCACAGTGACTATTTCCTCGCGCTGGTTTGTAGACACCTCAAAGAGTGTGGGACAGCTGACCAAAGAATTTAAAGTTGCTTTATGCCCAATGCGAGATTCGAACCCTCGACCTTCGATAATGAAAATAGTAGTTTGAAATGTGATGTGATGCAGGACAAAATATGTGATCTGGTGGTTATGACTTATGATACAGAAGCATATTAATTTCTGAAGGTTCAGTCACTGCCCCCACAAGTCACGGTTTGATGTGCTCCTAGTTATTAGCCTCTTCTGGTGCTAAACATTTGAACCTTATGAATTAACAAATTTCCTCAAAATATGCTCAACCTCTCAATCTCAACAAATCACCTCAAATTATAAAACACAACATCTATATTAGTTACTACATTTTTTCCTCTTACTGTTGTTGGGAATAACAAACACATGGAGGTGGGTAGAGTACAAGCTGTGGCATCTGGATGCCCTTCTGAGGACACCATACCTTCAGCTTTCATAAGGCCAGAAAATGAGCAGCCTGCAATCACAACAGCCCATGGTGTTAACCTTGATATCCCGGTCATCGAAATCGACAACCCGGATGAGGAGAAGCTTGTCAGGGTGATTGCCAAGGCAAGCAGTGACATTGGTCTGTTTCAAGTCATAAACCATGGCATACCAAATGATGTTATTGCCAAATTGCAAAAAGTTGGTAAAGAGTTTTTTGAGCGGTCACAAGAAGAAAAGGAGGTTTATGCTAAGGTTCCTGGGTCATTAGAAGGCTATGGCACTGCCCTTCAGAAAGAAGCTGAAGGTAAAGAAGAGAAAGTAGGTTGGGTTGATCATCTTTTTCATAGGATTTGGCCTCCCTCTGCCATCAACTACAAATTTTGGCCAAAGAATCCTGCATCTTACAGGTAATAGTATTAATACAAGGAAAATTAGCCAGTTTCTAAGTTTTTTTTTTATAATTTTTTATGTGGTCTCTTGTGATCTCAAAGTCTACCTTGTGTATATTCAACCATTCTGACCATGCCATAGCGCCGTAGGGGGTGTTCATAGCCGGATATCCAAAAACCAAATATCCGAAAATTCGGATACCAAATGGTCCATAGGTGGGATTGTGGGAACCTTGAGTACTTAGTCCTTGTCACTGCTGTTAATTTCTGACATTATTGTGATAAAAAATGGGGGGTAATAATATGAACCATTATAAATAAATTCTCAACAAGAGAAGTATCTAAAAAGGTAGCATATACAAGTTAAGCAGTGTCAAATGTTACATGTTATTTTAGGAATCTTTAAGATTAGCAAATAATGTGGCTAGGCTTACCTTCCAATTGAACATTGTAAATGAGTGATCTAAAAATTTACATGCGTGTGCAGAGAGGCTAATGAAGAGTATGCCAAGTACCTAAGAAGTGTAGCAGACAAGCTCTTCAGGTGTCTCTCATTAGGGCTGGGGCTTGAAGGGCATGAGCTAAAGGAAGCTGCAGGTGGTGACAGTCTAGAGTACATGTTGAAGATCAACTACTATCCTCCTTGCCCTAGGCCTGACCTAGCCCTTGGCGTTCCAGCTCACTCCGACATGAGCACCATGACATTGCTCGTGCCCAACGAGGTTCCCGGGCTCCAAATCTGCCTCAATGGTGTTTGGTCAAATGTCCAGTATGTTCCTAATGCCATAATTATCCACATTGGTGATCAGATTGAGGTAAACAATAAAATTCTTGATACAAAACTTTTATGTTAGCTCCATACTAACAAACTGAACAATTGATCTCCCTAGATTGTTGGTATCTGTTCTGTTTGTGAGCGTTACAAGCTAAAACCTTGCTTGGAGTTATCTGGTGAGCATGTATTAGATATCTATGTAACCTTAATATGTTGCTTGGCAGATAATGAGCAATGGAAAATACAAGGCTGTTTTGCACAGAACAACTGTAGACAAAGACAGAACAAGAATATCATGGCCAGTGTTCTTGGAGCCGCCACTAGATCTTACTGTCGGGCCAAATCCTAAGCTGATTAGAGAAGAAAATCCGGCCAAATATAAGAGCAAGAAATTCCGTGATTATGTCTATTGCAAGCTGAACAAGATTCCCCAATAGTAATGCCTGTTTAAGAAGTGATTATATGCTTAGGTTCCCTAGAATAACAGTACTTGTGCTAGTGTGCAACTTTGTGTAGTCCATTGGCTCCATCTTGGCTGGAGAATTTATATGGTTTGTTTCTCGTTTTGTTTGTCAGTCCTAGAATAACAGTACTTGTGCTAGTGTGCAACTTTGTGTAGTCCATTGGCTCCATCTTGGCTGGAGAATTTATATGGTTTGTTTCTCGTTTTGTTTGTCAGTCTTTCAAAGATATACCTGCATATTTCTGAAGCCAATGCAAAATCGGATAAAAGAATAGAATAGTGTTGGCCTTTTCTTTGTCACAACATACCACAGGAACCAAAGAGCTAGGCAAAACACCCAAGAGAGACCCCTGCATGGCTCCACCTTTGTGTGTGGCAAACAAAAGGCTCCTTGAAAAAGAACAACTCGTATGATCGACTGGTATACACATAGCCTGTTTGGAACTTTTCGAGGGGAAGGGAACAGAAGGGAGGGAGGAGAAATAATTTAATTAACACAGTTCGCAAACTCCCCTCCCTCTCATTCGCCTAAGCTTTTGTAGGCTTTTTCTTTTCTTTTTTGTGTGTGCTGGGGGCACAAAAGCCGAGAAGGAATTGAACACTCAACCTCACGGTTGGAAGACGATACTCGTAACCATCTGAATCATCTGTTGATTCTTAAGTTCTTGTAGACGTTTACTCAGGAAACAAAAATTCAGCCTTATAGTAGTAGTGGTCTACAGCCTACAGGCTATGCGCCAATCAAATCCGAACTACAGGATTCCCAAAAGAATTCTTTTACATCTTTGGTGTCAGATTAATATTATTATATATGTAACCAAATGGTTGATGCCATATCATAGTCAAGCCAACAACTCTGTTACCAGAAACAGTAGTCAACGAAAAATAACGAGTAATAATGAGAATATATAAGTCAATGCTCAAAGATTAATCCCACCTTGTTTGTGCTTGTTTCACTGTCAGAGCTGAAGGAGAAACTAAAAACATCGTTTTTTAAAACTTATCCTTTCCTTCAAGATACATCTCATTACAAAGAGGGGGACTCAAAGCTTTAAGATGATCAAAAGGCAAAGGGGAAGATTCAACAAGGTATGGTCAACTAAGCAAATGGTTCATGTCTATGTATTTGTTCTATTGAATTTTTGTTCAGAATTTTGCTTTGCGTTAGACAGTTTCAAATCCTAAAAGACTCAGAATCAATAGTCTCCAATAATAGCTTTTTCAAGCTAGGATTTTTCAGTCCCCCTAACTCCAAGAATCGTTATGTCGGGATCTGGTATAATCAGCCATCTGTAATCGAAGTCGTATGGGTAGCTAACAGGAACAGTCCACTCACTGATTCTACTGGTGTTCTAAAGATGTCAGAGGATGGAAATATCCAAATCTCTAATTCAAGGAATGAGACCCTTTGGTCGTCGAATGTGTCACACCCTGCCACTGGTTTTTCAGTGGCACAGCTTCAGGATTCAGGGAACCTTGTTCTGCAGGGTTTTGCATCGGAGACAGGTCGAGGGAACGGGACAATCATATGGCAGAGCTTTCAGCATCCTGCAAACTCGCTTTTGCCGAATATGAGGATTACTTTGTCAGGAAATTCTAATCTGCAACATATCCTGCAGTCTTGGAAAAGCCCTTCTGACCCATCTAATGGGAGATACTCAGTTGTTGCTAATTCTTTAAGCCTGTTTGAAATCATCATTAGGGATGGTGATCGCCCATTTTGGCGAAGTGGTCTTTGGAATGGCAACATCTTTATTGGGACAAGATATCGTAATGCTGGATATGGTAATATCTTTGTCAATAATGGAGGGACTTTCACCCAGGAGGATGGACAAGGACCGACTTCCTTTGTTTTTACTGGGGCAAATGCATCTTTGTTTACGCATTATGCATTAAGCAACAAAGGCATAGTTGCTCAAAAATGGTGGAATGATGGTAAGAAGAACTGGAATATCCCCTGGCAGGCACCAAGTACTGATTGTGATATTTATGGTACATGTGGGGAGTTTGGAAGCTGCAATCCGGCGACTTCACCAATCTGCAGCTGCTTGAAAGGGTTTGAGCCGAAGAACAAGGAGGAATGGAGGAGAAGAAATTGGACAAGCGGGTGTGTAAGAAGAAAGCAATTGCAGTGCGAGGTTCCGGGGGCAAAGAAGACGGGTTTCTGAAGTTACAGAAGATGAAAGTGCCAGACAATCCTGAATGGACAGTGGGACTGAATACGGATCAGTGCAGGAGCAAATGCTTGAATAATTGCTCTTGTTCGGCTTATTCTCATGATACTGGTATTGCATGCTTGATATGGAGCGGGAAATTGATTGACATTGCGGTCCTTGCATCAGGCAAGGAAGTTAAGAAAGAAAGCAATATCAGACCCACATGTGTTCGGAGACAAAAGCCAAGTTATGGTCGAGGACTTGCAATTACTTAAATTTGAAAAGCTGGCCGAAGCAACAAACAGATTCCACAAAGATAACATGCTTGGGGCAGGAGGATTTGGCCAAGTATACAAGGTAAGGACTGTTTCAGAGGATTACGAATAGCTCACTATTGTAATAAAACTCAGATGTGGGATCTGATGTATGTTTATACAGGGAATACTGGCAGATGGACAAGAAATAGCAGTAAAAAGGCTTTCAAGAGCATCTGGACAAGGCATTGAAGAGTTTATGAATGAAGTGGTGGTGATCTCAAAACTTCAGCACCGTAATCTAGTCAAACTCCTAGGATGCTGTGCTAAAGGAGAAGAAAAGATACTGATATATGAATACATGCCAAATAAAAGCTTGGATGTATTTCTATTTGGTTAGTATTACAATTCAATCTATCAGGTTTACAGTATTTTTGCATCAATTCAGCAGTCTTACTCAGAGATTTTCAGATGATGATTTCAATAGACACATTCATTTGATCAATTAGCATTGCTTGACTAATCCCATGGGCTCTGAAGTTAACGACCAGTAAAACCTCCAGTGGTCCTAAGAGGATCGAACCTGGGACCTCTGGAATATTTTTGAGATGTCTTACCAGCTGAGCTACCCCCTCATTTGATCAATTAGAAGTTCAATAAGATAGTTTCATTCTTCTTGATGCTTTCCTTAATCTGTCATTTCATTTTCCTTGGGTTTCCTTCGATCAGATCCAACAAAGAATGAGCTTCTACAGTGGGAGCAACGGTCAACATTATTCAAGGGATATGTCGAGGCCTAGTTTACCTACACAGAGATTCCAGACTAAGGATCATTCATAGAGATCTTAAAGCAAGTAACATTTTGCTCGATAAAGACCTTAATCCAAAAATTTCAGACTTCGGCATGGCAAGAATTTTTGGGGGAAACCAGAATCAAGCTAATACTGATAGGGTTGTTGGAACATAGTAAGTACCCTACATTTTTACTCTTATAGTAGTATTACATATATAGAGCCAAATCAGAGCTTGCAGTCATTGTCAGAACATCTAACGACATTTCGGGTCAACAATACAGTGGCTACATGTCTCCGGAGTATGCAATGGAAGGACAGTTCCAGAGAAATCAGATGTGTACAGCTTTGGTGTGCTATTGTTGGAGATAAAAAGGAATAGCAGCTTTTGGTATCAAGAGGAGTCCTTGAGCCTCTTAGGATATGTAAGTTTTACCACTATATGGTCAAGCATTTGATTAAGTTATACTCCTACACTTGAATAGGTGTATGTGTATCCCTTTTCTTCTGATCAACTGACTGCTCAAAATCATTACTTCAGGCTTGGAAATTGTGGAACGTGGACGACATTGCTTCATTGATAGATCCATTAACAGCTGATCTGCGCTTCCAAGGGGAAACTGTAAGGTGCATACATGTGGGACTATTGTGTGTGCAAGAATTTGCCAAAGAAAGGCCAAATATTTCAACTGTTATGTCCATGCTTGTTAGCGAGATTGTGGATCTCCCACCACCAAAACAACCTGGGTTTATCCAACGCCAAATATCTTCTGACAATGGATCCTCTACAACGAGCGACCATACTTTTTCTACAAATTATGTTACTGTGACATGTTTGACTCCCCGATAAGATAAGATAGTAGACAAGAACAATGAGAATCTCGTTAATCTATTCATGCGCGCTACCAGTTGGCTACTTTAAGAGATGTGTGTGTATGCGCGCGCGCAAAGTTTACAAACTAGCGTACCTTTGAGAATCATCGAAGTAACTCATTGTAGCTTCATTAAACTTCATGATACGTGTTCATTTTCTCCCATCTATCTTGTTTGAATTTTTCAAATTTATATGTTTCTAGGATTAAAAAGACATCATATTTATGTAGTAAACTTTTTACATGAATAAAATTGAATTACACTAACTTTTCTACTTGACTTTTATACCTTTATAACTTGTCCAAATCCCTTCAATATTTTGCTCATTTGAAAGTTACATTAAAATATGACCAACAACGCAAGTATCATTGTGAATTTGTATATGTATAAACATTATCTTAAGTGATAAGTTTTACATGAACTTAACTTAATTGTATTGCAAATAAGTTCAGAAGAATGGAGTAGTGCATAATTCCCTTCGGCCAAATTTTATATGTCAATAAAGAATAGGTCTTTGCGGTAGATCAAACAATCACTGAAATAAAATAAATTATCATCTTATCTTATGCGTATTAAAGTTGTCTCACCTAAGTTCTTGTAAATATTTCTTGTATCTATCTCTCTCTTTTATCTTAAATGCTATATTTTTAGAAATAGATAAAAGATAAATTGAAAATAGAGGAGAGAGATAGACACATATGGAAGGTGGGTTGCCAACCCGGTGGGTTGATGTATCATTCTCCTATTTATAATAGTAGTAGTCTACAAGCTGGGCCCCATTAAAATCCGAACTAGTTCCCTAACAATTATTTCACATCCCTGATACAAGATTAATATAATTGAGATCTTATTTTAAAATAAAGTATATATGTATCACCATCTGACACTTCCATGTACATAATTTATCACTATTTTGATATAAACAAGTTTGTATGAATAGCCGACGAGATCCCTGAATGCACACCACACCGTACACAAATCTCATCTGGTTCCGGGTAATCTACATGTAAAAGCACCTAACTTTGGCTTCCTAGGCTGCAAATGGTTCATGACATTTCATAGTCAAAGCCAACCATTCTGTTTTCTGTCACCACTTACCAGGAACCAATCAGAACACCAGTCAACGCCACAGTAATAATGACAATATATAAGTCAATGCTCTCAATTTCTTAAAGAATAACGAGGTACTTTCTCCATAGACTATACCCACTTGTTTATGCTTTGTTTCACTGTCTGAGCTCAAGGAAAAACTAAACCTAAAAAAAATAAAAATAAAAAAATACTTTCCTCTCCTTCAAGATACATCTCATTACAAAGGGAATGATTCAGAGCTTTAAGATGATCATCAGGCAAAGGGAAAGATTCAACAAGGTATGGTCAATTAAGCAAATGGCTCTTCTGTATGTATTTGTAATATTCATGCTCCATTTCTGTTCAGAATTCTGTTTTGCGTTAGACAGTTTTACATCAGCTCAAATCCTAAAAGACTCAGATTCAATAGTCTCCAACAATAGCGTTTTCAAGCTAGGATTTTTCAGTCCACCTAACTCCAAGAACCGTTATGTGGGAATCTGGTATGATCAGCCATCTGTAAGGGAAGTTATATGGGTAGCTAACAGGAACAGTCCACTCACTGATACTACTGGTGTGCTAAAGATGTCAGAGGATGGAAATATGCAAATCTATAATGCAAGGAACGAGACCCTTTGGTCGTCGAATGTGTCACATTCTGCCACTGGTTTTTCAGTGGCACAGCTTCAGGATTCAGGGAACCTTGTTGTGCAGGGTTTTGCATCAGAAACAGGTCGAGGGAACGGGACAATCATATGGCAGAGCTTTCAGCATCCCACAGACTCGCTGTTGCCAAATATGAGGATTACTTTGATAGGCAACGCGAATTTGATACGTATCCTACAGCCTTGGAAAAGCCCTTCTGACCCATCTAATGGGAGATACTCAATTGGTGCTAATTCCAACAGCCTGTTTGAAATCATCATCAGGGATGGTGATAGTCCATTTTGGCGAAGTGGTCCTTGGAACGGAAATATCTTTATAGGGACAAGATATCGTAATGCTGGCTATGGTAATATCTTTGTTAATAATGGAGGGACTTTTACCCAGGAGGATGGAGATGGACCGACTTCCTTTGTTTTTACTGGGGCAAATGCTTCTTTACTTTCACATTATGTATTATGTATTAAGCGACAAAGGCATAGTAGCTCAAAAATGGTGGAATGGTGGTAAACAGAACTGGGATATCCCATGGCTGGCACCAAGTACTGATTGTGATATGTATGGTACATGTGGGAAATTTGGAAGCTGCAATCCACAGACTTCACCAATTTGCAGCTGCTTGAAAGGGTTTGAGCCGAAGAACAAGGAGGAATGGAGGAGAGGAACTTGGACAAGCGGGTGTGTAAGAAGAAAGCAATTGCAGTGCGAGGTTTCAGGGGGCAAAGAAGATGGGTTTTTGAAGTTACAGGAGATGAAAGTGCCAGACAATCCTGAATGGACAGTGGGACTGAATATAGATCAATGCAGGAGCAAGTGCTTGAATAATTGCTCTTGTTTGGCTTATGCTTATGATACTGGTATTGCTTGTTTGACATGGAGTGAGAAATTGATCGATATTGCAGTCCTTTCTCCTGGTGGCGTGGATCTCTATCTTCGACTGCCACCGTCAGAGCTAGGTAAAACCTTTCTGACATGCTTTCTGAATTGTTTGAGCATAAAGATTAAAAGATGTTATATTGAGACTGAGTTAATTGATCTTCTTGTTTTCAGCTAATAGTAACAGCAAACTCAAGGCAGTTATAGCAGTGAGTGTGATTTTGGGAACAGCAGCAGTTGCCACCATCATATGGTTCTTGTGGAGATGGAGAGCTCGATCAAAGGACAAATTGCCTTGGGATACACATAGAAGGTCCAATTTTGTATCAGGAAAGGAAGTCGAGAAGAAAGCATTTGGAGATAAAAGCCAAGTTATGGTCGAGGACTTGCAATTACTTAACTTTGAAAAGCTGGACGAAGTAACAAACAGCTTCCACCAAAGTAACATGCTCGGGGCAGGAGGATTTGGCCAAGTATACAAGGTAAGGACTGGTTCAGAGGATTACCTATAATAGTTCACTAGTGTAATGAAACACAGATGTAGAAAATGATGTTTTCTCTACAGGGAACACTGGCAGATGGACAAGAAATAGCAGTAAAAAGGCTTTCAAAAGCATCTGGACAAGGCATTGAAGAGTTCATGAATGAAGTGGTGGTGATCTCAAAACTTCAGCACCGTAATCTAGTTAAGCTCCTGGGATGCTGTGCTGAAGGACAAGAAAAGATACTGATTTACGAGTACATGCCAAATAAAAGCTTGGATGCATTTCTATTTGGTTGGTATTGCAGTTCATTCTGTCAGGCTTACAATATTTTTGCATCAAATCATCAGTCTTACTGGAAAATTACAGATGATGATTTCAATAATGATAGTCATTTGATCCATTAGAAGTTCAATAAGATAGTTCAATCTTAATTTGTCATTTCTGTCTTCTTGGGTTTCCCTTTATCAGATCCAGCAAAGCGTGAGCTTCTACACTGGGAGCAGCGCTTCGACATTATTCAAGGGATATGTCGAGGCCTACTATACCTTCACAGAGATTCCAGATATAGGATTATTCATAGAGATCTTAAAGCAAGTAACATTTTGCTCGATAAAGACCTCAATCCAAAAATTTCAGACTTCGACATGGCAAGAATTTTCGGGGGCAACCAGAATCAAGCTAATACTGAAAGGGTTGTTGGAACATAGTAAGTACCCTGCATTTCACTCTTACATTATTACATATATTTCCCAAACCAGAAGTGACAGTCATTGTCAGACATCTAAAAGCATTTCTGATCACCATTACAGTGGCTACATGTCTCCAGAGTATGCAATGGAAGGACAGTTCTCAGAAAAATCAGATGTGTACAGCTTTGGTGTGCTGTTGTTAGAGATAGTATGTGGAAAAAGGAATAGCAGCTTTTGGTATCAGGAGTCCTTAAGCCTCTTAGGATATGTAAGTTTTCCCAAGATATATTCAAGGTTTCTGATTAAGTTATACTCCTATACTTCAATCCCTTACATGTAGAAATAACTATGAATTCTCTTCTGATCAACTGACTGCTCAAAATCATAATTTTAGGCTTGGAAATTGTGGAACGAGGACGACATTGCTTCACTAATAGATCCACTAATTGCTGATCTGCGTTTCCAAGAGGAGATTGTAAGGTGCATACATGTAGGGCTATTGTGTGTGCAAGAATTTTCCAAAGACAGGCCAAACATTTCAACTGTCATGTCCATGCTTGTTAGCGAGATTGTGGATCTTCCAGCTCCAAAACAACCTGGGTTTATCCAACGCCAGATATCTTCTGATAATGGGTCATCTACAATCAGTGACCATACTTTTTCTACAAATTATGTTACTGTAACCAATTTGACTGCTCGATAGTATTTTGTATATGGAGAATGAACTGAGAACTTTGTTCCCCATCATCAATCTTGTAGTTTAATTTCTCTTATTTCTTTTTACTCTCTACAATCTACATATGGTGCCAATACCTTGTTTCCTAAATTCATAAACACAGGAACTTCAGAAATCTAGATAACAAAACTAAAAAAAATTAAAATTAAAAAAAAAAACCTTTATGAACAAGAAAGTGATAGGTGGAATCAACCAGAAGTCAGGCTAACTTGCTATGTTCAACACGGACCAGAAGTTAAAAAAAACAAATAAAATACAGAATTTCACGCAAACAAAGAGAAACTAACAATGCATTACAGCAAGTTGAATTTATGATTATGAAGAAGATTGATCATGGATTTCAACCAGTCCTTTGTTTTTTCAGTTTTTTTCATGCATTGCAAATTTGCAATGGAAGTGGTTCATTTTTTCATGCATTGACATTGTTTGTGGTTGGCTTTTGGTCTTAGCCTGGAAAGCATAGGAGGCAAAAGACTAAAGACTTACTGTTAGTCTTCCTTTTAAGTTCCGAGTCAACATGTTTCTTCCTTCAGTTGCGAAGAAACGTATATTCCAGGAAAATGGCTGCTGAAGAAAGCTTAGCATTCAAATTGCTATGACAAATACCTAACTGAGGTAAGAATATCATCACAAGGGTACACATGCTCAATGTCATATCCAAGAGGACCAAGACCCACATATACAAATGTGAGAAACAACCACATCAGTGAGAACGACCCTACTGATAGTGATGTCCCATTCTTAATACGACGACTTTTAATTACCAGCCCTCATTGTGTGATTACAAACGCGGAATTAGACGCCTTTTAATCCTCATCTCTACCTCCCCTCTATTCCCTATTCCTTACCCCAAACATATTGAAATCCTAATCTTTTAAGTCTTATTAATCCCTATCTCCGGAACAATCCGCCTCCTATTTCCTCAAAACAAACGCCTTGTACCAACTGCCAAGCAAAGCGAACGTAATGAAACAAAAATGTAAGACCCACACCCCCTTAATAATCAAGGTAGTATTACACTAAAATTAATCATCATATGATGAAGTTTGGAAGACAACAATAAACTGGCCGACTTGCTTAAATTTACGTTTTTAGTACGTTTAGTATCAAAAAATTCTGAAAAAGAGTACTTGTGTATGGCTAGCTAGATCAAACTGTCGACTAATTTCTTGTCCACCCAATTGAGTAATTGACTGGTTTCGTTTCAGACAAATATCAAAAGCTTTCAGCCAAATACTTGCCCCACAGTCTTTCAACCCACATACTTTGCTCTGGGCCCCTAGAGCTAGGTATAGTGTACGGAAAATTTTCTCTTTTGGCCAAATTTTCAACCAAAATATCGAATGATGGGCACAACTGACAAAGACTGATTAAGAATTTAAGACAATTTACCTCAGTGCTAAACTGATACTAAACCTTGCTTCCACAGCCATTAAGTGAAGTATTTTCATGAACTATTTATATTTATTAAGGGTTCACGTAAAATAGGAAGATAGAGACTTTTTCTCTCAGTCACACACGCGCGCGCGTGCACAAACACACAAAAAAAAAAAAAAAAACACACACACAGACACGCAAAATAGATAAAAGTTAACCTGTCAGAGAAAGGAATCAAAGGTTCTTCTTTGCCTTCATACTAATTAAATACCGTGTCAGTCTTGGCTAAAACATCACCAAATTCACTAGTCCTATAGCAGCAGAAAGGATTTGATGAGATTTCTAATGATCACCTCTCACTAGAAGTATGAATTGCATTTATGCAATTCTTCTCTCCTTCTGCCACTTTCTTTTGCAGTCTTGCTTGGCTTTAGACAAACTTACAACTGCCCAGTTTCTTAAAGAGCCTGAAACTTTAGTCTCTAGTAATGGATCTTTTGAACTGGGATTCTTCAGCCCCCCAAAGTCTCAAAATCGTTATGTCGGGATTTGGTACAGCAAAGTCCCTAAGATAGATGTTGTCTGGGTAGCCAATAGGAACAATCCACTAAATGATTCTTCTGGTAGGGTGATTATATCTGAGGATGGGAATGTACAAGTCTTGAATGGCCGAAACGAGACTCTATGGTCATCAAATGTTTCTGTTTCAGCCCAAACCACTAGTGTCTCTGTTGCCCAGCTCCAAGATTCTGGCAACCTTGTTTTGATGGGAGTCAATGGGAGGGTTCTATGGCAGAGTTTTGAGCACCCAACTGACACAGCCTTGCCCAACATGAACCTTACTGTCACCAACAATTCTGGCATGAGAAAGATGTTACAGTCTTGGAAAGACCCCTCAGACCCATCTTATGGAAGATTTTCAATTGGCATTGATCCTTTTGCCTTCCCTCAGCTTGTCATCTGGGATGATGATCGGCCCTATTGGCGGAGTGGTCCATGGAATGGTAACATCTTTATTGGGATGCAAAACAATGATTCTAACATCATAAATGCTGGTTTTATTCTTGAGAATGACAGAGAAGGTACTGTTTCCTTAACATACTCTTATACAAACGACATGCTCTTATCAAACTATGCTCTGAACTTTCAAGGAACTTTCACTCAAAAATGGTGGGATGAGAGTAAGAGGCAATGGGAGGTTGTGTGGCAGGCCCCGCAGTCTACGTGTGATGTTTACGGAAAGTGTGGGGCATTTGGAAGCTGTAATTCGATGAATTCTCCAATTTGTCAATGTTTGAAGGGATTCAAACCAAGGAATAAGTTGGAATGGAGAAAAGGAAATTGGACAGGCGGGTGCATACGTCGAAAGCCACTGCAATGTGGCACAGGAAATGGAAAGCAAGACAGTTTTTTCAGAATAATGACAGTAAAGGTGCCAGACCAGGCAGATTGGTCAATTGGATTGGACCAAAATGAGTGTAGAAGCCATTGCTTGAATAACTGCTCGTGCTTGGGGTATGTGTATATACCAGGTGCTGGATGCATGTCATGGGGCAGAGACTTGATTGACACAGAGGAATTGCCTACTGGTGGGGTGGATCTTTACCTGCGGCTTGCACATTCTGAGTTGGGTACAAAACTACAAACGCTAGACTAATCTGACTTATTCGTTTGTGAAATTAAAATTTGCACTATCTCAGGAGCTCAGTTTCATTATGGTTCACAGGGAATACCAGTAGAGACGTGGTAATAGTTGCAGTAACGGGGAGCTTAGGAGCAACTTTAGTAGTCATCTTTATATTCATTATATGGAAGTGGAAAACCCAAAGACAAGGTAACATTTTCAACTAAGCATCGACTTTCCATACGGAAAAAACAGTGCGTGCTAGTAAATCATAAGATTCTGATATATCAAACCAGGACACAGATGCATTGAGTCAAAACAATGTTATTTGAATTGAACTGTTGATAGTCTGTGTTTATTATTATCTGAAGTGTATATCAGGAGAGCAACTTCGAGAAAAGAAAACAATGTCGGATGTTCTTGGAAGAGATGAAAACCAAGCAAAACTCAAAGAGGTAGTGTTATTTGAATTGAAAGAGCTGGCAATGGCAACAAACAATTTCCATGATAGTAACAAGCTTGGTCGAGGAGGTTTTGGTGCAGTGTACAGGGTAAGTGGTTGTCAGACACCATTAACAGTAATTCCAGATTGCACAAATATAAAGATGCTACTTTCATTTTCAACTTTGTAGGGGAAATTTGTTGACGGACAGGAAATTGCTGTCAAGAGACTGTCAAAAGCCTCAGGACAAGGAGAGGAAGAGTTTATGAATGAAGTGTTGACGATTTCTAAGCTTCAGCACCGAAATCTTGTCAGACTACTTGGTTGCTGTGTAGAAGGAGATGAAAAGATGCTGATTTATGAGTACATGCCAAACAAAAGCTTGGACTCATACCTGTTTGGTAATCACTTTACGTTCTCCGAAGCCATGTTTTCTTAAGCCATTCTCCAGAAATCAAAGAATGTTGGAAGAATTTAATCCATGCCATTTTACTTCTCTAACTGCACAACATGAATTGCTCACTTTCAGATTCAGTAAAGCGAGAGCTTCTACCCTGGAAGAAACGCTACAATATCATTCAAGGGATATGTCGAGCCCTCCTCTACCTTCATAGAGATTCTAGATTAAGGATTATTCATAGAGACCTCAAACCAAGCAACATTTTGTTGGATGAGAACTTGAACCCAAAAGTATCTGACTTTGGCATGGCTAGGATTTTTGGGGGAAATCAAGATCAAGATGACACCATTAGGGTTGTTGGAACATAGTATGTACCGGGTCCTTTCCTCTTTCTTAACCCGACATAAATTTCGGTTCTAAACTTTTAAGGTAAGTTTCATCTTCTATGTAGTGGTTATATGTCCCCGGAGTATGCAATGGAAGGGCGATTCTCGGAAAAATCGGACGTGTTCAGCTTTGGAGTGCTGTTACTGGAGATTGTCAGTGGGAAAAGGAATAATCTCTTCTGGTATGAGGAGGAATCATTGAGCCTCATAGGATATGTAAGTAATATCTCTAATAACATGTTTCTCCTCCACACACAGACTATATTTTGAATTTTCTTGTGTCTTAAAACTCTTAACCATCAACGTTATGTATTTTCACATTTCTCAGGCATCAAAACTATGGAATGAGGACAACATTAACTCATTGATGGATCCAAGCATTGGTGAACCATGCTTCTGGGGGGAGATTAAGAAGTGCATACAGGTGGGGCTTTTATGTGTGCAAGAATCTACTAAAGCTAGGCCGACCATTTCCACTGTTATCTCCATGCTCACTAGTGAAACTATGAATCTTCCACATCCAAAACAACCTGGTTTCGCTCATCGGCAGATTCCCGTGGATGTTGGCTCGTCTTCTCAACAGAGTTCTGCAAATTATGTATCCGTTACAGTTTTGAGTGCTCGATAGCAAGTAGGTTCTGTAGAGAAGTTAGAAACCTTTTTTTATATACATAACATGGGTATCCAAGCTTTTTTGCTTGACTAATCATATGGGCCCTAAAGTTAACGACCAAGAAAACCTCCGGTGGTCCTGAGGGGACTCGAACTTGGGACCTGTAAAATAGATTTTATTTACTATTTTGAGTTATAAATTATATTGCAACTTTTGTTATGCACTACAAGCCTGGAATATTATTTAAAACTTTTTTGTAAACTTAAGCTCTGATCTGCAAAAAGGATAGGGGCTGTAACACTGCATTTAATCACTTACAAAAATGATCAAGGAACCCAATAGGATGAAGCCTCCAAACGTCAGGTTTAAGCCCTTCTACAACTAGAGTACTATTAATGCAGATACTGATATGTCTGGCAGAAGAAACTCTGCTTCACACTAAATCAAATACAACATGCACCAACAAAAATAGAAGTATCTTCAATTATATTCCTAATTTGTCTCCTTTGGATGTCGGTATTCTTTCCTATACTCCTCCTTACCATCCATTTCCTATCCTGTCAAGAGACATTTGCATTACATAGTCAAAAGGATAGTGACAGTAGCCTGTAGCCTGTAACACGCAGTTAACCACACAACTTTGGCTACAATGGATTCGGAATTTAGCATGCTGCAACAATTGGAGGTTTTCCTGTACGTTAACTTCATGACCCATTAGTCGGGCAAAGCCTGGAAACCCATGTTTTAAATTTCAAAAAAATAAAAATAAAAAATCGGAATTTACACTCCTTAGGGTAGGTAAAGTCAAGGTTACTGATCAACAATTCGAAGTGCCAAACTATAGCCACAGGTCTTCCACTAGGGTCATCAGTCATCGCCAAGAGATTCTCTAATCAACTAAGTCTTCCTGAGGCTCTAATAAGAACAAAATCATAAAGTTACTTGTTATTCTGCCTCATGACAAACCAGCCATGGATGTAATATAAATAAAGAAGAATGACAAGGGAAAACACCACCCCCTTGCACCAGTTGCAGTCAGAAACTAAGCCAATGACTGCTTTCTGCATGCTAATTCTCCTGCTCCCGTATTTTACATTAAAATCTTGCTCTGCTATAGACACCATCACAGCCACCCAGTTCCTCAAACACCCTGAAACAATAACATCCAGTAACAACACTTTCACTCTTGGATTCTTCAGCCCCCCAAACTCTACCAATCGCTATGTGGGGATTTGGTACACTAAACCCTCTGTAAGGGATGTCGTCTGGGTAGCAAACAAGAACAACCCACTTAGTGACACTTCTGGGTTATTCACAATATCTAGGGATGGTGATCTCCAAGTCCTGAATGGTAAAGACCAAATACTTTGGTCTTCCAATGTCTCTAATTCGCAAGCTGGTACTTTCTCAGCTGCACAGCTTCTGGATTCTGGCAACCTTGTCCTCAGAAGACAAGGGGATGTCATCTGGCAGAGCTTTGATCACCCAACAAACTCTTTCTTGCCTCACATGAAACTCACCATCACCAAGAATACAAATCAGAGGAAAGCATTACAATCCTGGAGAAGCCCTTCAGATCCATCTGACGGACGATTCAAGGCGGGTGTTGACACATTTACCCTACCGCAACTTGTTGTCTGGGACAGGGATCGCCCACACTGGCGGAGCGGTCCATGGAATGGCAATTTCCTGATTGGAATACAATTTAATTTCAAAGACTTCATCAATGCTCAGCTTGTGATTTCCAATGACAAAAAAGGGACAATTGCTGCGACATACTTTTACCCAAACAAGTCCCTGCTATCAACATATATGTTGAGCACAGAAGGCAAGATGACACAGATATGGTGGGATGATGCAAAGAGAAGCTGGGAGGTCGAGTGGCAGCAACCTGGAACAGAGTGTGACCTTTATGGGAAGTGTGGGGCATTTGGGACCTGCAACTCACAGAGACCAATAATCTGTCAGTGTTTGAAGGGGTTTGAGCCACGGAATAAGGCAGAGTGGAGCAAAGGAGACTGGAATGGCGGATGCATCAGGACGAAAAAATTACAATGTGATAATGGAAATGGAGAAGATGGATTTCAGAGGCTACAAATGATGAAAGTGCCAGACCATGCAGAGTGGAAACTAGGGTTAGATCAAGACGGATGCAGAAGCCAGTGCTTGAATAATTGCTCATGTTTAGCATATGCATATGATACTGGTGTTGGTTGTATGACATGGAGTACAAGCTTGGTTGACATACAAGAATTTTCTGTTGGTGGGGTGGATCTCTATCTGCACCTAGCACATTCAGAGCTAGGTAAAAACAATCTTACATGAACTCTTCTTAGTGATGAAACAGGAGTTATGATTACAGAACTGACAATTGTTTTGATTGCAGGTACTAACAACAAAGTGAAAGTGATAATAGCTGTCATAGGGAGTTGTCTAGGAGCAACAGTGATAACTATCTTATTATGCTTTCTGTGGAATCAAAGGGCTCATCGACAAGGTAATCAGTAAAAATGCTTTTACTTCATCTATTGCAGTTCAGTGTCAAACAATTAAAGAGTACCATGCACTTCCTATTGTTTGCTTTTCCAATCTTCTCTTTACGATAATTAATAAGATAACCAAGACCAAGTTAAAACGACATTTCCCCAAACTGGAGCTTGGGAAGTGGTTTGTGTACGCCTGAGTGATCTTCATTCTGTGTTCGAGTACACCCCAACATTACACCACTACTCCTGCTAGACCCACACTACTAGTTTCTAAACATTTCAAAAACTCACATGGTATGCAGTTAGTTTTAACACTTACTCATGCAATGATCTTTCATATACTTGTTGGTTAGAAATGATGTTTTCATGAATTAAACTTATCTCCTATGCTCCAGCCTCCAGCCCCTTTCCCTCTTTCCTCGACCACCTACAGCTGCCACTAAAAGGACAATCGAGACTCGCTTATAGCTTCTGTACCTCGTCTCAACCACTCTGACAAAGTTCACTAGCCACTAGCAAGCCCTCTATTTTCCCTTTTGGAGATGGGTAAAAGGAATGGTTGAGGTTGGGGGAACGGTAATAGAAATTCTGGCACAAGATCACACTGTAGAGGACACCGTGTAAATTTTAAACGACATTTCCCTGAATTAGAGAAGTTTGAAATCCACGAACCATACAGAAGTTTCAGTAAAAATAAAAATAATTAATTTTAATTATAAATTATAAAAAGATCTGTGGAAGGTTATTCCCAATTCCCTAAGATCTTGTCAAAAGATTGAAATCTAATGCTTACTGCGAAACACAGCTTATAAGAAGAAAACTGGGGTTGATCAATATATGAGTGGAGATGAGAAAAGTCAGGAAAAACTCAAAGAACTTCCTCTGTTCAAATTTGAAAGGCTTGCAGCAGCAACAAACAACTTCAGTGAAGGCAACAAGCTTGGACGAGGTGGCTTCGGTACTGTATACAAGGTAATGTTTGTTTACGATTATTGAAACCGTTCTTATCTTGGGACAAAAAAAACAACATTTGATTTCATTTTCAGGGTAAACTGGAAGACGGACAAGAAGTAGCTCTAAAAAGACTGTCGAGAGCCTCTGGACAAGGCTTAGAAGAATTTATGAATGAGGTGGTGGTAATTTCTAAACTGCAACACCGTAATCTTGTCAGACTCCTTGGCTGCTCTGTTGAAGGCGAGGAGAAGATATTAATCTATGAATACATGCCAAACAAAAGTCTGGATACGTTTCTATTTGGTTAGTATTGTAGTTCACTTTTGTGCTCTTTTGGTATCATTTATACTGAAAAAGTTGTGTCTGTGCATTCTGCTCACCACTTAACAATGATGTGCTCTACTGCATTGCTTACATGGATGCTAAACATCAGTTCCAGAAAAGCAAAAGATTTTGGATTGGAAGAAAAGATTCAACATTATTGAAGGGATATGCAGAGGCCTCCAGTACCTCCACAGAGATTCTAGGCTAAGGATAATCCACAGAGATTTGAAGACAAGTAACATTCTGCTGGATGAAGAGCTCAATCCAAAAATTTCAGACTTTGGCATGGCACGTATTTTTGGTGGTGAGCAAGATCAAGCTAACACCAGAAGGGTTGTTCGTACATAGTAAGTTCTCTAAAAATCAGTTGTCCATTAACCAAAGCTGAAATAACTATTTCCCTTCTCAATACTGAATAGTCTGAATTGCATTTCAATAAATATGCAGTGGTTACATGTCTCCTGAGTATGCAATGGAAGGCCTATTCTCTGAAAAATCAGATGTGTTTAGCTTTGGGGTCTTACTGCTGGAGATTGTAAGTGGGAAAAGAAACGGTATTTTCTCAGATAATGACCGCTCCTTGAGCCTTTTAGGATATGTGAGTTTCCACAACTCCCCAAAATTTACATCATCTTCCTCATACATTAACAAACCACTTACTTTAACCCTTACAATTATTTTTACACTTCTCCTCAGGCATGGAAGCTATGGAATGAGATGAACATTATATCATTAATCGATCCGCTAATAGTTGAACCCCATAATGAAGCGGATATCTTAAGATGTATACAGGTGGGACTGTTGTGCGTGCAAGAATTTGCAAAAGACAGGCCAAGCATTTCTGACATCATCTCCATGCTAAATGGGGAAATTTCAGATCTTCCCCATGCAAACAGACCCGGATTTGCCCATATTTCAGCGGACATAAGCGCCTCTCAAGAAAATCAACAGGATTTTTCCACAAACTATGTCTCTATTACAGAGACAAGTGGCCGATGACATACGATATTTTTAGTGAAGACCATGGCGTCTCCTAATTGGCTGAGATAGGGTACATATATGCCCACTTTCCTATATGTATGCACACGTGTCAGGTGTGTGTAGGTGTATTTTTAAAGGAAATACTGTGGCTTTATATAGAGTAGAGATAGAAGTTAAATTTGTAACTATATACTACTACTAGTAGTAGTAGTATAATGTATATAGCGTGTGGGAGAGTGACTAGGGCATGCAAATAAACTACGTACCCAGTCCCAGAACCGCATCTGAAGTTCAGAATCGGCAGGTCAGAGCAGAGAACCGGTAGGAACCGGTGTCAGTTCGGTTATGTTATTTTTGTTTCAATCCCGAGCCTTTTTACAAATGGTGCTCTTTTTGCTACTCATGGTCATCTTTAGTAGAAGCAACAGTTGATCTTCCTTATCAATTGTTTCTACAACTCTTCAAAAGTAAGACCACCTTCATTATATATTGTTTGTCGTAAACATTTTAAATGGGATTCTTCACCATGGATTGTTTGCTTTTTGTTCTGAAGATCTTTTGACTGGACACCCGGAGCTGGATGTAGCCGGTTTCTGTTCCAGTTTCAGTTCCAAATTTCTGGAACTGGTTCCAGTTCTTAGAAAAAGGACATGGAAATTTGTTTTTCTCCCTAAGATCTTGAGAAAAGTTTATTGTCTAGTGTTTTATAAAACACAGAGAAAAGAAGAAAGATAACTATACGGTAGGACCACAGGAGACAAGAAGAGCTAGGAGACAATAGGCTACCCCCTTTTCACATCTGGAGAACTTGCACCAGCAACAAACAAGTTTATTGAATGTAACAAACTTGGGATGGGGTGATTTTGGTTTAGTATACAGGGTAATATTTGCTTAGGAGTTGTTAAATTTGAAACTAGTTCAAACCAAGCTATATGAGAAAATACAGAAGCTCAACATTTTATGTTAGTTTCCAGGGAAAACTGGAAGTAGCTCTGTAGCTGCTAAGGGGGACATTGACTAACAGCTGCCTTTATCAATTCCTCTATAATAGAGGAAAACTTAAGCATATAAATTAAATCCTAAAAAATTCAAGGGCAGCATCAGGTATAACAAATTGTTTCATAGATCACAAGAAGCAAATGACACAAAAAATCATTAGTGCAATATCAAGCCCCCTTGGAAGCATCATACGGGTCAAAAACCTCAACCTCACATCCTTGAGGTGTGGGGATCAACATCACATACAGAATTCTAAATATCATGAAGCAATATGCAAAAGGGGGAAAAAGCCTATTTAAAGCCAAAATAAATATTGGGATATATGTATATATAGAATAGGAAAGTGGCTCAAGATTACCGCAAGGAAGCACTATACAGTACCCAACTGCTGTGGGCATCACCTAAGTTGAACACATTGAACAGCAGCAATGGCAAACGTTGCTAAATGCTAACAGCAAATTTATCCCTTTCCCTCAATCAGCTGTAATTACAAAGTGGAGGAAGTCCTAGATTTGTGTGCCTTGTCATCCTGAGAAGAATGTGATAATGAGGAGGACAACATTGCAGCATGATATGATGAAGAAGTAAGCTGGGCCAAGGCTGGAACTGCACCTCCTGGTAAACAAATTGAAGTGGCACAACTTAAACTCTACAAGCATAAAAGAACACCACGGAAAGGAACAGTCATTTCAGAGTCACATTTGTCCTTATTTAAGAGAGTAATCTTCAGTGTCTGAAGAAACATAGAATAGAACAGCTGAAAGTTTCCTTAATTCCCTAACTCTCAACATTAAATAAGTAACAGCATAGAAATGAATGCTTAGGCAGCTTCTGCCACATATAATCAAGCATCAAGCTAAAACTATCCACTAAGGACAAAAAGAAAAAAAAAAAAAAAAAAAAAAAAAGAAAAAAAAAAAAAAAGAGGATTCTTAGTCCTTGATGTTTAGTTAATCACGCAGCAGTCTACCAGCTTGGAAAAAAAAATTCTCACTTGTCTACCATACATAGATAGAAAATAATTCATAAGCACCGGAAAAGGTTTGAGAATATTGCACACTGTTTTATCGTGTGGATGTGCAGAGAGAGAGAGAGAGAGAGAGAGACTGACCTGCTAGTCCAGCACAAGCAGAGGAGAAAACTATCACTGGGGGAGCCTGAATCCAATCAACTAATTAGTGTAAGAATATCATAACAGCCAAAGGCTCTAGATTTAGAATTTAGATAATTAGAACTCGAAACACAAATATAACCATACAAGGCATTCAATAGCATAAAATGACCAGAAGAGACGACAACAATGTCATGAATCGACTGAAACACACACACAAAAGCCATGCCATCGTAATTACACATTTCTGATTTCACAGTAAGCAAATTAAAATGATTGTACTCTAATTCATCTATGGACAACTTTGCAGAAAAGGTAAAGTAACATAGCAGCTTCATGAGAGAGCTTAAAATGTTTGATACCACAAAAATGGGGACGGTTTGTGATTAACAGAAAAAGTAGCAACAGGAATGCGCCAGGACCTCCACTTAAAAAAGATTTCAAATTCTCTTTCGTGAGTTTATCGGAAACAACCTCTCTAGAATCTAGAGGTAATGTTGCATACATCTAGACCTCCCAAACCCCGCCGTCAGCGGAATCTTTCTTGGGAAATTGTTGTTGTTGTACGTTCTCAAGCACTTGAAACATGTTTCCATTGTGAGCAAAACTTTCTTTATAAGGAAAACTTTTTATTAATAAAGAAAAATAATTTAAAAGTTACAAGCTAAGAGGGCAAGGAGCTCTCAAAGAAGCATCTAATTACAAATCGCCTCAGTGACATTGAACGTCAGAGAAGGCATCCTTTAAAAGTCCCTGAAGCTATCCAAGTGCACCACTTAATCCCAACCAAACACAAGAGGCTTGGAAAGTATCACCAGTAGATATCTGGACACTAAAAGTTGATAAAAAGTCAGTGATTCAGATATCTTGCTGCATTTGTAACACCAGCTTTTGAGTCATCTGATCCCAACAAGGCCATTTGTCTCGTCTTGCATGCAAAGCATCATGGTCGCAAAGAAAAGGTCTATCACAAAGATAGAGCAAGATAATTGCTCACCAATTGCAAATCCTAGAAGCCTACAGACTTTAGCATCATAATGAACCCTTAGAAACCTGCTTTTCGGTAACACTCACGTTGAAGGCTGACGAGATAAGTGAAAAAAAGAGAAGCAAACACTAAGAAATCCTATAAAATAACCTTTTTGTCGCTCACACCGTCACACTCAATCAGGCATGTTTTCAGATCAAATCCTAATCTAAGAAGGTTGGCCGTTATTTGGTCCAGAGTATGTTACCATGTTCATTCACAGAATTAGTAGAAAAATCTGCTCACATGATGAGACCGAGACAAATAACAAGTTCATTAGACATTATCTTCAAAAGAACTCCATATGATGGCAGATCGATGATCTTAAAACATGTAGTGGTCATTGACTTAGAGTAAATATGAGAACTGAACTACAAAATGAAATGCAAGCGGAAAGGAATGCAAATCAAGTGATAGAGCAGGTAAACTCACCCCAATTAGAAAATGCAGCCACATTGGCCCTTTGACCCACTTTCGAACAGTTGGCATCACTGTAACAGAAAAACACTTGAAAATTAGATATCTCAGAAGTCAGAAGAGAAGTCTTACTCAAGTAACTTTTAGCTAATAATGTTGCACTAACTCACACAAAGTAGTATATAATTCATGAGATGGCAGAACAAATTCGCGCTTACACAGAAGCACAAGATATGGTGGAAATAGCAGGTTTGTGGTTTCCAGGCATTTCAAATCAGTCATAGTATCTGGATAAAAATAGGAATTGCATTCATATTTGATATTTCATACCATTTCACGCTGTTTGGTTCTGAACTTCTAATACAGCTACAGGAAGGAGTGTATAATTTTGAGATGCAATATTCAAAATTGCAAACCTCCGCAACGTTGGGAGGACTATAGATAATGTTTGGGATCATGTGGTCTACTTGGCCTCCCTTTGGGCCAAGGCCAAGGCGCAGGGGTCTTTAGGGGTGTTCCACTTACCCTTGTACAGCGCCATTGGCGAGATTTGTAGTTTTCTTTTGACCCATTATGAGGATACCTTATCCTCTTTTTTGTATTCTTTACTGATTTGATTAATAAAAAAATTTCTTATCTACAAAAAAAAAAAAAATATTCAAAATTGCAAACCACAACCCACCCACGCGCACAAAGAGAACGGAGGGGGGGAGTCTTTGTTAATTCATGATTTCATCTCAAGCTGAAGAGGGTAGCACCAAGGTGATCCCCTATCCCCTTTGTTATTTATTTTGGAGATGAAAGTTCGTAGTAAAATGATGGTAAAGCGGTTGAGGTAGGCTTAACCCTTTTCTTTTTTTGCATTAGTAACAAAATTTATCCAAGAAACAGCTAGTGATTTCCCATTTTCTAGCTCAGTTGGTAAGACCTCTGAGAAGTTTTCCAGAGGTCCCAGGTTCGAGTCCCCTCAGGGCTAGTGGAGGTTTTCCTGGTCGTTAACTACTGGGCCAATGGGATTAGTCAAACAAATATTGGACACCCATGTTATCAGGAAAAAAAGGGGGGCTTCAAAGTGAAAAATGGATCCAAAGTGCTCTTTTGGCATGAATTGGTGTGGGATACAACTTTAAGGTTCCAAACCCGCATATTCTAGGATAGCTTTTCTTTTATGGGAGGTAAGCGGTCAAAAGACAGGACTTCAATGGTTTGGAAGAGATTCCAGATTTTAAATTGACAGAATTGCTCTTTGAAAATTAAGTCAAACCAGAAGGTAATGATTCAATGCTTTAGCTTGTTTCTGTAAAAAGGTTTTGCATTTTGCTAGAAAGTACTCACTGTTCCATCTTTCCTAATAAGGCAATTCGGAAGACCGATGCGCCTCTTAATACCTGCTCTAGGCCGCTATCAAAGGCAAGATTGACAGAAATCCACACTGAGGATGCCATTGACAAATGGCATGTTATGTAACTCATAAGACCATTACTAGTTCTATACGGTCACTTTTACTCAGAATCCGGTATCATACGAACAGCTTTGTCAGATAGACCATACAAAAAGCTCAACATAAAACATCCTCAAATCACGATATATGTCACCTGAGTTAGGTAAATCATACTGAAGACAGCCTAGTACTAACTACTAACTAAAAAAGCACCACCCCACCCCAGTTATATTCAGTTTCATTGCTTTCAGGTCAAACCCATATTGCAAAATCCACAACTTTTGATAAACACAACAAGAGACAATCACAGTTGAGATAAACTACAGTGATAGCAAATAAATCAAACCCAGATGAATGAACAAAGGTAAGGAATTACCATAGTTGAATCCATAGAATGCACTTGTAGTACCACCAACAGCAGACCCAATCTGAAAATTCACAATTTCAGGTGTGATTGACCAATTCAACCACAATCAGCAATTAATCCCCCAAATAACAGCAGAAAGTTAGATAGTAAAAAGAGGTATGTATTACCATAGAAAAGCTGTCCCTGATTAGAGGAGGCACTGTCCAGCGACTAGTTTCCTGTTTCAAGAAAACAATGACAATAATCAAAAAATCAAATCTTTTAATTTGATACAGCACTAAATAGGGAAGACAATGAGTTCCAAAGTTGGGTTTTTTTTTTCTTTTTTTGGGTTTACCATCTCTTTCGAAAGAGGACCAGCACAGTGTGGACATGAAAGTGGAGTGACATTGTTTGATTCTGTACTCTTCCCCATCTCTCTTTCTCTCCTTGTAAAAGCAATAACTCTCTCTCACTCTCTCTCTCTCTCTCCTCAAATTAGAGGCAAGCGGTGGCAGGCGGTTGATCAGAGAGAGGGGGGGAAATTGGGAAAGAAGCAAAATCAGAAAGAGGGTGAGAGAGGCCTGCGTGGGTTGTTCTTGTTCTTGTTCATGTTCAAGTTCATGTTCAGCCGTTCAGTAGGGGACATGGGTGTCTTTCTGCAAAAATATTGAGGGTAATATTGGAATTATGCATGCACTACTACTGATTTTTTAAGTAATACACCTTATTAGGAAAGTTTGTCAAAAACCTCCTATATAAATAAAAGTTTTTGCAAAAAAACACTGATTTAAGTAATTTTTTAGCGTAAACCCACTTTTATATCACAACACATTGTGATGTTAGCCAATGAATATAGGTTGGTCTAGTGGTTTGTAACTTTGTATCTTCGTATTCTTCCTTTATCATCCGGGTTTAAATCCCACTAAAAGTAGCCCAGGAGTGATCCATTGCAATGTCAGCCAAGTAGTTGAAATTGAAGCCCACAATACCTTAAGTCCCCTTTCAAGTTTGATTTACCCCTCAATTTGAATATTATAGGCATATGGGGTTCTAGGGTCCATAATCTGGTCCTTGATAGGCTTATGAGGTCGTTTTTACGGGACATCAGCGTAAGGCCGGAACACCGAAAGCATGGGTGATATTGAAGTTCGTTCGGAGATTCGGATGACCCGCCCGGGATACCGAGGATCCTCTAGAGTCAAAATAGGACCCCTAGAGAAGCTTAGGCAAAAATGACATTCGGGATCTGGAAAACCGAAAACGAAAGCTATAGTCCACGTTTTTGGGGCTTTCAGGAAGCCTCAAAACGAAGGTGTATATCTTCACACCAAATCGCACGGGACACCCTTAGGGGACATGAGAGGCCCCCGAGATCCGTTATCTAGCCTTGATAGACTTGTAAGGATGTTTTTATGGGACATCAATGTAAGGTCCGGAACACCAAAAGCATTGTAATATCGAAGTTCGGGGATGCGAATGACCCTCCCGAGACACTGAGGCTCCTCTAGGGTCATAGTAGACCCCGAGAGAAGTTTAGGCAAAAAAGACACACGGGCCCCAAAAAGCCGAAAACGAAGGCTTTAATCCACGTTTTTGGGGCTTCCAATAGGCTCCTAAATGAAGGTGATATCTTCACACCATATCGCACGGGACACTCCTAGGGGACAGGGGAGGCCCCCGAGGCCGTTATCTGGTCCCTGATAGACTTGTAAAGGCATTTTTACGGGACATCAATGTAAGGGCCGGAACACCGAAAGCATGCGTGATATCGAAGTTCGAGAATTCGAATGAACCCTCTCGGGGCACTGAGGGTCCTGAAGGGTCATGATAGACCACCCAAAGAAGTTTGGTCAAAATAGCACCCAACCCTGGGAAGCCAAAAATCGAAGGCTATCCACGTTTTTGGGGCTTCCGGGAGGTCCCAGAACGAAGGTTTATATTTTTGCACCACATGGCACTAAAAACCCCTTGGGATATAAAAGAGCCCCGGGATAGGTTATCGAGTCCTTGGTAAAATTGGAATGACGTTTTACGGAACCAGACACCCCTAAGAGACTCTACAAGATTATTTTCTGCCGATTTTTACTTATATTGCCTAAATACCTACACTTATTAGTGGAACTAGACTCTCATCAAACCCCACCCTATTTTCCTTTTAATGTGTCTCTCACATTCCTCTCACTAGTTACTCCAAAACCCCCTTAATTTAACATATTCCTTCAATTTGCTGCAATTCAACCCCTCCTTGAAGAGATCGAATTTCAAATTGTCCTCACCCCACCTCTCCAACACCATTTTCGACTATCAAAGACTAATTAAGCAACTTGTACTGACATTTCTTCCTTCTCAATTTGTCAATTTATCTCCCTACTTCTTCCTTTTAATTTAAAAATATTGATTTCAGTGTCTGTATTATTATTATAGCCAACCAACCATCTGGCGAAAATATTTTCGATAATAGATAGTGGCACCTAAGTAAAAATGCTCTCAAATATTAATTACACCTAGTTGTGATTTCAAAAATCATACCATCTAAAAAATATTACATAAAGACATTTTCCTGTTTTTATTAATAAAATGTTTGGGTGACCATTATCCATTATGACTTCTTTTGAAGTGAAGGAAGTAGGTGAAGCATATGTCTCACAATCATTTAATTCATGGAAGTGGATGCATATTAGTTTTTAAGTCAATTCCTTGAACTCATTCCTAAAACTAACTTATTATTTTCTCCCCTTATTACTAATCCATCCCTTAATTCTAAGACATATACGGGTTTAGCTAAAAGGTTATGGTATATACAAATCAAAACTCCAAATTTTTTTTAAGAATTTCTTAAAGTATCAAGTTTCTAGATCAATCAATGAGATAACATAATTAGATAATTAGAATGTATTAGATTAAGGTCTTGTTTGGTAATTAGCGAATTGTATCAAAATTAGCGGATTGGAGTTACTTTAGAGGATTTGACTAGAAAATCCGCTAATTTAAAATGTTTAGTTAATAGCGGATTCGATTAGCGGATTGGGTTGAAACCTCAAAAAAAAATCCGCTAAAAAAATAGCTTTTTCAAGTTAGCGGATAGTAATTATTAAAGAAAGGACATAATCATCCTCATTATATAAATCAGCTAATTTACCAAACACACTTATACAAATAAGCTAATACAATCATTTGGTGAAATCCACTAATACAATCCTTTAGTCAAATCTGCTAATGCAATCCGCTATCCGCTATCCGCTAATTGCCAAACAATGAGACTTTAAAAGTGTGTTTGGAAAGACTATAAAAAACTTATAAGTTGTGGGCCCAATAATTTTTAATGCTACTCTCACAAGCATCTAAAATTAAGCTAATGGACCTACAATTTATTAATTTTTCCAGAAATAGCCTAAATGATTGGCAGAGTTCCCTAACACTATTATTATTAATTTTTAATTGTTAGATTTTTCCTTTTAAAAAGCTTAGTACTATTTTTCTCAAATGATTTCTATATACTACTTCTAACATTATTTTACCCCTTTTCTTTTAATCGAATTACAAAATTACATTATATGGGTTTATTGGAATATAATCACTACTAAATTTAACATATTTTGACTAATGAGGGAGATTGAGTACTTAAGATACTCTTAAGCTAGTTAACATTTTCACAAACTCTTTCTTTTCATTTTCCAGGAATAAATGATTTCATTTTATTTGAGGATATATTGATTAAGGCATAACATATTGTGGAACTTTTGGGGGACCAATGACATATTGATACCTCAAACATTCCAACATTTATTGCACCCAAAAACAAACAATCCACCATTTTTGGGAATTCTGATGGGAAAAAGACATCCAAGAGACCAAGATTGCATACAATCTTTTTTTTAGGGCTATGGCATACAAAGTTGTTGGACATGCCAATGAAGAATTTTTATTCATATTTTTATATGACAAACCAGCAACCTTCAGATTGATTCAAGTGTATATAATAATCAGCAAACTCCTTAAAGTAAGCCATTAAAATAAAAAGACTAAGGACCCATTTAGAATGGTTGAGAGTTGCAAGTTTTTGGTTTTCAAAATTTTTTATCTCGTTATAAATTTTTTTTGGGGAATTCCAATTGGTACCCTTGTGCTTTGGACTTGTCCAAATGGTGCACAAAACTTTGTTTGAAATCCAGAAAGCACCATTGTATTTCATAAAATGTTTACTCCGTGCCATTATTTCGCTTTCCGTCACATTTTTCTGTTAGTTGATGATGTGGTGGTAATGATTTTTTTTAATTATTATTATTTGTTTCTTATTTTTTGTGTGAAATTTTTATGTCTTTCAAACACATTAATTTTTATTTTTTGTTCATCTTCAAGTTCTCCATTTTCTCTCTCTTCCCCTTCAATGGCTTCTATTCCTATACCCACCTCCTCACACAACCCCTCTCTCTCTCTCTCTCTCTCTCTCTCTCTCTCTCTCTCTCTCTCTCTCTCTTCCCACAGTTCTGAACTGAAACCATCATTTCAGCCATCCCTCTCGCTGACCACTGTCACCTGTCACCATTGTCACCTACCACCTGGTCCACCTCCCTCTCAGCTGAACCACAACCCACCTTCTCACGAACCACCACCAGCCGTCACTCCAAACGACCACCCATATTCCGACTATCACAACACCACTCACCACCCCGTGAGCCGCCACCACCAGAATTGCCACCTCCCTTCAACCCACAAAAGCTCACCACCACCATTTTCGAACCCCACCGAACCCACCATACCCACGATAAGCAAACCCCCCAAATCCCGTGGTTAAAAGAAATGGGATTAGTTTAAGTGGCTTATGAGGTGTTGAATTAGTTGTAATCTATTGCTCAAATCAGAATTTAACATTAAAATCTAGGATAAGATTGGGTGATTGCTTAGTATTTGGTGTAAGAGATGAAGACATACGACTGGAATAAATATTTGGCAAATTCATTAGACTACTTGTTCTTTTGTATTTTGTACTTAACAATCGATTTCTGGTGTAGGATTCAAGAGTACTAGATCCATGGATGGAGCAGAACTGGAGAAGAGAGGAGAGAGAAAGGGGTTAGGATTGGGTGGGTTTTATTTTCTTATTTTATTAATTTAAGGAAAATCAAAATTAATGTCTTTGACGGAAATAATAAGAATAAAAAAATTCACTACCGCCACGTCATCAACTAATGACGGAAAACAAAAATAATGAATCAAACGTTTCATGAAGTACATGGGTATTTCTTGGATTTCAAATAAAGTTTTAGATACTATTTGGACAAGCCAAAAGCATAAGGGCACCAATTGAAATTTCCAAAAAAAAATTTAGAAGTTTATTTTTTCTTTATAATTGTCTACTTTATTTTTGAAACTGACAACTGAAAACTGGAAATCATAAATTATGGTTTCCAAAAAATGATTTTTAGTTTTCAAAATAAGTAAAAACTCAAAACTGAAAATCACCCCGAACGAACCCTAAGCAAATAGCTTGAAAAATAAACCCATAACATTTACTATGAAATTCAATATCACACGTCCCACAAGGCCACAACCAATTGCATTGCCTCTCCTTTGTGAGTAGACATGTCACATGCCAATAAAGATGAGTAAAACGAGGTTGGAGAAATAAAAAGCATATAAAACGTTTGAGACGTTGAACTTCGATACAGTACCAGATAATAACTCAAGATTATGGTGCTGCTGACTGTTACACATAAAGTCGAAGAATAGTCAAATTGATGTCAGTCTCTTTGGTGACAGCCAAAAACTCCAAAGATGAGTAAAACAAAAGGAAAGTGGCACGTTTCGAGGATGAGTTGAGATCGTGAGAGCTCAAGTGGTAAGTGTTTTATTTTTATAATTTAGTAGATAGGAGTTCAAATTCTTATATAGGAAGAATAATAAAATTTTCTCTATCTTTCTTATAGGAAGGGTCTTCTTCTCTACTTAAGCCCATTGTCCGATCAAAGATGAATTGACTTATCCGACATGTGTGATTTTGCGGACTATTACATGCGTGGTTGTAGCAAAAAAAATATAAAAAAAAAACAAAGGAAAGTGGCTCGTTTGGTTGATGCACAAAACGACTAAGACAGGAACACTCACATACCAAATTCCCCGGATTTATCTCAAGTTGGTCTTTGGTCAACTTGGTCCCTTCAGATTCAACCGACCATTAAGGCGGCCAAAATTAAAGAAAGACTCTTCAAAATTTATAAAAATCAGCCCATTTAGGCATGTGGGTGGGTGGATGGATTGGTTGGAAAAAAAGGGAATTTATTGGTTGGCTTCTTTGTTTTCTTCCTTTGACTTCCCAGAAAAGAGTTAAAATAAGAGATGAACCAAATATTTTGTAATTTGTACAGTCCAAAATCATAGTTGTTCAATGGAAATGAGCAATCTTTGTCTCTGCAAGTGCAAAATCATGCCCATTTTCTCTTTCCTGCTAAAGTTTCTGTCTTTGACACTCTACTTTGCCTCAGTTTGCTCTTATGCAGCCAACAATTCAATTACACAAGGACAAGTCTTTAGAGATGGCCAAACCCTCATGTCTACTGATGGGTCTTTCCAATTTGGTTTCTTTAGCCCTCCAAACTCATCTTTAAGGTATGTAGGAATTTGGTATTCTAATATTTCAGTTGAAGCTGTAGTTTGGGTTGCTAATAGAAATGCTCCAATTAGCAGTAAAAATGGTTCTTTGATCATTGGGGATAAAGGGGATTTGCTGGTTTTTGATGAGAAAGGGAGCATTGTTTGGTCTTCTAATACTAACAATTACTCCAACAATTACACTGCATTTTTACAAGACGAGGGGAACTTTGAGATAAGGGGGAATACTGATTTTACTGGGCGTAGAATCACTTGTTGGCAGAGTTTTGATCATCCCACTGACACATATTTGCCTGGTATGAAAGTGCTTTTTAGTCAGACAAAAGGCGAAACTCGGGTTTTTGAATCATGGAAGAGTAAGAATAACCCTTCAGTTGGGAATTACTCAATGGGAGTGGATCCTAGAGCAGCACCCCAGATAGTGATTTGGGAGGGATCAAACCGGCGTTGGAGAAGTGGGCACTGGAATGGGCTGAGTTTTATAGGTGTGCCCTCCATGGCTGCTTTCTATAACTATGGGTTTAAGCTTTCAGATCTTGACTCACAAGGGAATATGTATCTTACTTATACTCCAATGGATAGGTATAATACTTTTAAGTTTGTAATAACATGGGAGGGGTATGAGATGTCATTCAGATGGGTGAAAGGTGATAGCAATTGGACTAGATCACAAGCGCAACCTTCGGGTGCTTGTGATTTATACAACAGGTGTGGACCTAATGGGTATTGTAGCACAAGCACAAACGGGAGTCCCATTTGTAACTGCTTTCATGGATTCAAACCCAGGTATGGGGATCAATGGGAGAATGGGAATTGGTCAGGTGGGTGTGTTAGGAAGTCCCAGTTGCAGTGTGAGAGCAATAGTAGTCTGATTGCTGCAGATGGGTTTTTTGAGGTTGATGGCGCGAAATTACCTGATTTTGCGGATATGTTGATGAATACAACTGAGCAGAAATGTGGAAAGCAATGTTTGAAGAATTGCTCATGTAAAGCATATGCTTATGTAAGTGCAATAGGATGTATGACCTGGGGAGGTGATCTAATTGACATTCAGCTTTTTAATCAAGCTGACGTTCAGCTGTACATTCGTCTTGCATCTTCTGACTTGGGTAAGTTGTATTTCTAAGGACAAATTGAACAATTAAATAACTTAGCTGTTCATTTTTCCACTGCAGCTGAATTGCAAAGCCTCCCCCCCCCCCCCGATGGACTGTTAAAATAACTGTATAAACTGTTCTGTGCTCCTTATTGTGATTCTTGTAGAATTGCAAACATAAATGCTCATCCAGCCTAGGGTTTAACAGACACCACCGTTGTATTGCAGCCTGGTGAAAGGCTGCATACAATTATGACCCCTTTCCTATCCTGCCCAAGGTGGTAGCTGCATACATAAGGCGTATGTCATACTGTCATTCTTTTGGTTTAGTTGCAGATACATCCAAGTCTATTAGCACTACATAATTCTTCATATATGCTTCATACTGTCATATTACTGTTTTCCTAAGTTGATTTGGATTTTAGATATATCCCATTCTCTTAGCACCCCATTATTGTTCAAATAGGCTCTATTTACCACTTGGAATGATTTGACACATTTGAGGTTAATTGTCAATGCCTTCTCATTCTAGAATATATGCTACAGAGGTAACTTTAGATAGGTTCATATCTAGATTAGGTTCCAGGTGAATGATTCATCGTAGGGAAGGGGTTAATGACTTGGGAACTTGAAGCTTGTGAAAGATAACTAATAGAAACATAGTCTCTCCTCCATAACCCACCAAAAGGCTGCATATCTGTGTGTGAATCACTTGAAATATCAACTACTCGGACAAACTGAAAGTTCGACTAAAAACAAGTTGACAAACATGGATTTATCAATGGGTGGTTGCGTTGCATAAACGATTGGTCAGGTTAAACTTCAGAGAAGTCTTAGCTTACAGTATTCTGTCTCTCAGGGCCTTGACATGTGTTTCATCTTACCAAAATTTTTTGCTCAATCCATTTTCTCTTTTCTATAATGCAGGTGAAAAGTTATCTGGTTCCAAGATTGCAGCTATCGTGTTAAGTGGATCAATATTAGTTTGCATTCTCTTCTTTTTGTGGAAATATAGAGCCAATGTGAAGGCCAAAATGACTAAGAGGGAAAGTAATGACGTGGTGACAAATGGATTGAGGAAAAGGCAAGGATATTCAACAGAAATCTCTGGTTCGGTGGATATAAGTGGAGAAGGAAATTTGGTAGATTCACCAGATCTGCCTTTAATAAGTTATAGTTTTGTAGCATCTGCCACAGGCTTCTTTTCTGAAGAAAACAAGCTCGGACAAGGTGGATTTGGTCCTGTTTACAAGGTACGTCTTATGCAACATAAATGCTAGACAAGCAAACCTAGAACTGGGTGGCACTGACATGTGAATCCTACTTTGATTCAGGGAATTCTACCTGGAGGACAAGAAATAGCTGTTAAGAAGCTCTCAAGAAAGTCTAATCAAGGTATGGAGGAGTTCACAAATGAGATTATGCTAATCGCCAAATTACAGCATAGGAATCTTGTCAGAATACTGGCTTGTTGCATAGAGGGGGAAGAGAAAATGCTAGTCTATGAGTACATGCCTAATAAGAGCTTGGATGGCTTTATTTTTGGTAAGCACACTTCATCTTCATTATGACTTCTAATTTGAGCTCATGACAAATAGATTATTCAGAATCTTGCATTTTCTTAAGTTGATTTCTGTTTTCTTTCTTGCGTGGGGTGATTGATGATAGACTCGACTAAGCAAGGTCAACTTGGCTGGAGAAAGCGTTTTACCATTATAGAAGGGATAGCAAGAGGACTACTTTATCTTCATCGTGATGCAAGACATAAAATCATTCACAGAGATCTAAAGGCTAGCAACATACTGCTTGATCAGCACATGAATCCAAAAATTTCAGACTTTGGCATGGCTAGAATTTTTGGGGGAGAACAAGACCATGCAAACACAAATCGAGTAGTTGGAACATAGTAAGCTGACCATTCTTGAAACAGTTAGGACATTCTCTTTATTAGTCCCACTGAAACAGCTTGACATACCAGGTCTAATTTCTTTTCCACTTCATGCAGTGGCTATATGTCTCCAGAGTATGCAATGGAAGGTTTCTTCTCTGAGAAGTCTGACGTATATAGCTTTGGTGTATTATTGCTGGAGGTAATTACAGGCCGACGAAACACTAGCTTTCATCTCTCTGAACACATGAGCCTCGTTGAATATGTAAGTCACCTGCCTAAACACCTTCAAATTGAATTTTACAGCTTTACAAGTTATTGACAAGGTATTACATCTGGTGCAGGCATGGGAAATTTGGAGTGAAGGGAAAGCGGTAGAGCTTGTTGACCCTTCAATCAAGGACTCGTGTCCAAGTAATGAAGTATCAAGATGTGTACATATAGCAATGTTGTGTCTCCAAGATTCTGCAGCTTACAGACCATTAATGTCACTGGTGGTCCTATGGTTGGAAAGTGACGGTGTGACACTCCCAACTCCGAAGCAACCTACTCTGACAAATTCGTCATATAGGGGCCTTATAGATGTAGATGGCAAGAAAGGGGATCATGATATTCAATCTTCGAATAATTTGACAATCACCATGATCACTGCAAGATAGGATTACTGCAGCAACATCTTTACATATAATACATCTTAATCCGTCTAGATAGGTTTTGTGTACATAGTTCTTGTGCATACCTTTTTCCCCACCACTCTAAACAAATTTTGGTATTGGTCTTCCTCTTTCTTATACTTGAAAATCAGATAATTCTCCATATGAGAAAGTCAATAATATTGGACAAGCCTATGATCCTGTCACACTGATGTGATTCACTGAGCTCTGTAATATTTTTGCATATCTGAATGCTTAGGTGCTAATGGAGGGAATATTCTGAAAGAGGAGACTGTATTAAGTTGAACTGAGAAAAGAATCGATGTAAGTTATGGTAATAGGATATGGTATGGTATGTTCATGTTCCAGTAGTACGATAGTCGATCTCTAGGAGTATATGTAGGGTGTTGCATATCTTTAGATGATTGAAGGGAAATTTTCTTTCACATGATGAAATGAAATTTTGAATGGAGAGTGGAGCAGATATACAACTAAAATCATATTTTGACCTCTGTATCTGTTGTGCTTGTCCTGAATTAGGTTATACCCTCTCTTTTTTCCCCTCTCCCTTTGATCTTTTCATGTTTATTCAAATATCTTCCCTTAAGCCAGTTATCTAACTGAAAGTATCCAAATGTGATAATATTCTGATTGAGAAATGCCTACAGGCTACAAGAAACCTCTGTTTGTCCTTCCATGAAGCTTATTATGAACTCCGTGTGGTTGCAACGTCCCTTTATAATTGTATCTAGTTTGAATAGGTGACTCTTATCTCTGTTCTGTCAACGAAGGCTCGCTAGACATATCTTAATTATGATGGCATTACTGATTTTGCAAGTTGAATGTTCCTTTCGATACTTAGGAGTGTGTGGCATCGTATGACTGATGGAAATGCATTCATTTTTTATACCAGAACATCTCAGGTGATTCATATTTAATTTGCTATTTGTTGCAGCTTTACTGAAAGTCTGAAACTAATTGTAGCCACTATCATGTTGAATGATTTAAACATGTAACTATGTTCTACTAGTATATACTGCAGTTTTGTTTGCATAATGCTGTATTTCACAGCTTGTTGGACGTGGGTCGATGGATGAATCCAGAAAAAAAATTGACCTTGTCGAAATCTCTAATATCTTGCAATTCAGATGGCTGTTTAGTCTTTAGAGCTAGCTTTCTGGCATAAAATGGAAATATTTCCTCAGTGCCTAAGCAACTTGCTTAGATCACACTAGAGTCATCTGACATGTGAAAGTCTCCTTGTGTCAGGCTTGGCCATTTTTCAAATATTTGGAGTGGCTTTAGCATAAACTGAAGCAGAAAGTGTTCATACTCATTTTGTAGTATTGGTTATTCAACATTGATACTGTAGAAAAAACTTGCATCTAGCATTGAGTTTAGCAGGCAGGGTAAACCTCAGTTACAACATGTGAACTTTCTTGTACATATGCTTGTAAGAAAATACCCAAGGTTGAATAGAATTGACAGATAAAATCTTCTTTCCCCAATTCTTAGTTTGGCCTGTTGCTTGACTGAACACATATATGCTTTATTGTCTGCACATTCGATTTGGAGTTAGTCTTCTAAGACGCATATTTCCTGCTGGAAATGTCTTCGATTGTACTGGAATAAATGAGCTTGAAAGAAAATAAAGTAGGATTTAACATTCGGCTGTACCTTTCGGAAGAAAGTTGGTGCATATGTGATAAGGGAAATTTAATCTATAAGGTCCTCAGATGAAATAGACTGATCATAAGCAGATGAGAACAGAAGACTGAATCTTCCGATCTGCTAGCATTAGACAGTACATCCCCATGGCTGATGGTACTTCCCTGCAGTTTTATGCCTGAAAATACAAGCTAAGTTACCTATTATCTGTATTTGTTTTTCTAAGGAAAACGGTTTCACATTTGATAGCTATATCAATGATCAAATGGTCTAGTGACATTACATTGTTTAAAAAAGCAACATTATTGTTTCACAAACCAATAATTTCTATGATATGAAACCTGATTTCCCATGCTGTATTATGACTTACGAGTATGCTATGCAGGTTTGTGTGTATGTACTGTGTTTGCCTTTTTGTGCAGCTTCAGTCTATTGGAGGACTTTGCAGGTTGGTCCTAGTCGTCGTCTCGTATTTAGTGCTCAAGTCCTGGGATTAAGAGGAGCTATTGAAGAAGAACTGCAAAGAATCCGTTGTTCCCCGATCTAGTACTGTCCTGAGAGACCAGTAAATTCGTAACGTGTATCGTTCACGAGTCAATTCCTGCATCTTCTGCCGCCCTCGATCTCTCATGTATATATTATACAGAGACCAAAACTTGTATAAGACATTCGATCTTATTATAACTTTTGGTGAAACGAAAATCACTTTTCAATGAAACAAATGTCACTAGTACTACTCATAATAGGCACTCTATATTTCTAAATAGTGATCCCGCTTTGTTCTTTTGTAAGACATTATCCCCAAAACTTTGCCCTTAAACAAGGGGTTCAACGGATTGATTTAAGGTCGTTCTCCCTAAATAGTAAACACACTGCAGCATCATGAATCTTATCAATTCAATAGGCTACGATACGTTTCTAGACGACAAGAACAGAGACGTTAAGGTAAAGTTATGGAGTTATATATGCTTCCGATCATTGCTAAATTCCATGTCTTTGGTACTACTGTCCTATTTTGTTCCTGAAATTCAAGTAAGTTGATTTTGGACCTTACTAATTAACTAGCCTCCTCTTCTGTGAAGGATTATTTCTATATTCCAACTAAGAATACGAGTATACGACATCCTGCTAGATGAAGATTTACGTCTGCCTGTTTTTCAGGACAGATATTTTATGAAAAAAGAAAAAGAGCATCTTCATATTTTCAGGGATGATAATATTTAAACTATTAATCTTATAAGTACTTTAGTGCTTATTTTTGCACGTCTAGTCACATGCATCATTAGGATTAAGGTTCGAATTAATTAAGGGCGGCCTAATTAAGAACGTACAGTGACATTTGTATAAGTATAATTATCATTTCAGTTCATGTGTAAGGAAATATAATTGTATTGAGTTTAGTAAAACCCCATCATATTTACAATGCTTAATCTACTTGATGGTAATAAATGGTATCAAGAATCCAAAGACACACAATGATGACACTACAAACACTAGGAAAAAAAAGGAAAGTAAAAGTCAGTAAAGTAGTCGGAACTGACGTGAAATTCAATTAGTTGGAGCTACCCCTCCAAATTATTCAGCTAATTGATCATTATTATTAGTTGCTAATTTGGTTAAACCTTGACTATTACTTCAAATATTGATCCTTTAGAATTTGCACCAAAAAAATATAAAAATTGATCCTTTAGAATTATAATAATGCGATCCTAAAACACGTCAGCGGAGTCAGTCGTGATGCTCAAAATTGGAAATTTAACATGACTAATCTCCGTTCTTTTCGTTCGTTTTCATACTGTATTCGTTTAAATCCATTTCGTTTCGTTCCTTCCGCGCCGTATTTTCCGTTCCTTTCGATGCCATTCTTCATCGTCCTGCAACATTATGTTGAAGAGAACAAGGCCTAAAATGGTACAAAACTACAAATAGATATAGTGCGTGCCCCCACGTACGACCGGCGTATTTTGTCGCACGATGACATGATGGTTTAATTGTACAGTCTGTTATAATCTTACCGTTAATCTTAATTAGTTAAATTAATTAAATTAATTAAATTAATTATACCAAGTGGCGGATAATATGGGGAACTAACGCATGGTAAGATAGTGGTGACGTCATCATATAAACGAGTAGCTAGCACATGATAATGTAATTATCTTCTCATACATAATCATAGTTTGTACTTAATCAACATGTGTACATTGTAATTGTAAACAAACACGGATGTGGTGATTAGTTACAAACTTACAATGTTCTGCATAAAATGTCGGCCATATCTGATATACAGTATTTTCTTTTTGAGGAAAAAAATTTATCTTAAAATAGAATCACATCATACGTAAAACTTTAACTACTCTATACTTTGGGCTTTCCCCCTACTCACCGAAAATAGAAAAAATAAACATTGAGTTTATTTTTCCAAATTTCATTTGTTTAATGATGATTCTTTTTGACTTGCAAATGATGGCATAATTCTAGTCATAAAGATAATCAATATTTATATTTGAGAAAATATTGGAGAGAATAGCTCAGTGAAAACCCCGACTAAATAATCATATGTATAGTGTTCAAAAAAATATAAATATTTACCTCGCTCTTTATTTTCCATATATGATTCTCTGTTATGCCTTTTCATGCTGATCAGAGAAATGCGCGAGCATATTAAACATAAGAAAATAAAATTCTTGAAAAGGCAAAGCCTTGGTAAAAATGCCAGGTAATTGCAAGTGAGTAGGAATATAACGAACAAATAAATCACCATAAGCAACATGCTCCCTGACAAAATGATAATCAACCTTTACATTCTTACGCTACGAGTCTACGATCATATAAACTCTGATTGACAATTAAATTCATAGGTGGCAGTAGCACTAATAACATGGCAAAACATTTAACAAATAACAAGGCCTAACCTTAATTGTAATGGAGCTACACGCTCTCGACTGGTTTATTGCTTAGTTTAATTTGAAGAGTACAATTTCATCACAAAAAAAAAAAAAAAGAAAATAAGACCTAGATCCACAAGCTGCTAATTAAGCCACCAACAAATCAAGGTCTATTACTCACCCAAATTGTTGGAACATAATAGCTACCTAATAAAACGAAACTTAATGGTGAAGAGTAAATAGAAGGGCTATATAGATGCCCCTACAAGCTTAAATAGAGTGAGGTGTTGGTGAGCAAAAATATTAGAGCTCATTAAGAGAGGAGCGCCTACATTTATAATATGAGCTTATATGATGTTTAATTTATGTCTAGCGATAGAGATATATAGTTAGGATTTAGGAGTTTTGAGCCAATTTGACATAATAACTGTATTAACCATACAAATGATTAAGTTCAATTAAGTTAAGTTTGTGTTTTGAGATTATGTGGGGCGGTATAGAAATAAGCAATTTGGTTCTCAAATTTTCATACATGAAAGAACCCTCCAAAATGTCTATTATCATTATTTACTTCAAATCTACCGATGTATCCATCACTCATGAATTTGTTGACCCCTTTAATTTTCTCATCTCGGCATTACAGATATTTTATGGTTTGGATAATTTACTTTCATTCTCGCAAAATAAATAAGGGTACGATTTTAAGTGTAGTCTCAATCTTTATAGTATTTTATGAAGAGGTTTGCATATTTAGTGTGAACAAACCAATTTAATTAAAAGTTGAAGTTGGTGGCTGAAGACCTAACTAAAACTTATTTTCCGGATCCTCAAAAATAAAGTTACATTCCTTAATACATATCACTAGTCACTACTACGCAAAAAAAAAATAAAGAGGTTAAAATGATTGAAGGAAATATCCGTGCATCGTACTAGAGGAATTGTGTAACATGATGATTAAGACGTGCTTTTATTGGGAACAACGATGAATTTTGCGGAGATTTAGGAAGTTGTGAATTGTGATTGTAGAAGATAATGTTGTTTTCTATAGGTTAAAACACGACATTTACTCATAGTTTTGAGAAAATATGATAAATGAAATGGTTAAAATTCTTGGTGTTAATACTTTGAAGTCTAATAGTATGGAGTCTATCGTTTTGCATTTCACTTTACAAGACGATCTTTTATTTAGTTGATAGCTTTTTGAGTGTTGAGTAGTCTTTTATTTATAGGAAACACAATTAGGCAGCGTATGAGTTCTAAGTTCATGCAATACTGCATTTGCAAGCTTGGGGTTTTCGATGTCACTTTTAGAACCCATACTTCCTGAGGCATGTTAAAGTGAATATTCTGTTAAAGTTGCTATAACTTTTAGTCGTAACAAATTAATGGAAAGTTAACTATCGCTTTAAACCAATTTTTATCGCATATTATGTTAACTTGATAAAGCTAATTTGAAAAACAATAAATGAAATTATGATCAAAGAAAAAGAATCTATGGTGGGTTCTTAATTTCTTATGGTAAGTTTTTTTTTTCCCCTCAAAAAGATATATTTTCTTTGGATTCATGCAAGTACTGTTTTTAGCTAGTCAGTTCATACAATTACTTTAATAGCAATAATTTGTGCTCGATTTTGGTTTCCAAAATAGAAAAAAAATAAATTGAAATCTCAATTGCTCTCTCCCGTACTATAGGCCTAAACACCTTTCTCCAAGCTCCACGTGGGTTCAAAATTAAATTTCCTAAATACCCCAAAAAAGTTTTCAAATTACTCCTTCTATAATGAAAAGTTTGAAAGGCCTAACATAATTGAATTAGAGCAAAAGCATCACCTTTTTCCTTCAACAACACCAACTTAAAATCTGACAGTCAAGAAAAAACAAACAAAAAAACAAACATACAGAGACCTGCTGAGTTTCTGGCACCACTTCTAGGGCTCTCTTAGAGACAAAATCCAACTTGGTTTTCAAAATAAAACATGCCCCAAATTCCCAGATTTTAGTTTCTATTTACACAAATTTACAATTCAGAGAGAAATCCCCCCATCACCTCAAAAGAGGGAAGAGTAGGGGTGAAGCATGAAATTGACCACTTTTCTCTCTCCTCACCATTTTCTATTCCTTACTATTATCATCTCCACCATTTCAATCATCTGTTTTTCCCCTGTTTTTTGCTCTGTTTCTGACACTCTAACCCCATCTGATTCTCTCTCATCAAACCAAACATTAATCTCAACTGGTGGCAAATTTGAGTTGGGTTTTTTCAATAGAGGAAATCCCAGTAAATATTTTGTGGGAATTTGGTATAAAGATATACCTTCAAAGGACACTATTATTTGGGTTGCTAACAGAGATTCACCATCATTCAATGATTCAAGCATCTTCAAGCTGGGAGATAATGGAACTCTTATGATTTTTGATGATGGATCTCATATTATATGGTCAGAAAATAATTCATCAACGGCTAGAAATCCGGTTTTGCAATTGCTAGACTCAGGCAATTTGGTGATCCGCGAAGCAGAGGATCAAGACTCTGCTAATTACATTTGGCAGAGCTTTGATTATCCAACAGATACTCTTGTTCCTGGTCAGAAACTCGGGTGGAATCTCAAAACCGGTCTGAACCGGTTTTTAAGTTCTTGGCAAGGGCCTACTGATCCTAGTGAAGGTAATTACTATTTCTCAATTCAGTTTTTGTTTTTGGGTTTTAGACGATACTTTTAATCATTGGAGCATCTCTTAATCGTTAGGTAATTATTCATTTAAGCTGGATTATCACGGTGACCCGGAGATTTATTTGTGGAGTGGGGATCGAATTATTTACCGGAGCGGGCCGTGGGTCGGGCAGCGGTTTAGTGGGGTGCCTGAAATGAGGACTGGTAATTCGGGTTTTAATTTCACTTTTTTCTTCGGGCCGGGCCAGGTTTTCTACACATTTGAGTTACCCCCTAATGACAAGGTGAAATCAAGATTAGTGGTGAACTCTGATGGGTTTCTTCAAAGATGGACGTGGGTCCCAGATGCTAACCAATGGACGTTGTTTTGGTATGCTAGGAAAGACCAATGTGATTACTACAGAGCTTGTGGGCCCAATGGTTTGTGCAATGTGAGTGGACTGTTCGTTTGTGAATGTCCACAAGGGTTTGAGCCTAAGAACTCCCAAGCTTGGAATTTAAGGGATGGGTCTAATGGATGTGTTAGAAAGACCAAGTTAGATTGTGAGACTGATGGGTTTGTGAAGTTGGACAACATGAAGTTGCCTGAGACATCAAATGCATTTGTGGATAGGACCATGAGTCTTGACCAATGTAGAGACATGTGCAAGAAAAATTGCACTTGTACGGCGTACGCTAATTCCGAAGTGGTCCAGAAAGTTGGGTCGGGTTGCGTTATCTGGACGAATGACCTAATGGATATGAGAGATTATGTAGAAGGCGGTCAAGATCTCTACATTCGAATGGCTGCTTCCGATTTAGGTATGTAAACTCTGTCCACCAATCTAGTTTTACTATTGAGTGCTCCACTTGTTGCACGCTATCACTAATCTGCATATTTGGTTCATATCTTGCATTATTTGCTTCTTTACATTCATGCTCTAATTGTGTACTAAATCATAAAGAGAATGAGTGTAATATTCTTCTAAAAAGGCAGATATTCCTTATTAGTTAATAAATCTAATTTGGGATAGCAACTAGCAAATAAGAGAAACACAAATACACAATGCATGTCCATTGTTGTTCCAGGTTGTGTATGACAAGGATTTGGGAAGTACACTAAAATACATGCCAATGGCGTTAAGATCAGCAATATTGCTTGCCTGTATCCACGTGTATATATAGTTGTATTATCCATTGTGGAACCCATAGGAGAAAAGAGGAGAGAGAATGAGTAGATGACATATGTTTCTTTTTCGAAGGAAATTTCATACATCTAGACTCTAGTGGGGCGGCTTTAAAGACCCCTTGGTCCTTAATCAGTGGCATAAAATTGACGTTATTATTTCTAGACTTCTGAGGGACCCAGTAAAAATTGGAGTAATTACTTTTCAAATTTACAAGGCCCCGCTAGTCTTACTTTCGTTGGACCGATTTCTTTTGGGGCTCTTTTACATGGCCCTAGACCCCAAACGGTTAACTCCAAAGGTCCCATTCTTATTTCCTAGTTTTTTTGATCTCGGTAAAAAGAGGGTGCAAGTGAATGATGAGTGATGCACTTTTTGCTATGTCATGTTCGGATTCTCATGTTCAGTAACGAACATATCAGACTAGTTGAACAATCAGTGCAAGTACTGGTCCCGTCAATGTAGCACCAACAAGGGGTTAATATAGTTCCTAAAAGACAGCAGACACGAGGCATAGGGGAAATGAGGATTCGAACCCATAACGTTGCCTTATCAAACTACTTGGGAGTAAACTATGATTAGTTGTGTGATTCTTATTAATTAGTTGTATTACTTAAAATGTTACCCAAATATTGAGATCATGCAGTTGTGTGAACCCAACAAAACTAAATTTTACGAAAATGTGTTAACGAAAATAAAATTATGTGAGTTTTTTTTTTTTTTTAGTCACATAGAAATAGTAAATAAATACTAAAGTTTTGGGTTCTAGAGGATGTGTGAATAAGCTTGCGTCTCTTTTGCAACGGGGTAATGGGTCTTCTAACCTGCAATCAGCCGTTTTTCTCTGACCCGCTTAGGTTTGGTTCGGCCAACAAATTTTGCCCTCGTGATATTTTCAAGTTATCATCATTTTGTACACTTTGGACGATTTTTCATTACTCTGACAAGGACATAAACTATTGAGCTAGGGAAATAATGTAACCGAAATAATCATAGCTTATTAACACTTTTGGTGGAGAACGGTAAGCTTGTTGAAAATAGAAAAGGAAAAAAAGTAAAAAGTATGGACCATGATGTGGTTCTGGTTCACCTAGACCCACTAATGGCACTATTCAATTTGTAATTTGATTAGCGTATTCATACTTCATAGTCGTTGGTAGATCATTTAGTAACTTTTAAAAGTAAGTCTAGTATATTTAGTCAATTTTATATTAAGTTGGATTAGGATTACTTTTCTCCTTTTGTCTTTATGAGGGATATAAACTAATCCTTGTTACTTTTGCTTACATCATTCAATTCGAATTCCTAAATATTCGAAAAAGCAAATATTCGAAATTTCCGATGCGGCTAAAAAGTGGATATTCAACCCAAATGGACGCGATGAAACTCGAAGCAGGTTCACCTCACAATGTGGACCTGTGATCTAAGCAATAAATTAAAGGATTAGTTTGATTAGTGTCCTTTCTTTAGTTAGTTTTACTTTCTTTGTATATAAAATAATGATAATAATAAAAAATAATAGGAGTAATCAATTATTATTAAGATATACAAATCGATATATGCAGATCTCAAATACCTCTAAACTAGGTCATATCTATCATAGACCAGCTACTACAATCTATACCAAGAGATAGCAATCTTTGACATATCACATTTGTCTCCTGAAATTATTAGCCGGCTTCATTATAAGGAATCAGTATATATACTAGCCAAATCATTCCTCATTTATTGGACAAAAAAATAAATAAAAATCTTGAAGCATTTCTGAATTCTAACTATTTCTAAGTACAAGTAGGGTCACTCATTGCTAGATAGATAGGTTTGGTCATTTTAGACCAGCTAGCTTAAACTGGCCTGCCATTTTCAGTGCTCTTTCACATGTATTCTTAAACTAATATGAAATCTCCTGAACAAGTCTCGATCACCTAGCTTAATTTATTTGTCCGCCCTTAATTTATTTGATTACTATCTAATGAAGTAGTGGAACATTTTGTTGGAAGATCACTAGCTAAGGTACAAGTCAGTGACCTAGATTATTATTCATACTTTTAATAATAGTACTCATAGTATTTGACTAGTTGGTCTCCATCCTTTGTTACACAACTTTTAAATTGATTAGGTAGCAGTATACCTGTCCTGTGTGGTATGACTGAGATTGCATTACACACCTTGGTGTGATCAGTCTGATCATATATACATTTTTTTTTTGAAAAGATAAGAAAATTAAGAGAATCCCTAAAAAAAATATTCGTTATCAATAAATTAGTGAGGGACTGGTCGAACGACATTGACTAAAGAGGTAACTTAGGACATGAGTTTGATCACATTTACATTAGTTATTCATTTTGGAGCTTTATCCGCATGTATATTGAAGATACCCAGAGAAAGAAAATGAAAAAGAAAAGAGAAAAAGGTTGTCTGTTTATATTACAACAGGGATTACTAAGCTAACTTGGCAGTCTATATACTTTGAATATCAACCTAAAATTTTTCCTATGTGGGTCATTATGTATAAATTCGCTAGATGAACAAGTTTTGTGGGAGATGAATTTACGGTAGGATAGAGTGATTTTCATGAATAAGGAAAAAGGAGTGTCGTACAAGTTTTTGTGTTCGTTAGAGAATACAAATTCTGAATACCTGAATAAAGTTGAAAGTTTAATAGATGAGAATGGCTGACATGTTGACCAAAATGGTATACCATAATGCTTATCGTTGCGTTATATCTTTCTAGACCACAACTTCTTTTCTTTTTTTGGGGACAAGAAAGAAAGTGAGGACTCTGAGGAGTGATCTTCCTATTTTGTCCATTGGTGGAAAGAACTAGATAGGGTTGATTTGTCTGCCAATCAACTTGATAATGAGCGGTCTGTTTAATGATTGGTGAACCAACTAGCAAACAACTTCCTGAGTCATGACTCATGACAGATGTTTTGAAAATGATTTTACAGCTTTTGATTAAAGAAAACTAAGTAAAATTCATCCTGTTAAATTTTTGTTTCTGTTTTTTAGGGGAACAGAAGCATTTCAGTTCAGTATCAACATCTCTCTTAGAATGGAAATTTGTAAATATGATGTAGTATTTGACTTAGCTAGTTAGGGGTAAGAATGCGTAAATCTGGACATTTCCAGACCCCGCCTTAGGCGGGATAATTACTGGGTTGTTGTTGTTGTTGTTGTTGACTTGTTGTTGTTGTTGTTGTTGTTGTTGTTGTTGTTGTTGATGTAGCATTTTACATTTAAAGGGCTAGAAGCAAGTTCTGCATTGCAATCAATGTCAACATCTACTACCACTCTTTCAAGAGTTTTGCATTTCATAGCATTTTACGAATCGGACCAGAAGCATTATTTCAGTTTAGTCTCACAAAATGTTTTGGGTTTAACTGTGGGCTACGTCCTACGAGAGTGGATGTTAACTAGCTTAGCTCGTAAATTTTCTTTGGGATCGGACTTGAACCCAAGTTTTAAGTTGAAACTTGTGTGTATTCGCCTATATGACTCCTTTCAACCAAAAAATAATGGAAAATTTGATAAAAATAATCCCAAGTTTGAACGATCACACAAAAATAATCCCAAGTTGAAATGTGTACAAAAATAATCCCAAGTTGTCAGTTTTGTCACAAAAATAGACCCAGTCTAACACGGTTAAGATTGGCACTAATTATTGAACCTACTTGCCGTTAAAACATAGTGGAGGAGAGCTGGGTGGTGGTCGTGGCTGAAGAGAGGGTGGTGGTGGTGGTGGAAGATGTGACAGAGAAAGGAGGGGAGATGGGAGGAAGAGGAAGATGAGAGAGATGGAGGGTTAGGTAGATTAGGTTCAGAGAATTAATGAAGTTAATGAGGATTTAGTTCAATTAGAGTTAATTAAGTAACAGAACTAGACCTTTTAAGTTAACGAACCATTTTTATGACAAAAATGACAACTTGGGATTAATTTTGTACACTTTTCAACTTGGGATTACTTTTGTCGGATCGCTCAAACTTGGGATTATTTTTGTCTAATTTTCCAAAAATAATAAAGACAGAGAAAACTTGGCATTTCCCTAAGATTAGCCAGTATAATACTAACACCCTAGTCTGGATTATACAAATCTATAGAAAAACATAAGCTGTTTGTTTAGGGACCAACAATATTTCTTATATTCTAATCTCGCTCATAGACATTTAGGACTTTGTTAAGTATGCTATATATAGTCAGTAATTATCGAAACAATAACTAAATTATGCTATCATTAGACTATTGATCTGATTACTCTATGTACTTATCTTGCCACAGATGGGATTTCAGGCTCTGGGGATGGTTCTAACACGGGAAAGAAAGTCGCAATGGGTGTTGGCATAGCAATTGCAGCATTGGTTTTCCTAGCTGGATTAAGTATCATCTTGATCCTATTGAAGCGCAGAAGTCACCGAAGACATGGATTACTAGACCAGAGAGGTACAGAATTACCAAATAAGATATGGTCTCAGGCTTGTTTTTACTTTGTCTAAGAGACTTTTTTATGTTACAGCTTCAAGGGCAGGAGCAGGTGCAAGAAGCCAAGAAATTCTCTTAAGTGGGCAAATAATTGCTAGCAGGAGGGATTACTCAGGTGAAGCTAAGAATGCAGATGATTTGGAGTTGCCCATATTTGATTTGTATACCATGGCTGTTGCCACTGACAACTTCTCCGAGGCAAATAAGCTCGGACAAGGTGGCTTTGGTCGCGTCTATAAGGTGAATTTTGCATCATTAGGACATTAATACATCAATGTGCTATAACATGAGTGGTATCAAATAAAAAGTAGTACTTTATACTGGTTGATGCAAGTTCAAGATATTAGTTTGGTTAAGTACTCATTCTGATACATACAATTTTTCATTTCAGGGTGTGCTGTTAGATGGACAAGAAGTTGCGGTTAAGAGACTTTCTAGGGAATCTGGACAAGGGGCGGAAGAATTCAAGAATGAGGTCAAATTAATTGCAAAGCTTCAGCATAGAAACCTCGTTCGTTTACTAGGTTGTTGTGTGGAAATGGACGAAAAGATGCTGGTGTATGAGTACCTGAAAAATAGAAGCCTTGATTCGTTTGTCTTCCGTGAGTCCTTCTGTCTGCCATTACCCTATACATACGAAGTGTTTCTGGATCGATATCTTTGTGTGATGATATCATATACGTTTACTAATGGCGTTTTGTTGACTGTCACTGCGTGCAGACAAAGAAAGATGCTCATTGTTAAACTGGCAGACGAGGTTCAACATCATTTGTGGGATTGCTCGAGGGCTATTGTATCTTCATCAAGATTCGAGGTACAGAATAATCCATAGGGATATGAAAGCAAGCAACATTTTGCTCGATGGGGACATGAATCCAAAGATTTCAGATTTTGGCATGGCGAGGATTTTTGGAGGAGATGAAACCGAAGGAAACACAAGGAGAGTGGTTGGAACATAGTAAGTAATTAATCTTATAAGGATGAAGTTATATCGACATTGTGAATTGAAAAATGCAAGCTTACATCAACATGCATATACCATATTAACATTGGAGATTTCACATGATTATGCAGTGGTTACATGGCTCCTGAATACGCGATGGATGGACTTTTCTCGATAAAGTCAGATGTTTTTAGCTTCGGAGTACTAGTACTAGAGATATTGACAGGGAAGAAGAACAGGGGATTTTATAATTCAGATCACGAGCTTAACCTTCTCGGATATGTAAGTACACTGATTTCAGTCACTCTTCATTACCTCAAATTATACGAGTGTTTTTCTCATAAACAAGTGACATATATATTGGCAGTCATGGAAGCTATGGAAAGAAGGCAAAGGGACAGAATTGCTAGACAAGTCAATAGGAGACGTATTCTCGATACATGAAGTCTTAAGGTGTATTCAAGTTGGACTTCTATGTGTACAAGAGAGAGCAGATGACAGGCCAACAATGGCATCTGTGGTGTTGATGCTGAGCAGTGAATCCGCCTCCCTGCCTCAGCCTAAGCTTCCCGGCTTTTGCTTGGGATCGAACCCAACTGAGACGGATTCTTCATCGAGTAAGCATGATGAATCCTTTACAGTGAATCAAGTAACAGTTACCATGCTAAATGCTCGGTAGAAACACCATGGATAGCAACAGTATAGCAAATTTGTACATTCTAAGAAGCTAGGAATCACAGTTTTGCTTTGCATTGTTATCATCTCTGGCCTTTGTTTTCTCTTCTTCTTTTGGAATGGAGGGAATCAGGGAAAAGTTTTGTTGTGAGAGAGAGGGATTATCAAGTTCCTAACATTGTATATTCCTGATGTATATTTTCAAAGCACAACATGATTTTGCGGCAAATAGCTTCTTTTTTTCAGTTCTTATTATGATGCAAACTTGTTCAAAAGAACACAATACAAAGGTGATAATAACCATCCGTGGCTAAGTTCTAACTGATTAAGGTTAACTGACTAGTTAAATGGTTTAGTGCTGGCTGTGGAGTCAGAAACCATAGCTAATATTGACTACTCCCTCCGCTCAAATCTCAATAGTGATGAAAATTTCTCATGCACTTCATATATAACAATGGTTTTTGGATGCACCCGAGAGTACCTAGATGGATACTTTTCTCTTAAAGTATCATGAGTTGATTGCCGAGTTGGAGGTCATAAGAACAAAAAATTTTGCAGCGCATTTTTCATGGAGAGTAGCCAACTAGATACTCTGAGTAGCCAACTAGCAACTCTTAGTAGCCAAGAAAATGCTATAATCTCTATTGAGAGCAATTTATGGATAGATCTTCTCGTAGTACATGCAACAAAATTCACTTGTAAATTAGTTGTTCAATCAAAATCAATCATAATGAGTTTTAAAAATCTCTATATTTTCCAAATGTATTTTTCAAATTCTTGAATGTGAACCGATTATTATATGTTTGACTGAACTAAACTTAACTGAACTTAACTAAACTTAACTGAATAGTGTAATGTGTTATGTCCCATGTTAAATTGAACCGATTATTACATCACATAATTGTAATAAACCGTTCAAAAATTTCATGGACGCCCTTATTTTGGATAAATGGTAAATCAAACCAACTTTTTAATATTTTACATCAAGACTAGAGTATAGCCAACTTTAAGCACGTCACTTTGCACAAAAAAGGACTAGAAGGAAGATACTACCAGAAGCAAAATTGCCACATTGGGATGCGTGCTTTTATCTACTCACCAGTCATTGCCTTGGTAGTTACTTAATTGCTCTCAACCACCGTCTTGATCCCCACACACACATCTTGCGCTCCTTTTCTTCATCAGTTTTTCTGTTTCCCGGCACTTCTTTGAAGCATTTCGTCGAACACATAATGGGCGACTCAAATCAGCAGCTCAAGTCAGATGCTTTCATGGATCAGATGAAAGCCCACCTCACCACTGAAACTGGCAAGGACCTTACCAAAAAGATCGGCCTTGTTTATCAGCTCCAAATTGCCCCTAAGGTCATTTTTCTTTTTTCCTTTTTTCTTTCGTTTTGGTCACTTTTGGGTCCTTGTTTTGTGATTTTGATACGATTATTCATGTGGGTTTTCTTTTATTTGGCAGAAAATTGGGTTTAATGAGGTGATCTATACTGTTGATCTTAAGAAGGGCGAGGTTAAGAAAGGTTAGGTCGCTTGATTAGTAATTCTAGTAGCTCTTTAATTGTTGTTGAATTTAGCTTCTTCTTTATTTTGGGAATTTTTTTTTTATTGAAAAAAAGCTATTGGGTTTTGTGGGAATACAGGGGCATATGAAGATGGAAAGCCAGATGCTACATTTTCATTCAAAGATGAAGACTTTATCAAAATTGCAACTGGGAAGATGAACCCACAAATTGCTTTCATGAGGGGTGCCATGAAGATCAAGGGGAGCATAAGTGCAGCTCAGAAATTCACTCCTGATATTTTCCCTAAGCCTGCTAAGATGTGATTTAGTCAGTTGCTATTGTTTCATGTTCCAGATTATCTGTGATGCACAAATCAGAAAATGGGTCTTATAAGAATAGCTCAGAGGATAGTGCATGTTCTAAATCAGGGATTCCACGTTGTTTGGTAATTCCTGATTCTTTGTGCAATTTGTTGTCATCTTTATACTTCAATTTTCAAGTGAAATAAAAGCTGTGTTGTTTTTACCCATCTCTGTGTAAGGAAAGAAAATATGATCTGCATGCATTTAACGAAGGCGCGCTATAAGCGCTTTCACTATGCAGAATAGGAGATTTGGGGTGCTTACTACTCTTCTAGCTGAGTTTCTTCCATATGTATTCTGTTAATTTTCAGCCTTTTTAGATGCTTGTTGGTTGGTTGACTTCTAGTATGCATTAGATCAAACTCAGTTTGGGTTGTGTCTACTATACTATACCATTACCCCACTCCCCAGTGCCTCCAGCCTATGGTAGGGTAAAGGAGGGTAGACGTAGTAGCCTTGCCATTGCAATTGCAATTGCAAAAAGGTAGTCTCTTATAGACCTCGATTGTGAACGGATTTGGTGTCTACTACTTCACAACAAATAAGAAGCACCCAAAAGTGCAGTCAGCAAATTTTATTTGGTCCACAGTCCACTATACCCAAAGCTGAAAATATTCTGTGGTGATTATGTCATGTTCATTCAAAATGGATGTTCAATGGTGACTTCACCTGTGTTTTTCTATGCGTGTAAATTTTCTGAATAATTTCTGGCCTTCTGCTTAATGTAATCTTTGGCTGAAATGCAATCTAGTGAAATGGAATGCTTTCGGATATCGTGCCTTTTCTTTCATTGCATCGCATAAGACCATGGAATAGGTAAATTCATGTTTCTCCTCCATGACCCAGTAACCTTTCTATGTGCCAAATGATTGTGCAGACTGCCGCCAAATGCAAAGTTGCTTTTGTTGGTCAAATTTGGAGTTTAGAATGCAGAAGTCGAAAACATATTTAGATGTTGTGTATGCTGATATGTTTTAGGTAGAATATTGTGCACGAGCATTGTGAATTGCCTGAACTTCAGAGATCGTCAGTTCTTCAGCTCTGTTAAATAGAAGAAACTGATAGCAAGAGGATCTATTCTTTCACTGTATTATGGAAGAAGACAAAGGTTTTCCAGGAAATGAAACAATGCCCGCAACCACTATGGTTCAGAGTTACAAGCCATTTGCCCATAAGATACCAGCAGAAAAGGTATTACTTCCGTTTTTGATATTTCCGATGAGATGTATTTAACGTTACCCTTTTATCATATGTTAGTGAAGAAATCCTAACTTGCAACATCAGTAGCAAATCTCTTCGCTTGGAAGTTTCTTATTCACTCTTATAACCCTACATAGCTTCATAGTTTCTGTCTATTACGGGTAAATATAATCCTGATTGTCAGGGAAGCTAACATGAGGATTGTTTTTCTTTTTTCTTTTCTAAACTAACTTTAGCATCTGTAAGGAAGCTTTTTATGTTGTAATAGTTGAGATCTCTGCATTGTTATCAGTGTATGATAATGTGATCTTGAATCTATTACAAGCTCGAATCAGTTTCCCAGGAAGGTTGAAAGTTGCTCACGATTGATTGATATGCTATATGTGAATGAGATGTTATTTAGTCGAAATTTACAAGTTCTTTTTGGATATGATGCTGGCTAGAAGTTCTAGTCTTCAGTACACAGGTTAATGAAAAGTTGAGAAGGATATAAGATATAGCCTTTCTCAGCGGGTTATTTATTGATGTCCTCATAAGGTTTAGCTCAAGCTATTCATGCTCTCAGGAGTAGGTCCATATGGTTTGTACGCTTATTCTGTAGATTTGCAGCTATCTTATTAGCTCTAGAAAAAAAGCACGGATAAGGGACAATCTGTCTTGTGTTTTTTAGTTTATAGGGCCACACTTGCTTTATATCACGAGGTGTGCCGCATGCATACTTTCAATTTAAGAGTCAGAATGTTTCTTTTTGAGCCATGATTCCACGACACATGAATGAAAACGCAAAGAATAATGCAGATTTTTCTTTTTTTTGAGCATGAAATGTTGAAAAGTGATACCATTGTATCATATTGGATTCATCCAGATTACATGAGATGGATTAAATTGACACTGAAGCACGTTTAGAATATTAAAGAGGTTATCAAGGGAGTTAGTTACCTCCATGAATTTCAGATTTTTGTCAGATCTGGAGGTGAGCAATCTTATTTGAAGATAGTAGATCTCAAAATTTCAGATTTTGGCCTAATAAGGTCTTCCTGAGGGCATAGTTCCAGAATTCAAAGGCATGTTAGCATATTCATCTGTTACATTTTATTTTTCTTTTATAATCTCATTGCAATTTAGTGATACTGTTCAGGAGTTTGTCCCTGGTCTTTTTATGGCATCTTACTTACGAGTTGCAAACTGTGCTTTGAACCTGCATAACTGATGAAGAAAATGCGGGACACTATGACGGCCTGTTATGATTTTATGAAGAGGTGGATATGAGGAGCTCTGATATAAGGCAAGCGAGATTAATGCCACCTTTCAAGATGTTTTATACACTGTATTGCCTTGCAGACTGCAGTGAACTGAATTGTTTGTGCCATGAGTAACTCTGGTAGACTAACATCAAATGCACTGCTAAGGAGTTCTTTGCTTGGTTGTTATGCAATAGCTGGTTAATTTATACACTTTCCAAGCTTCAACTAAGGGTGCAACAAGAACATCTAACATTGTGAGGTATGGCTGTGTATATTCAACATTCAAAACATTGTCAGAGGGGAAAGGATTATGAACTGGGTTGACGATCTGGCTTGGCTTGATACTGCAACACCATTATCATAGGGTAGGTCAGCTTTTGTCTAGTCTTGTTAAGCTTGTTGTCTCACCCCCAATGGGAGCATGTTAGTAAAGGAAGAAGCAGTTTACTCCGAACGTAGAGAGTCATTTTGCCTGTGTGTTTCCACTTTCCACATTGTATGCAGTGCTATTGCTCATGCATTACAAACTGGCTGTTCATTTATGCTTCTTGCTGTAGCTTCTCTTTCTGTGTTCCTTTGGTTTTCCATGAATTGACGTCTATGCTTTTAGAAATGGAGCTCTTCTGCTGGAATTTTGCTGTTCAGAACTCCATAGTCTCCATTTGCGCTGATAAGGCCTAATGAGAATGAATTGTCCGTTAATGTAACAACTTCATTCACTCTGGTTTGTTGGTTTTGGCGCTCTCCGGTTTCCATTTGAATGAATAATCAGTCATTAGATTCATAAATTCTGATACTAGAGAACATTTTGACTATGACATTAGTGTCCTGTGATTTGCATGATTAAACCAATTCCCAAGTCAGTTTGGTAAATGAATAAACTCTGATCATTTCCAGCTATAGCATTAGCATATATATATGTACATCGAAGTGATTATAAACCTGCTTTCTCCACTAATGTTGAGGTCCTAGTATTCACATAGGGCTTCCTGTACTCATTAGCATAATCTGGCTAGTTCCTTCTCTTTCATTTATTAAAGCATGGCAGGAAGAGGTAAAAACTTATTTACCTGTCTAGAGATATCAGGCCCGTTGACTACCCACTTCGCCATCAAGTCACCCTTTTCGGATGTTCTACCCCAAAATATCAAAATTATAGCCAGTTTACGGCCTCCAGTGTGTGCTATATTGCCAATGACTCTCTGTCTCAAGAAGTTGGCGTACCCAAAGCAATAAATGGAGTGCAGTTACCATAAGGACCACAATAAGTTTCTTCTCCCTGCATCACACGATCAGATACTTTAAACAGAGTTGATAGGCTTTTTTTTTTGTTGCAACAAAATGTTTCCTAGAGCTCTGTTTTTGTTTCTTTTCCTGCAGTTTGGTGACTCCGTCGATACTTTAATTCCAGCACATCCTCTCATAGACGGTGACGTATTGACATCCCAGGGAGGAAAGTTCACAATAGGCTTCTTCAGCCCTGGAAGTTCCAGCCAAAGATATGTTGGAATTTGGTTGGCCAAGGTTACTGTAAGAACTGTTGTTTGGGTTGCAAACAGAGACAAACCCATCAACGGTTCTTCAGGAGTTCTCTTGGTCGATGGAGATGGGAATCTCAGGCTTTCATCGCATAAAACCGTTGTATGGTCTACGAATATGTCGGTTCCAGTATCCCCAAATGACATCAATGGCACATCATGCCAGCTGCTAGATTCTGGGAATTTAGTTTTGACTTCAAATAATGGCAAAACTGTGGCATGGCAGAGCTTTGATTACCCAACAGATACTATGCTGCCCAACATGAAGCTAGGGCTGAACAAAATAACGGGTGTGAATCGTTACTTGACGTCTTGGAGATCCACAGATGATCCAAGTCCTGGAAATTACTCATTTCGAGTTGACCCAAATGGGTCTCCTCAGTTCTTCTTGTACCATGGTTCGGATCCAGTATGGCGGACAGGTCCATGGCTTGGCAAGTGGTGGAGTGAAATGCCAGAAATGGCTGATAGTCCCTTCTATCAATACACGTTTGTCAGCAACCTGAATGAGATTAGTACAACTTACTCTATCCATAATGATGCATTCACGTCAATCACTATGGTGGATGGCTCTGGAGAAATACAGTACCGTATGTGGGATGAGAACAGCCAACGTTGGATCCTGTTGTGGTTGGCTCCGAAGGATTCTTGCGAGAAGTATGGACATTGTGGTGAATATGCGAGCTGCAGCCAGAACAGTGGCAAGCAATCTGAGTGCATTTGTTTTCCTGGGTACTATGCTTAACCAAAACTTTATGTATTGGCTGTCGTACGTTCTATAAATTCTGTAACCTGGGGTACTTTTGTATTTATCAGATCCTTTAACTTACAAGTGAGAAACTGTTCCATTACACTGGTTTATGTTACTACTTGTGACAGGTATCAACCAAAATCACCACGAGATTGGTATCTGAGAGATGGATCACAAGGGTGTGTGAGAGAAGAAAACATGTCCATTTGCAGAAACGGAGAAGGGTTTTTGAAGTTGGCAAGTGTCACAGTGCCTGATACGTCGGAAGCTGTGGTGACCACAAGCATGACGACGAAAGAGTGTGAGGAAGAGTGCTTGAGGAACTGCTCTTGCTTGGCATACACGAGTGCTGATAATAGTGGTAGTGGCTGCATAGCGCTGTTCAAGCATCTGATTGATACCAGATTATATACCAGTGGCGGCCAAGATGTGTACTTTAGGGCCGATGCAGTTCAGATAGGTAAGATTTCAATCAAGATCTAATAATGCATTTTTGGTTCCTTGCAATTATATACTATGACAAATCACCCTCAGATATCATGTAATTGTTTGTGGCTGTCTCATACCCAAGTCTCTGGTTGGTTCAAGTTGTGACCGATACCGAACCTGAGAGTGCCCTTCCTTGCTGAGGCTATTTCAGACTGGCCGCGAAATTAGTTCTTTTCTTTTTAGTAGTGTTGGTAAATTGGTATTCTTTTTCTTTCATAGTCAGGTAGGTGGGTGTAAAACAGTTTATGGGGAGGAAAATGGTTACTGTATTTCGTTCTTGTGGTAAAGCTCTTTCCTTTGCCTTAGCCCTTAGGTATCTTCTATTTCATTGTTTCATGCCTGTTTTGATTACAAACTAAACATGACAGCTTAAAGAAAGGTCCCTCTCTATAATCTTTCAGCTTGTTTACCTGCAGCCCTCATTGCTTAAGCAATGGCAGCTGTAGTGTGAAACGTGCTGGGCAGGGTAATATTTGTACCATTGTGAATTGCAGGCAGTCGCTGCTTTCTTCAACCCTCATAGACTTTTCCAATAGCATTAAACTTTGATGCATACCTGACAGTATCCCACCTCTACTTTCCAATGATTGCCCAAAGACCGGTTGACTTGGTCATTTTCCTATTTTCTTTCTGTTGTATCTTTTCCACAAAGGCATCTACTATATATGAAAAAACACATAAATGAAGGCATCTACTATGGAAAGAAACAAGGGTGTTGCTTACCCCTTCCAATTCAACTTCCTTAGCAATATGCATTTAAGGCTACAGCCCCTCAGAATGACAAGCAGCATGCCATTATTGCCAACATTATATCATCATTTATGTGGTTGGGTCCTACATGTCAATCAATATTATTTTAAATGTTCCATATCCAAATTTAGTTCATAAAAGTAACGTGTTAAATTTCGGAGAAGTATTTTTAGTGTTTTCCAGAATAAGAAATTTGTAATTTTCAAGAAAATGATTTTCAGAAAAAGACAAAAACCGAAAACGAAGAAAAAAACATATTGTTCAGCATCATCTGATGATAGGTATTTTATTGCTCTCATTTGATGGCCGGAAATCAATGCCAGAACTTGTAATATTCCAGGCTTTTAGGCAGAAATTTTTATGCTTTTACAATGGTCAGCAGTTTAGTTAAGCATTTTAAGCAAGGTCACTAGCTTAGCGACGAGAGCGCTATTATCATTTGGGGCAAGAATAATACAAATTGTTGGAAATTTGCGTGGCCTGCACAAAAGTCGCGTGGCTTATGCAAACTAGTAAGTTCACATGGACCGTGTAAACTCCCAGTGCCAGGGTTTATTTGCGGTTTCTCTCTTATGCTTTGTTTTCTTCGGTTGGTTTACTGTTTAAATCAATATTATAAACGATTAATAAAATACTAATAGTCACCTTATCCTTTTCTCTTGTGTCTAATGTTTTTCTCTACAAAGATCCATTTTCCTTATGCTTTTATATGTAAAAGAAAAAAGTTATTTTCTATCAAACCCATGATGTGTGTATGCTACAGATACACATGTAAGTTCTTTCTTAAGGTTTATTCTCATGGAGGGTATAAAGATTACAGTGTTAGTGCACAACATTCTAATGGTAGGCTTCATTGTGTCTTAAAGGCATTTGTTGAACCCCTTTGCCATCTCTTGCGCGGTATGAGTAACGTTTTAAGGAGAGTGTTATTTAGCATGACTTGAAGCCATGTTTGTTAGTATAGAACTTGTCGTAGTTTCTAATAGTTTACATAAATGAAGCACTGGTGCCTTGTAATGATCTTCAAATTTTTCCAATACAAATCATTCTTAGGCATGTAGCAACTTTTCTGCTGATGAAAGCAATTCCTCTGCTGCAGCCACATATATGAAATCAAAACGGCCCCTTGCAAATCAGAGGCGGAAAGCAGTTCTAATAGTGCTCCCTGTGCTAACATGCACAATATTAGTCATATCTGCATGCTTTTGGGTGCATAAGAAGAGAAAAGGTATGCACAATTCTCATTCTTCTTTTCTATATTCTTGTTTGAACTCTTTTGTCCTCCCTCCCTCGCCATCCCCCTCCCCTATTTGTCTTTGATGTAGGGATGGCGGTTACTTAATTATCTAGTCATGCTATGAGGTGAGGTCAAATAATTAGCGGAAACAGTAACCAACGTACGTAACTAATAAATTATATGTTGACATAGGTATTAGCATATGGTAATAAAAAGGATTCTGTTGACATGTTCTTCATACTATTTGATATGTGGTATGGGTAATAATAAAAATGAATGCAGAAAACAAGTGGTTACTGAGGAAGAAAGGATTTTACATTACCTTGGACTTATGGAAAATTTTATTCTACATATTAGCGGGGGACACGTCTTGCTAAAATTACATTGGTTCCTCAGCAGTCCTGTTAATTTGTTAGTTGAACCAAATGAGTCGTTAAGTTTTCTTAAGATGCATGCTATACTCTGACTGTGACTAAAAGTTGTAATCATAGCAACTGTAATCCTCACTGATTTGACAAAGCTTGCCAAGGATCATTAATTTTCTACTTATACGAGATTGATGCCCTTCAACACTCTTGCTTGCAGATCTGGAAGAGAAAAATGAGAGAACTCTTTGGACAAAAGATTCTGAAGAAAGTGATGTAAGTTCAGACTTACCCTTCTTTAGTCATAGTGAAATCGGTGCAGCCACTGATGATTTCAGTTCTGCTAATAAGCTTGGCAAAGGTGGCTTTGGATCAGTGTACAAGGTACTATTTCGCTTGTGTTTCGAGTTAAACAACAGCTTAAAATATGGCAATAGACATTTGAATGTGTTCTACACTGGAGCTGGATATGAATTCCCTGATGGCTAGCTTCTTCAACACTCGTGACTATGTTCAGCATCAGTTTGGTTATTGGCTATTTTACTGGCTTGTTTGTTATAATGGCTCATTTGACTTGTTGACCAGTCAGCGGTTTTATATTTAAGTGTTTGATAGGTAGTGTTTTAGGCTAATAAGTTTGGAAGCAGAAGCCAATTTCAAAAGGTCAGAGGGGGCCTCTTTTCAGAATTTACATCTTAAGTGGTACTAAAAAACAGTTGATTTCACCAAACACGTACATATAATCAACCAATGCTAGCAGCTGGACAAACCAGCTAGTGCAATAAACCTGTTAGCAACCAGCTATCGATCAATGTAACCAACTGCCAAACTGGGCCAATACATAACGGATGCAATGTTTTTGTGGTTTCAGGGGTGTTTGCCTAATGGACAAGAGATTGCTGTGAAAAGACTGGATCATAGTTCAGGACAAGGTATTCAAGAATTCAAAAATGAAGTTAGGCTGATAGCTAAACTTCAACACAGGAACCTTGTTAAGATGTTAGGCTGTTGCATTCAAGGAGAGGAAAAGATGTTGATCTACGAATTTGTGCCAAACAAAAGTCTAGACACATTCATTTTCAGTAAGATATTCCATTTTGCTTGATTCTTCTTCACGTTGGTTTCTGTAGAAAACAGTTCCAGTAGAATATTCTTATCGTAATACTGGTCAAAATACCGTCTTGTACTTACACGTCAGCTTTATCGTAGAGGAAGAAAAACGGTCATCTTTAGATTGGAGAATCCGTCTAGATATTATATTGGGGATCGCTCGAGGGATGTTATATCTTCATCAAGACTCGCGACTACGAATCATCCACAGGGATTTGAAAGCCAGCAATGTCCTTCTGGACAGAGACATGGTTCCAAAAATTTCAGATTTTGGCACGGCTAGAATATTGGGTGGTAACCAAGTAGAAGATAGCACAACCAGGGTTGTCGGAACCTAGTAAGTGCATTACATTCACACGGTTTCACTTGTCTTTGGAGCCTAAACAGGATTAATAAGTAATGATCAGGTTGTTTCTCTCATACAGTGGATATATGGCACCAGAGTACGCACTGGAAGGACTGATATCAATCAAGTCTGATGTTTTCAGCTTCGGAGTCTTACTGTTGGAGATTATTACTGGCCGAAAGAACTCTGGTTATTACCATGATAACCCCTCAATCAATTTAATTGGTCATGTAAGTTACAATTTGAAAAGTTAGCATGATATCATTAGCTCCCCGACCCCGCTCCTCCCTTTTCTTGTTCTTTTGGTCATATAAGGTGCAAAAGGCTTGTACCTAACCAGGGAGTTTATGTACCCAGCGCCACGATATAAACCATTAGGCCATTGCCGTCTTGCAAGATTTAACCTCAAACTAAAATTGCAAACTTGCATTTGCAGGTTTGGCGCCTTTGGAGAGATGGAAAAGCATTGAAGATCAAGGATCCATCACTGAATGATCCTTGTGTTGAGGAGGAATTCTTGAGAAGTATACAGATTGGGTTATTATGTGTGCAAGAATGTGCAGATGATAGACCGACAATGTCTGAAGTAGTTTCCATGTTGAGCAACAAAATGGAACTCACTTATCCTAACCAACCTGCGTTCATCCTCAATGGAACTATCCTTGATGCGCATCCATCTTCATCCAGTTCTGGAGCATATTCTGTAAATGAGATCTCAGTTACTAGTACCATGGTTGCAGGTCGCTGAAAACTGGAACTATATTCAAGCAAATGTTGTTCAGTTTTAGTATGTAAGATTTAGATGTTTTTGGAAATTTTTATTTGTTGATCTTGTGTGAGAAATTCTGGCAGTTCATTGCGTAATTATTTGATAGTTTCATATCTGGCATTTTATTGCTCAGTGCTCTGAAGACATTGTCTATGATGGCTGGTGGTGATGGGTGGTTATTTGAAGCTTGTTATGGCCATTTTGTGAAGAGATGGGAGTAAAGTCATGAGATAATAATTTACTTAAGCTTAAAGCCACCTTCTAGGATGATTCATTTGTTGCATTTACCAGCAGTGAACTTAACTGTTTGAGCCTGGAATAGCTACTCTGGTACACTAATACTGTAACAAATGCCGTGAAAGGGTTCTCTGCTTGTTTCTTTTGGGGTAGCAGGCCAAATGAGGCACTTTCAAGCTTTCATTTGTAGGTTTTAACATGGACATATTTTCTATAATTGTGAGTTACTGCTGTGTATATCTGACCTTAACCTTGAAAAATGTGAAAGCTTTGTGGACTAGGTCGATGATCTGCCTTAGTTTGTGTTCAAGCGACAAAATCTTCATACAGTAGGTCGACTCTTCTCGAGTCATTTTCATCTTTGGATTCACCACCAAAGTGAGCATGTTATAGAAGTCTCAAAGTAACTGTATAACAGCATTTTAGCTGATTTCATTTTTGTCAAGACTGACTGTAAAAATATCATCTTTGGCTGATTTTTATTTTTGCCAAGACTGACTATAAAAGATCATATTTGATTTCATTTTTGTCAAGACTGATGACTATAAGTTGACTGTTGACGTATTTACCTAATATTAAGGTAACATTTATTACCTAATAATAAATGCAGCTACAATGAGAACCATAAATATGTTCATTCTTCTAGCGTAGTTTGCATCTCACTCAAATTAGCACAACAAGGATGGCCTTGAATTAAATTGTATATGTTCAATGAAATGCTTCTGACAGCTCTGATTTTGTTTCTTTTACTACAGATTGGTTTCTCCATTGATACTTTAACACCAGCTCATCCTCTCAAAGAAGGTGAAATCCTGACATCCAAAGGGGGAAAGTTCACTCTGGGCTTCTTCAATCCTGGAAATTCAAGCCGAAGATATGTTGGGATTTGGTACACCAAGGTTAAGCAAACAGTGGTTTGGGTGGCAAACAGAGATAAGCCCATAAATGATTCTTCTGGGATGCTCATGATCAATGGAGATGGGAATCTCAGGATTTCCTCGCAGGAAATCGTCATATGGTCGACAAATATGTTCGTTCTAGTGGCACCAAATGACATCAACAGCACATCATGCCAGCTCCTAGATTCTGGGAACTTGGTTTTGGCTTCAGATAATGGCAAAACAGTGGCATGGCAGAGCTTTGATCACCCAACAGACACTGCGTTGCCTGGCATGAAGATGGGGCTTGACAAGAAAACTGGTTTGAACCGCTACTTGACCTCTTGGAAATCTACAGATGATCCAAGTCCTGGGAACTACTCGTTTCGAGTTAATCCAAATGGGTCTCCTCAGTTCTTCTTGTACCAAGGTTCAAAACCGGTATGGCGGACAGGTCCATGGATTGGCCGGAGATGGAGCGGAGTCCAGGAAATGAGTCGTGTTTACCTCTTTCATTACAGTTACGTCGACAACTCGAATGAAATTAGCATAACTTACTCAATGCAAAATGATGCAAACATCTCCATCTTTGTTGTGGATGGCTCTTCTGGCACAGTTGAGAGACGCATGTGGGATGAGAATAGCCAACATTGGATCCAGGAATGGTTCGCCCCATCAGTGGATCTTTGTGATCAGTATGGGGAGTGTGGTGATTGTGGCAGCTGCAACTTCTATCAGAATAGCAGGCAATTTGATTGCAATTGTTTTCCTGGGTAAGATGCTTTAACACAAATTTAAGTTTTTGCTGCTAATGTTTATGAGTTCTGTTAGATTCTAAACGTACTTGGTTTTGGGCATCCTTTAGCAGTAGCTGGTTGTTCTACTAGTTAAGAAGGAATAGTCATTAGTTCATTCTCTAACCATCAGGTTAAGCTTTTGGTTAAGTTTATTCACTCACATGGTATTATTAGTTGTTCTTTAGGTATCCCTATTAGTTATTAGCCGTGAGCTGCTACATGTTTGAGTGTTGGTTACATATTATAGTGTGAAAATCAAGGCTTCTCAACTATTTGTGGCAGGTATAGACCAAAATCACCACGAGATTGGATTCTAAGAGATGCATCACAAGGATGCGTGCGAGAAGAAAACATATCCGTGTGCAGAAATGGGGAAGGGTTTCTGAAGTTAGCAAGTGTGAAGCTGCCTGATACGTCGAAAGCTGTGGTGAACTTGAGCATGACATTGAAAGGGTGTGAGAAAGAGTGTTTGAGCAACTGCTCTTGCTTGGCATACACTGCTGCTGATGAGAGTAATGGAGGCAGTGGCTGTATACTGATGCACGGACCACTGATCGATACCAGAGTTTATCCCGGTGGAGGCCAAGATGTATACATTCGGGGTGATGCAGTTGAATTGGGTATGCACTCATTTAAGATAACTATCATTCAGCGACACACAATGTGACTAGTGGTAAAGTTACGTTGTTTGTGACTAGTGAGTTTAATTGGCAACATTTTCTCCTCAATCTTTATGCTTCTTATGTTGCAGAACTGTTATCCTATATAACAAATGGCCTACCGACTTTTCTAGTCCAATAATGATATGGCAAATACTATAAACATGAAGTGGTGCTACTATAGTTTCGCTTGTTCGGAATTTGATCTGCTGATGAAGTGACATTGTTGTTTTGATCATATAACTCCTATATACTAGCTCAAAGAAATTCCTCTTCTGCAGCCAAAAATCTGAAATCAAAGGGCCTGCTTGCAAATAAGAGGGTGAAAGCAGTTGTAATAGTGCTTGCTGTCCTAACATTCATGGTGATGGTCATCTCCACATGGTTTTGGGTGCATAGAAAGAAGAAAAGAGGTGTGCCTACTTCTCACCCTTTTTATTTCTTTTTTCTGAGTGACCTCTTCTTCTTCAGCTTATCAATTATCTTCTTTCTTTTGGTGCCCAAAGGCGAGTTAACATAGATAAATAACGTTAGTACAACGCCAAGGAGTTGCAACTCCTGTCAAATCAGCCTTCCAGGCGTTAATACAGTTTGGTTTAACAATTTCACTAATAATAATAGAGCTAAATAAGATAGTTCCTTCCGCTGCTTCCTTAGCTAGGATGTCTGCTACAGAATTGCATTCACGAAACACATGCTTGAGCTTCACTTCATCCAGCTTCTTCAACATGCTTTAAGCTTTTGTATTATCAGGTCATACTTTTACATCCTATAACTGTAACATGTCTAATAATATTAGCATATGCTCATTACCATTCCCGATACTAAATTACCTTAAGCCATATGAATCATTTTAAGCTTCTCTAAAATGTATGCATCTTCTAAACATGACTAAAAACTATAATCACAGTCACTGCAATGCCGTCACGGATTTAGTTTATCGAGGACCATTAATCGCTCATTTTTATGTATACATATGATTGCTTCCGTTCAACTCTTTTGCAGAAAAGGAAGAGCAAACCGAGAGGACCCTTTGGACAAAGGATTCTGAAGAAAGTGATGCAAGTTCAGAGGTACGCTTCTTTAGTCGAAGTGAAATTGCCACAGCCACTGATAATTTCAGTTTTGCTAATAAGCTTGGAGTTGGTGGCTTCGGATCAGTGTACAAGGTACTCTTTCTCTTTGGTTTTAAGTCTGACAGTAGCTGAGGATATGAGAGCAGACACTAGAATTCCTTTCTGACATGTCATGCTCAACATTTGTATTTATGAATGCAAAATCTTTGTACAGGGCCAATTGCGTAATGGGCAAGAAATTGCTGTAAAGAGACTGGCTCAAAATTCAGGACAAGGTATACAAGAGTTCAAAAATGAAATTAGACTGATTGCTAAACTTCAGCACAGGAACCTTGTGAAGATGTTAGGCTGTTGTATCCATAGAGATGAGAAGATGTTGATTTACGAATTTGTGCCAAACAAAAGCCTAGACAAAATCATTTTCAGTAAGACCTTCAATTGAGTTTGATGCCGCTTCATGTTCATTTTCCAGTAAAAAATGTTTTCCAGGGGAATACATTTGTGTTGTTGCAAGTTCAACATGCACTTATATATCAATTTAATTGTAGCAGAAGAAAAACATTCCTCTTTAGATTGGAGAAAACGTTTAGATATAATACTGGGGATCGCTCGAGGGATGTTATATCTTCATCAAGACTCGCGATTAAGAATCATCCACAGGGACTTGAAAGCAAGCAATGTCCTTTTAGACGGAGAAATGGTTCCAAAAATTTCAGATTTTGGCATGGCTAGAATATTCAGCAGTAATCAAGTACAGGAAAATACAACCAGGGTGGTCGGAACCTAGTAAGTGTATAACATTACATATATACTTGACACTTTAGACTTTAGAGCATAGACATGGTTTCATGAGTAATCTGTTTAAATGTTTCTCTCATTACAGTGGATATATGGCACCAGAGTACGCACTGCATGGACTGATTTCAATGAAGTCTGATGTTTTCAGCTTCGGTGTTTTGTTACTGGAAATTATTTCCGGTCAAAAGAACTTGGGTTATTCTCATGACTATCCCTCTATCCATTTAATTCGTCATGTAAGTGAAAAGAATTTTCATTAATATTTCTTTTGGTTCATAGAAAGTGTAGGTTAGTTTAATACAGCACGTACCTAATAAATCGGGCAATGGGAGACTCGAAATTGGGATGTGACCTACCCAGGCCAGGGCCTCAATTTTAAGCTTGATTGATGTTGCAATCTTGTTGCAGGTTTGGGACCTTTGGAGAGATGGCAAGGCATTAGAGATTGTGGATATATCACTGAATGATCCTGTTATTGTGGAAGTCTTGAGAAGTATACAGATTGGTTTATTATGTGTGCAAGAATGTGCAGACCATAGACCGACAATGTCAGAAGTAGTTTTCATGTTGGGCAACAGAATGGAACTTCCATCTCCTAACCAGCCCGCATTCATCCACAGAGGACGTCACCGCAATGTCGATCCATCATCATCTAGTACTGGAACTTGTTCTATAAATCAGATGTCATTGACCAATACAATGGTTGAAGGTCGCTAACTGATGAAAACTGAAGCATGTGTTGTGCTTATGTAGTTTTGTATGTGCAAATAGGATGTTGCACTGTTTTGTATGTGCAAATAGGATGTTGCTCTGTTTTGTATGTGCAAATAGGATGTTTAACTGGTCCAGTTGGTACATTCTTCTATGTAGCTTGGTACAGTTGATACACCACTAGTTGCTTAATACCTCAAGAATTTGGGATATCCAATAAAAATTACTATATTATGGCACTAAAATTACATTCTTCTTTTGGTTTTTTCTTTTCCTTTATTTATTGAGAAATGAAGTACCTAATACAAAACATTTTTTTTAAGTACATTACAATACACATGATCAAAGGCCCAAACGTTCACAAATTTGTTGTTAATGGCTTAATGATTCTACCCAAGGCAAAATTGACCCAACTAATTTTCTCCAAAAATACAATTAAAATTTATCATTACGCTATAATAAAAGCCAACAAATTGAATTTTTTTTTTTATTTAAATAAAATTGAATATGGATCGGATACTAGATATTCGAATTTTGAAAATCATGATCTCTACCCGCTTTAAAAAAAATTTAAAATTTTTAAAAAAGATAAAACAGATCGAATATTCGATCCTATTTATTTGGGGCAATATTCGCATTTCAGATAAAAAACGAATCTTCCTAGCGGATCAATTTCATTCTAATATAATACGCTATGTGAGCCAATGCAAAATCGAATGACACCAAGTAAGCGTAAAACATGATTGAGGCAGGGGTATTTGTTACGTATGACCCAGAACTTACACACAAACCAAAATCTCTCCAAAAATTCCAAAATAAGGGAGCATAACAGACGATGCAGGACATTTACTTATATGTACAATACATTAAAAAATAATAGAAATATACTAATATAAATTGCGTCAAAAAAACTCAGTTAATATGCGGGCCAGTTCGGCAATTATTTCCTCACCAATAAGATCAATTTTGTGTTGACAATCCTCTATCCTCGCCATAACTTACTTCCACTTTAGGAGCCAACCTTGAAACTTCCTTGACAGTTTCTTGCTCTTCCGTAATTGCCATTGGAATGAAATTGATTTCAAAATTGAATTTGGTTTTGAAACTAATTTGAAATCGTCTCTCCCTCTTATAGAGAATTGGTATTCTGTAATTGACTATTACAGATCGATACCTTTTGTTTTTAACTGTTGGCTAATCTAATGACTAATGATCATTGATACTCGAAAAATTGCTTAATATCATTTAAGATTCCCTCATGAGCTGATGCAAACAATATATATTACCTAAAATTGTTACTGTTGTGTTACGCTGGGTTATTTTAGGTTATCGCATAGTTTAAAACGCGAATTTCTCATCGAAAAAGAAAAAAAAATAGAATGTAATTTGAACCCACATTCTAGGCAGTGTTTGAAATCATTTCTACAATTTTTATTTTTAATTGTTTATAGTTAGTTTTGTTGTTTCTAGCTTTAAAAAAATAATTTTGAAAAAACAATTTTGTTTGGTTGTTAATTTCTAATAATAATTTTTTTTCTTCTAAAACGTGTTTGAAGGTTATATATTCCTTCATCAATTACCCTTTACCTTTCTAATTCTCACTCATCTCACCGTCTCCCAAAACGGCTAAACCTTGCAAATCTACTGGACATTGCAACTATGCCATGGATGCAAATTGTATTGAGATGGGGAAGAACTTGGGCATCAAATCATGTTTTTTTTTTAATTTTAAATAATACTCCTTCCGTCTCAGATAAATGGTTACAGTTGTTTTTTCATTGTCAAAGTTCGCAAACTTTAGCCATAAATTTGTGAAAAAATACTAAGATTTATAATGTAAAAATACTATGATGAGATACATCTTGAATAGTACTTTTGAAAAATCATAATTTTATAATTTATATATTCATTTAATTACACATTATTTACGGTCAAAGTGGTACATTGAAAACAGTGAAAAAACAACTGTAACCATTTGTCTGGGACGGAGGGAGTAGTATCTCTTTCATATGCCTTTCATCTTTCTCTTTAGTCTCTACAATATGGTTTTGGGATAGCAGTTAGCCTTAGCACATCTATTCGTATCAGTAAGAATCCCTAAAAAAACGATTATTTTCTTTTAGAAGTGAAAATTTTCCACTTCTTGTTTTTCCATTTTTCTGTTTTTGTTTTTTTAAAAAATCAGTTTTTTTCGTTTCCAACCAAACATTATTTCTACCAAAAAAACGGCTTTTCAGCTTATTTAAAGGGAAAAATAGCTTTTTCAATGGAAAACAAACACAGCCATAATATTTGGTTAAGCCACTGGCATCTCTGCCACTTTTTAAAAATAAAGAAAAGAGATAGACACAAACAGAATGTATTCTCTTATTTATAACGGTAAATCTCGATAAAAAACAGAATTGAAATTATAAAATTTAGAAGTGAGCTTACAGACCAAGCAACCTGAGTAATGAAGTTCATTCATAACTCTGATTCTGCTGAGTCTTCAAGTACCAGAAAATAAAAGTTCATTAGCATTGTCATAAAGTAGAGATAATATAGAGGAGTAATGGAAAATACATTAATAGTTCATCCAAGATATGCAAAATATGGCCAATAGTACAAAAACTTGTATGGACTTAGTTTATGGTGGACCAATATTTGGAGTCACCCCCTACTTCACCTGGAGTCACCCCTCTTTAACAGTGGAGCCACCCCTACTTCACCTAGAGTCACCCCTATTTCACCTAGAGCCACCCCTCAAATTTATATTTGGCACCACACCTACTTCACCTGGAGCCATCCCTCTACTTTACCTGAAGACACCCCCTACTTCACCTGGAGCCACCCCTCAAACTTACTTCACCTGGAGCCACCCCCTTACTTTACCTGGAGCCACCCATACTTCACATACAGTCACCCGTCAAAATTAGTTGATCCACGATAGACTAAGTCCACACAAAACATGTTGGGCCAATAAAAAGCCTCAAGTTTAGTTCTTTTTAAACTGAAAATTCGAGCAACAACTTTTGTACATCTGTGACTAAAGATGTCTCAGGTAGGCAAGAAAAACAACTAATTGCAGCAGCTCTAGCCGCGTTTGTTGTAAATTCATGAAACACTTTCACCATTAGCACTCCAAAGTGTATATATCACTGGGCTCAAAAACTCGAGTAACCGCTTAATATCATTTAAGATTTCCTGTTAAGGTGTTGCAAACAATATTTAACATAACTACATAAGGTATTGCAAATTTAACTGTTTAATAATATCATGTTTTACTTTGCAATTTTCGATCAATTGATAACAATACAATAATTAACTAGCACCTAGTTGTTATTTATTGGTTTGAGTTTACTTGCATGCAAATAATATAATGCATCAATGCTTGATGTTTTTCTTCTCAAACATGTTTGGAATGAGGGTAATGATTAAAAGCTAATTCATTATTGAATCTTACCTTACTATTAAAACACAGTGCTGCCCTCCTGAAACTTGCGTGATGATCGATGACATGTAGAAGGCTAACTAAGAGGACTCCGTTCGTGTGAGGATGCCCATAAACGACGCATAAGCACCAGCTCACCACATAGAAAAACGCATCATCCAAGTGTCATCCATTAATGTCTTATCATTAGTTGAATATATTACATACTTATTAGCATATTTTCAGATTACAAAATAAAATAATTTTAGTTACGTAACTCAAAAAATTATAATTTTTATTCCATCGGTTTGGATTCCAAAAAATACTTTAAAATGAGATATCTATGTCCTATAATCTTTGGTAGGAGCTAAATGGACAAGACATGTAGGGTGACTATATTTGAATTATGCAAAGCGCAATTTGGTGAAAATCACCTTAACAATTACACCTTTTGTTCAGTACCCCCTGAAAAGTTGCTATTTGTTCAGTACCACCTATAATGTTACAAACGCCGTGGAAGTCACACCTTAAGTGAAATTCCGACCAAATCCAAAAACTTTCTGACCATTTTACCCTCACGTGTCTAACCCGTGACTTATAATTAATTTGACCAAATAATTAATTAAATTAAACTAACTAAACTAATTAATTAAACTAACTAACTAAACTAATTTGACCAAAAAATTCCTTCCCATTCTCTCGCTCAGCTCTCGCTCTCTCTCTCTCTCTCTCTCTCTCTCTCTCTCTCTTCCCCTGTTTTCCATTCGCTCTCTCTCCTCCCCTGTTCCAATTTGAGAATTGGGTTTTATCTGTTTTTCGTTTAATTTTTTGAATTTTGATTGAATCAATGAAGGAGGTTTGCAAGCAAGAAGTGGGAAAGTAATGGCACCAATTGGGCACAATCGGAGGGCATTGAGGGATATTAATCAGAACATTATTGGAGTTCCTCCTTACCATCTACCTGCTATCAATAAAAGAGCCACCTTTGAGTAATAATTTCTTGAACCTTCATATATAATTTTTTAGGGTTTTAGCAATTGGCACTGTGTCTTGATCCCTTTTTTGTAAATGGGTTTTCATTCTTTGTCTTTTTGATTCTTGTGGAAATTAGAAAAGATGCAGAATCTGATAAACTTCCACCAATGCCCGGTCACCGTCCTGTTACTAGGTAAGTTCCTTGCTTTTGCCAATTTAGTTGCATCTGAAATTACTATGGTGTGCAATTGGGTTTGATGTATGTTGGATTTGGTTTTTCTGTGTTTATAGGAAGTTTGCTGCACAAATGGCCGATTCGCAGCAACGTGTGAATGTGATAGAGGTGCCTAATTAGTATTACTTGTTTGGAGCATTTGTTTTGGACTTTAATCAAAGTATTTGAGGTGAAATTCTGAGTTGGGATTGAAATTATATTCATAGGAACCTAAGCAACCGAACTACATTGAGGCTAGTGCAAGTGAAGATCCATTGGCTTCGCTGAGTTCTTGTCGCCATTAATGACGATCTTCAGAGCTTGAGAGAGAGATGGAGATGGGTACGAGCTTGAGAGAGAGAGAGAGAGAGAGAGAGCGCACGGAGATGGAGAGAGCGAGAGATCTGGGGGTGAGGGAGTAGCACGAAGATGTCGCCATTAATGCTGCTCATTTGTTTTAGTTGCTTTTAGTTTAGCTTTAGTTATTTATATTTATATTTTTTATTTTTTATTTATTTAATTATTTGGTCAAATCACTTAAAAGTCACGTGAGGGTAAAATGGTCAGAAAAATTTTGGATTTGGTCGAAATTTTACTTAAGGTGTGACTTCCACGGCGTTTGTAACATTATAGGTGGTACTGAACAAATAACAACTTTTCAGGGGTACTGAACAAAAGGTGTAATTGTTAAGGTGGTTTTCACCAAATTGCGCTTATATAAAATGAAAGGTGGTCTAAATATTTTTATTTTATTTTTTTAATTAAAAAATTATTATCTATATATTTATCTTCCATACTAAATACTAAAATACAGTGCAGTTTGACCAGTCTCGCCATGTAACACTCTTATGAGGTCTCCCCTATCTTTAGGATATCACCTAATACATTCTAACCATGTGGTATCACTATTGCCATGTGGCATTTCTATGTCATTGCTATCTTTTTAGTCACCATATAATTCACATTTTTCATATGTCGCAAATATGACTCTTACCATGTGTTGTCATGTAATTCGTTAACTAGTATGTGTCCCGTGCGATGCACGGGTTAAAGTTAGTATTGGTTAAGCTATTATGAAAGTAATAATTATTCATATTTAATTATTCTTATTTTGTTCAAATGCAAACTACAGTATTATTATAGGTATGTTACATGTAGGAAGTCATTCTTTACCCGTCAATCTACCAATACATTGGCACTGAATTAGAAGTTCAATAGAAAGATATAGATTTACATCTAATATTTACTTAGTCATGTTCTTACTTTGAATAGTCCATTTATAAGTAATCATCTATAAACACTTTGTAGAGTTATTTACCTACACTTTTCTATTTTACTCTTTAATTTGCTCAATTACCTCCTTAATTATTACCATGTCAGAAAACAAAATTACCAGTCCACGACTGTATATTGCTGATGCGTCTCCGAACAAATCTATTTGTGAGTTTAGCTGTATCAAAGCAGTCCCAGCTATCCAACTCCTAGTCCCAACCCCAAAACGATATCAAACTCCTACCATCAAAATCTAAAAGGTAAGCCATAAAACTCGTATAAGTTCCAAGTTATGATCTTTTTTCTCTATCTGCAAATCTTTGTGCTACACTTCTCTGTTTCTACTGATAATTATGGCACTTCTCTGTTTCTATTTTGTCTTGCACAATGCACACCACCTGTTTGAATAAAAGCCACTGAGAAACCATTTTAGTAGTTTTCTACTTTGCTTAATTTTGCCAATTTTTTCATTAGGTATCCATTGCAAAGTTAATGGAGTACTTATTTAACCCTTTTCAAATGGCTGACTAGAAATACTGGGGGTAAGGTTTTTTCCTACCTTTTTTTTTTCTTTTCCCTGTTTTGGGGTTCATTCTTTTGGGTTTTGATTTTAAAAAATGATCCATCTTATATTAGAGAGCATTTGACTTTTAATATTCCTATGAAGATGAAAAGCATAATTAACCCTATTCCCCAATGGGATTGGTTAAAAGATGAAATCTGACCATTTCAAAGCTTAACCCAATTACTGGTTAGGATTTGGTAAGTGTATGTCAAAGTGTTGAAAAACCTAGTTTCTCCACTAATGTTCAGGTCTTCTGATGAGTGTAATTAACACCATTGTTTATTTCATAGGGACATTTCTTTAGCATTAACATAATCTCACTATCTATCTCTTTCATTTACTTAAGCACGGAAGTAATGAGTAAAACATGGTTTACCTGCCTAAATTGACATGGGTTAGTACTTAGTAATGGGCATGTTGACTTGTTAAGAAAAAAGGTTTTAAGCTTGATAACTTGTGTAGACATGTATCCACTTCACCCTTGTGGCTTTGCATCACCATCTTTTAGGTCTGTGGTTAATTATTATGGTTGTTGCATACATACAGTTGAGGTTGCCCCAAAATAATTAAAGCAACAGCCAGTATCCAGCTTCCACATAGTGTGGAAAATAGCCTCAAACTCCCATCAACTTATTGCAAGAAATTGACATATAACCCCTAAAGCATTGAATAAAATGGAACTATGATGAGAACCATAATAAGTTTCCTCTTCCTTCATGACACTCAAATGTTGTCACCAGGGTTGATAGGCTTGTTTTGCCTTGTTCGTGTTCGGAAAATGCTTCTTAGAGCTCTTTTTTTGTGTCTCTTACTGCAGTTTGGTGCCTCCGTGGACACAATAACACCAGCAGATCCTCTTGAGGAAGGTGAAGTCTTGACGTCCAAGGGAGGAAAGTTCACTCTAGGCTTCTTCAGCCCTGGAAAGTCCAGCCAAAGATATGTTGGAATTTGGTTCAGCAAGGTTTCAATTCAAACTGTGGTTTGGGTGGCAAACAGAGATAAACCCATCAATGATTCTTCTGGAGTTCTCTCGATTAATGGAGATGGTAATCTTAGGCTTTCATCGGGGAAAAACAGTTTGTATGGTCCACAAATATGTCAGTTCCAGTATTGCCAAAAACATCATGCCAACTGCTAGATTCTGGGAATTTGGTTTTGGCTTCAAATAGTGGCAAAACTGTGGCATGGCAGAGTTTTGATCACCCAACAGATACTTTCCTACCAGACATGACGCTGGGGCTGGATAAAAGAACCGGTCTGAAGCGTTACTTAACGTCTTGGAGGTCCACAGATGATCCAAGTCCAGGGAATTACTCGTTCCGAGTTGATCCGAATGGATCTCCTCAGTTCTTCTTGTACCAAGGTTCAAAACCAGTATATCGGACAGGTCCATGGGTTGGCCAGAGATGGAGCGGAGTTCCAGAAATGACCCGCGGTTACATATTTAATTACAGTTTTGTGAGCAACCCGAATGAGATAAGTGTTACCTACTCGGTTCGTAATGATTCAATTATCTCAGTTTTTGTAGTGGATGGCTCTTCTGGAACAGTTCAGAGGCGTACGTGGCATGAAAGTACCCATAGTTGGATCCAGTTCTGGTCAGCCCCTAAGGATCCCTGCGATCAGTATGGGCAGTGTGGTGATTATGGCAGCTGCGACCCCAACAGTGGCAACCAATTTGCGTGCAATTGTTTTCCTGGGTTCAAATTTTAAGCGACCAATTTCATTTTTGGCTGTTTTATGTTTTATGGATTCTGTAAGCTCTTATTGGTACTTTGTTAGTGGTTACATATGATGTACTCGTAAAATCCATTCATGTTACATATTTTCGTGGGCTAACTTAGTGGGTTTGGCAACAACTTATGACAGGTATCAACCAAAATCACCTCGAGACTGGTATCTAAGAGATGGGACCACAAGGGTGTGTGAGGGAGGATAACAGATCCATGTGCAGAAATGGAGAAGGGTTTTTGAAGTTGGCAAGTGTTAAGTTGCCTGATACATCGAAAGGTGTGGTGAACACAAGCATGACATTGAAAGAGTGCGAGGACGAGTGTTTAAAGAACTGTACTTGCTTGGCATACACCGCTGCTGATGAACGTGGTGGGGGCAGTGGCTGCATAACATTGTATGAAAAGCTTATCGATACCAGAATATATACCAGTGATGGCCAAAATGTATACTTTCGGGCTGATGCAGTTGAGTTAGGTATGACTCCTTTAATTATTTAGGATCTGACATATCACACTTAGATATGTACGTAATGTTCTGTGGCCATCTCAATTCAAGTTTCCAAAAATCAAGTAATGGTTCAACTTGTGACAGATGGGTTTTCAGCCCTCATAGAGAAAGTGTCTTACTCTTACAACTTCAAGCAATGTCGTTCCTTGCCCAGGCTAGCTTGATCTAGCCCAATTATGTGGAAACTGTTTTTAAAAGTCAGGTAAGTGATGATAAATCTGTTTGTGCCATGAGAATTGAAGAATCATAACATTGTCTCCCTAGCTTTGTGCTAGCTACATTGGAGACATCGACTGAGCTCCATGCTCTTTGGTAAGCTGAAAGAATAGAACAAATTATATGCTGAGTGCTCTGCCGACTGCTTTAGTCAAATGTGATTTAAGGGTAGAAGTTCCTGCTTTAAACCATGACATGGTTAATAGGATCATAGTGCTACTATTCTGCTATCGTGTTCTGAATGCATGATTTGCAGATGAAAGCAACATTCATATCTTTTGACCCTATAATCCCTGTTCACTAGCTCAAAGGAATTCCTCTTCTGCAGCCAAATATCTGAAATCAAAAGGCCCGCTTGCAAATAAGACGCTGAAAACAGCTATAATAGTGCTCCCTGTGCTAACATTGACAATATTAGTCATCTCCGCGTGGTTTTGGGTGCATAAGAAGCTGAAAAGAGGTAAGCTTTACTTTGGATGTTTGGGAACAAAAAAGATGTATTAACATCCTTTCAGAATTGTCATGTGCAATTATATATGTTCATTATCATTCACATGAATTTATTACTTTGATGTTTGATCCAAACAAGTGTTTTGAGATCATTTAAAGCACACTTATCTTCTGAATGTAACTACAGCCTTTTTTTATAATTAAATTTGGAAAGGAGCCGAACTCCAAGTTCAATAGAGCCAAAGCCCATTACAACCATAGCACCGATACACAATACACCCATAGAGCCAAAACTCATCATTGCAACTGCAAAATTGTCACTGTAATATGATAAATTTTACCGAGTACCATTTAGTTGCTCAGTTTTACATGCACAAGATTGCTACCGTTTGACACTTTGCTTGCAGATTGGGAAGAACAAACTGAAAGAGATCTTTGGACGAAAGATATCAGAAGAAAGTGATGCAAATTCAGAGTTACCCTTTTTCAGTCGTAGTGAAATTGCTGTAGCCACTGATAATTTCAGTTTAGCTAATAACCTTGGAGAAGGTGGCTTTGGAACAGTGTACAAGGTATGGCAAGCTTGGCAGCAGACACATGATCCTGTTCTAGGATGAGACTGTAGAAATATACCTTTCCTAAAGGTTATGTTCAGCATTTGCAATTGTGGATGCTAAATCTTTGTGGTTTCAGGGCCGATTGCGTGATGGGCAAGAAATTGCTGTGAAAACACTGGCTCAAAATTCAGGACAAGGTATACAAGAGTTCAAAAATGAAGTTAGGCTGATTGCTAAACTTCAGCACAGGAACCTTGTGAAGATGGTGGGCTGTTGCATCCAAGGAGAGGAAAAGATGTTGATCTATGAATTTGTGCCAAACAAAAGCTTGGACGCATTCATTTTCAGTAAGACGTTCAATTAACAAATCATGTTTATGCAGTTATTAATGTGTGAACGCAAGAAATTTCAACACATACTTACATATCAGTTTTATTTGTAGAGGAAGAAAGACGGTCATCCTTAGGTTGGAGAAAACGTTCAGAAATAATTCTGGGGATTGCTCGAGGGATGTTATATCTTCACCAAGACTCACGAGTAAGAATCATCCACAGGGACTTGAAAGCCAGCAATGTGCTTTTGGACAAAGACATGGTCCCAAAAATTTCAGATTTTGGCATGGCTAGAATAATTGGGGGTAACCAAGTTGAAGATAACACAAATAGGGTGGTCGGAACCTAGTAAGTGAATTACATTCATACAAATGCAGCTTAACAAGGTTTATGAGTAATTTGTTTGATTTTTCTCTCTCATTACAGTGGATATATGGCACCAGAATACGCACTTCAAGGATTGATTTCTATTATTAACAGGGTTTATGAGTAATTTGGTCGGAACCTAGAATATGATCTTTACAGAATTTGGAAGTCTATTATTATTGATTTTTTACAGTGAAGATATGTGAATTGTTCTTATGTATATTTTTATATGTAGCTTGTTACACTAAAACAGAGGGTGTTTTTTAGTTTTTTCTTTATCTCTTTTTTGGTTTCTTCATTCTTACCCGTGCTCGTGTCTTTCAACCCACTTGTGTTCCACTTGTGAGTAATTATTGATTTACTAATGAGCTTTTTGCTTATTTACCATAAGGCAGCAGCCCAAATGATACGATTTCATTCTTCAGTTAAAGTGCAACATCTTTCATAACAGTTAACATTGTCAGATATGTCTGTTTATATACCACCTTCAAAAGCTTGCCGGCAGTGAAAGCTTTGTGAGCTGGATCCATGATCTGGCTTGGGTACTAGATCGACTACCATGTAAAGCCTTCGGATTCACCCCCAACGGGGCATGTTATAGATGCCTTAAATCTGAGGAAATCCCTGAAGTATTCCGTAAAATATTTTTCCATAGAAACTTGGTTGGGTGGTGGAGGGAATGAGCAGTTTACTCTGAAACGTGGAGATTTCATCTTCTCTGTTTGTTCTTACACAAGCTTGCAGTGCTTTTGCTTGTGCATTACAGACTAACCGAGTGACGGTCAATGTGCCTCATGCTGCGGCCTCTTGGCCCTCTTATCTTTCTATGTTCTGTTGGTTTTCCATGAAATCTAGACCAACAATCTGAGTAGTAGTTTTCATGTTGAGCAACGAAATAGAACTTCCTTCTCCTAGCCACCTGCATTCATCCACCGAGGGAGCTCACGGGGATACGTATCCGTCATCGTCCAGTACAGGTGCTTATTCTGTAATGAGATGTCAGCTAGCAGTACCATCGTTGAAAGTCGCTGGAAGCTGGACCTCAGTCCTCAAGCATATGTTTGCTTTTGTATGTAAGAATATGATCTTTGCAGAATTCAGAAATTTTATAATATTGAATTTATTTATTTTTTTGGCATGGAATTTATAGCATTTCATAGTGAAATATGTGAACTGTTCTTTTGTATATTCTTTTATGTAGGTTATTGTTACACTAGTTGCATGAGCAGTCTCAAACAGATGTAGCCAATAAATTAATATTGTACAGGTAAACATTCCTTCTGTTTTCAGAATTATCTTGCTGCGCAGTCTACATTCTGTAACATCTTCAAGAGAATAGCAGGCAGAGTTAATAAACATAAAACCAAATATAAAAATTACAAAAACAAAAAAATAAATAACTGTCATTAGTGCATTTGAACCACCAAGAAAGCCTTCAATTTAATCACCTGTATAGTTTTGGATATACCAAATTGGATATCTATTTTATTTGTAATACATTCCTCATCATCAAAAAGCTTCAATTACTCTTTTTCTCTTCTTAATTCACTAGTTGGGTGTTAGTTAGTTAGTTAGTTATTTAATTCACCTGGCTAGAAGTCCACCATTGTTCCCTACAGAGGATGGGGACTAAAAGCTCAAACCAACTTTCTGGTGCCTGGTTTGTAATTAATCCAAATTATACAGTAGGAGACATGGTATAAGTAGTATGTTTTCTCTCCGGCCCCCTTAAGAAAAAATCATGGCTCCGTATTTGCGAAGAGGTTGACGTATTACCAAATATATTAAGATTACATTTATTACCTTAAATGCAGCAGCTACAATGAGAACCATATATATCTAATATTATCAATTTAGCTCAACTGGATTGATGGGCTTGTCCTGCATTGTACGAGTTTGGAAAAATGCTTCTGAGAGTGGTGTATTTGTTTTTCTTACTGCAGTTTGGTAGCTCCATTGATACTTTAACACCAGAAAATCCTCTAAAAGACGGTGAAGTTTTGACATCCAAGGGAGGAAAGTTCACCTTAGGCTTCTTTAGCCCTGGAAGTTCCAGGAAACGATATGTTGGAATGTGGTACACCAAGGTTGTGCAAACCGTTGTTTGGGTTGCAAACAGAGATAAACCCATAAATGATTCTTTTGGGGAGCTCTCAATCAGTGAATATGGGAATCTCAGGATTTCCTCGCAGGGAACTGTCGTATGGTCCACAAAAGTATTGCCAAACGACACCAACAGCACATCATGTCAGCTCCTAGATTCTGGAAACTTGGTTTTGGCTTCAGATAATGGCAAAAGTGTAGCATGGCAGAGCTTTGATCACCCAACAGACACTGTGCTGCCTGGCATGAAGATGGGGCTGGACAAGAAAACTGGTCTGAAACGTGACTTCACCTCTTGGAAATCCACAGATGATCCAAGTCCTGGGAACTTGTCGTTTCGAGTTGATCTAAATGGGTCTCCTCAGTTCTTCTTGTATCAAGGTTTGGAACCTGTGTGGCGGACGGGTCCATGGGTTGGCCAAAGGTGGAGCGGAGTCCCAGAAATGAGCCTTTTTAGTCACCTCTATCATTACAGTTATATCGACAACCCAGATGAGATAAGTGCAAGCTACTCTATACAGAATGATTCAATCATCTCCATCTTTGTGGTGGATGGCTCTTCTGGCACAGTTCAAAGGCTTATGTGGATTGAAAGTAGCCAACATTGGTTCCAGGAATGGTTCGCCCCTTCATTGAATTTTTGCGATCAGTATAGGCATTGTGGTGATTTTGGCAGCTGCAACACTCAGTACAGTACCGGGATATTTGAGTGCAATTGTTTTCCTGGGTAAGATGCTTTACCACAAATTTAAGTCTTTGCTATTTATGTTTGTGAGTTCTGTATATACTCGGTTTTAAGCATCCTTTAGCAATAGCTGGTAGTTCTAGTAGTTACTGCTAAGAATTAAAAGCATTAGTTGGTCCGCTAACCATCATTGATTTACTCACCTGCTAACAGAATCTATTAGTTCCCTGACAAAAAAAAAAAGAATCTCTATTAGTTATTAGTAATTCTTTACTAGTGTATACTCTATCCTAATATCCTTAGATATCACTGTTAAAGTTTAGCTGTTTCAGTGTTTGGTTACATATTTTCTCGGCTACTTGTGACAGGTATCAACCAAAATCACCACGAGATTGGTTTCTGAGAAATGGATCACAAGGATGTGCAAGAGAAGAAAACAGGTCCATGTGCAGAAATGGGGAAGGGTTTCTGAAGTTAGCAAGTGTCAAATTGCCTGATACGTCGAAAGCTGTGGTGAACATGAGCATGACATTAAATGGGTGCGAAAAAGAGTGTTTGAGGAAGTGCTCTTGCTTAGCGTACGCAGCTGCTAATGAAAGTAATGGAGGCAGTGGCTGTATAATGATGCACGGCCAGCTGGTGGATACCAAAGTTTATGGCAGTGGGAGCCTAGACGTATACATTCGGGCTGATGCAGTTGAGTTAGGTATGAGCTCATTAAATAAGCTAAGTATCATTCAGTGGGCAAATTGTTGGTTACACTCAATTAGCTACTCAACCCAATAATTGGGCTGTAAAATATCTGTTGGGGGCCTCTTACAATAAGCAAGGATATTTTTTAGATTTGCGAGCATCCAAGATGAATACTTCCAGGTATATCCAAGAACCATTGCAGTCAGTGATGGCGCCTAGCAAATCCATCCCAATACTGTATTGTCTGTGGCTGTCTCATATCCAAGTTTCTAGCAATCTAGTTGTGGTTAAGTTGTGACAGCCGGCTTTTCTTTTCCTTATGGGAAATTTATCTGCCGCTCACGTGCCATCCACGCGAAGGTATTGTCGTAATTTTAAAGGTAGAAACTTAAAAGAAAAAGGTCACAGAGGTACCCCATCCAAAACTGAAGATCCAAATATTCACCTGATTAGTTACTATAATTTGCAAATACTATTATGACATGGCAAATACTATGACGATGAAGTGGAGCTACTATAGTTTGGCTTGTTCTGAATTTGTTCTGCTGATGAAAATGACATTATGGTTGCTTGTTATATTGTGATCATATAATTCTTGTATACTAGCTCAAAGGAATTCCTCTTCTGCAGCCAAATTTCAGAAATCAAAAGGCCTGCTTGCAAATAAGAGGCTGAAAGCAGTTGTAATAGTGCTTGCTGTGCTAATATTCATGGTAATGGTCATCTCCACATGGTTTTGGGTGCATAAGAAGAAGAAAAGAGGTGTGCCTACTTCTCACCCTTTTTCTTTCTTTTCTCCGAGTGACCTCTTCTTCTTCAGCTTTAATTTAGAGTATATGTTGGTAATGCAAACATGTATTGGAAGCCATTGTTCAAATTTTAGCTTATGTTCTTTGGTCTTTCTCTTTCTTGTTTTGTGTGTGTGAAAAACAAAATGTCCCACATTGGAAAGCCAAAGAACTTTTGAGATGTTTATAAGTAAAAGGCTTCCTTTATTGGTTTGAAGAACTACCCCCTATGGATTGGGCTAGAGTTGGGCTTCCCCACGCGCGCGCCGCCGCCGTCCGTCCGGCTCGGTTCGCACGCGCGTCGCGGTGTGGTGTGGCCCATCTTTTTGGGCGAAGTCCATTCGAAAGTCCAGTTTTTATGAGACTTTTTCGTTTGACAAAGTCCAATCCACGTTTTCAATCTTTGTTTGAACGGTTCAAAACAGCTTTGCACGTTCCCTGGTTTGTCTCCCCCATTATCTCAGTGGGTTTTCATTCTGGTCAATAAATAAACGTTCCTCTGAGCAGTTTGGCAGAGAACAGAAAAAAACCATCATCTTCTTCTCTCAAAAATTTTTTCTCTCTTCTCTGGTTCTGAGCATTCTTTACGAGTTCCATCTTCTGTAAACCGAGTGCACAGTTTACAGAGGCGCTGTGTAACCTTGGGGGGCGACGTCTATACTGATTTGCACCGTGATCAGGACGAATTTCGCTTCTAAGGCAGTGATCTCATTCACGCCACGGCTTTACATTAAATTGATATTCGCCCAACATTCATCAAATCGTTTTCTCCTCTTTTGTTTCAGTGACAATTATTTTTCAACAGTATATAGGTGCTTATCATTTATCAGGTTATACTTTTTTTTTTCTTTTTTTTTTTGTCAGACAGGTTATACTTTTACATCCTATATATATTTGAAACATGTCTTATTATACTAGCATATGCTCAATACCATTACCATTTTAAGGTTTTACTAAATACTGTAGTCAAAGTCACTGCAACATCGTCACTGTTTTCACAAAGTTTATCGAGGAACATTAATTGTTCAATTCTATGTATACATGATTGCTACCTTACCGCTCATGCAGAAAAGGAAAAGCAAACGGAGAGGACCCTTTGGACAAAGGATTCCGAAGAAACTGATGCAAGTTCAGAGTTACCCTTCTTTAGTCGTACTGAAATTGCTACAGCCACTGATAATTTCAGCTCTGCTAATAAGCTTGGAGCAGGTGGCTTTGGATCAGTGTACAAGGTACTCTTTCTCTGTGTTTATGAATCAAACATTACCTAGTGGCAGCAGGCGCTCTGGCGCTAGAATTTCTTTCTGACAGATCATGTTCAATATTTATATTTATTTACGAATGCAAAATCATGTACAGGGCCAATTGCCCAATGGGCAAGAAATTGCTGTGAAAAGACTAGCTCGAAATTCAGGGCAAGGTATACAAGAATTCAAAAATGAAATTACACTGATTGCTAAACTCCAGCACAGGAACCTTGTGAAGATGTTAGGCTGCTGTATCCATACAGACGAGAAGATGTTGATCTACGAATATGTGCCAAACAAAAGCCTTGACACATTCATTTTCAGTAAGACATTGATTCAATGACGTTTGATGCCACTTCATGTACATTTTCCAGTAGAAACTGGTTTTCAATTGAATACCTTTCTGTTGATGCTGCAAGAACTTTCAACTTGTACTTACATATCAATTTTTTTGTAGAGGAAGAAAAACGTTCCTCTTTAGATTGGAGAAAACGTTTAGATATAATCTTGGGGATTGCTCGAGGGATGTTATATCTTCACCAAGACTCGCGATTAAGAATCATCCACAGGGACTTGAAAGCAAGCAATGTCCTTTTGGATGAAGAAATGGTTCCAAAGATTTCGGACTTTGGCATGGCTAGAATATTCGGCGGTAATCAAGTACAGGAAAACACAACCAGGGTTGTCGGAACTTAGTAAGTGCATAACCTTACATACTTCTAAATATAAAAAAACACATTGTAGAGTAAACAGTTTTTATGACTAATCTGTTTAACTGTTCCTCTCTTATTACAGTGGATATATGGCACCAGAGTACGCACTGCATGGACTGATTTCAATAAAGACTGATGTTTTCAGCTTCGGTGTTTTATTATTGGAAATTATTTATGGTCGAAAGAACTTGGCTGGTTATTCTCCTAATTATCCCTCTACTCATTTAATTGGTCAGGTAAGTAAATGAAATTACTTATTAATATTAAGCTCATTTTCCAACAAGTGGTTGGTCAGTTGCGCAGTTGGTGTAAGTGGTTCGGCACTCTCATTAACCAAGGTCGAGTATTCAAATCTATCCTGATACATGTTGCAATCCTCTTACAGGTTTGGAACCTTTGGAGAGAAGGCGAAGCATTAAAGACTGTGGGTATACCACTGAATGATCCTGATATAGATGAGGAAGTTTTGAGAAGTATACAGATTGGGCTATTATGTGTGCAAGAATATGCAGATAACAGACCAACAATGTCAGAAGTAGTTTTCATGTTGAGCAACAAAATGGAACTTCCCTCTCCCAACCAGCCTGCATTCATTGACAGAAGAGGTTACCGCAATGTCGATCCGTCATCATCTAGTACTGGATCTTCTTCTGTAAATGGGATGACAGTTACCAACATGGTTCAAGGTCGCTGAAGATGGAATTGAACTACATACTTACTGAAGCATATATATGTTCTGCTCCTATATGTAAAAACATGATGTTTCTCTGCTTTTATATGTACAATACATGCATTATTATTCTTCTTATATAGCTTGTCATCGCATTTATAAGTTGGTACCCTAGATACCCTACTAGTTGCATTAGCACCCTCCACAATCTGAAATAGCTAGTAAAATTAGGAAAAATTCAATACATAACACGAACTATAATTTACGTGCAAAAAATTAACATCAGCTATACTTTGTGCAACACCAAGTATTTAGGTTAAAGTTGTGATCGTAAGGTTATCAAGAGGTGCACGTTCTTGTGTACCTAGTTTGATCCTTCTGGCGAAAACAATTGAGCTACATAAAGGAGTAAGGATGAATGGGATGAAGAATATAATGATAGAAGGTGATTTGGGGGGGAGTAGGGGCACATTCGTTGGAAGATTTAGAATATTATGATTGATACTAAAAAGGATTTTTGCTTTTTGGACAAGATTGATTTTCTTCATGAAACCAATTCGGTTGATTTTATGGCCAATGTTGGTAATAATGAGTTTGAGTGTATGTGGTGTTCGATCAAATTATTTTCACAAGTCTCTTACCAAATTTTCGATAAGAGACGCTTTAAGATAGCATTCTAATGTGTCCTGATTTTCTTACCTTTTCAAAAAGAATAAAATAAATAAGCCATTTCGCTTAATGCATCCAATTTAAACAATTTCAGCTCCATAATGGATATTAAGTCATTATTAGTTAGTGAGATTATCATGACAAATTCTCTTTTTGTACCGATAAATCTAATGTGGTGTTTACATGGGAATATGCTATGCAATGTAATCTACAAGTAAATGTGGGGTGCAAATAAAATGGGTGAGGAGACCAATGGGAAGAGGAAGATTGTTTACATAATCCAATATAAACATCTTTACAAGGGATTATAAATTTGTAACGAACCTCATTCTTCAAATCTCTCACCTGTCCTCAGCTCTCCTTCGCATTCTCACCCCACATTTACTCTAACAAATGGTGGATTATATTGTAATAACCATTTCATCCAAATAAACAAGCCCTAATAAAAAAGAATGCAATTGCAACCATATCTAATGAAATTACGTTAACATCTTATAGCGATGATTTTTTGGGAACATTGAAACTAGGATATGAATGAGTAAATAGAAAAGGTAAACAATTAAGTGCATGGGAACAAACTAGGATATGAATGAGTATACAGAAAAACAATTAGTACAAGTAATTAGGGTCTGTTTGATTCACCTTAATTTTACTTAAATTCAATTCAGTTCAGTCCAGTTCAGTTCACTTTAGTTCATGTGTAACTTTATTAGTCATATAACTTTTTATTCCAAAATAATTTCATGATGAAAATTATGTCCTCGGAAAGATCTCAAAGCATACTTTCAAATGAGTCCAATCATAATATCTATATATTAGAGGCATTTTCTGACAGCATTGGAGGCGTCCACCTAAGCGAGTCATTGTAATAGAATATAAATATAAATATAAATTAGAAATATATGTTTTGGAATCGAATATATATACTAAAGTTGTACTTTCCTAAATCGTTAAAGAGTACACTATTAGTTAGAGATTTTGGTATAGAATATATACTAAAGTTGTATTTTACTAAATCATTAAAGAGTAGACTATTTAGATTTTAATAAGCATATAACTTTATTTTTACAGCTTAAAAAATTAAATTTCTTACACCATTGGAACGAGTACGAAATATCCTTTAAAATGAGACTCATTTGTAGTAAGTTCTATTGATTTACAACATAAGATGCGTCCACCTAAAAAGGTACTTAGTAATTAGCTTGACAAGCTGAGACAACTAAAGAGTTGCAATGTAAAAATAAGAGAAAGGATATGTATATTAGTTACAAAAGTTTAAAAACCGATCTCAAGGTAAAATATAATAAAAAGAGTATGTGTACAATAAAGAAAATAAACGATGGATCTAAAATGATTCTAGGTCCAATCTTTAATAGGAAACTTTACCATTATCACGTATAGTTTTATAACTGTGCGTAATATACTGATCCCTCGTGTTATTTTAGGGCTCCAATTTATATTCCCTTCAACTTTATAATTATTAATGTACTCCCTCCGGACCACAAATAAAATTACATTGGACTTTTTGCGTTCTTCAAGGCAGTACTTTGATCGCATATAACTTTGAAAAAACAAGCAAACATTAAAAATATGTGTTGCTATTCTAAGGTATAGGTCTAAAACTTCTTATTTTTTTAAAAAGTAGGTATGTATACATTAGACATTTAAATTGATTTTACCATAAAAGAAGGATTATAAGGTTAGTTGTACACTTATATCAACATAAGAGCATTGACATACCAACATCAAGCATAGAAAGACTTTGAAACTATTACCTCTTGAATCATGTAACATATGGGATGAGTTACTTAATAGTTAATTGAATTTGATGATAAGAGTTTAAATTAGATAAGATGCTCTATAAAGTCATAGGAATCTTATTATATGGCATTCATGATATTAAATGGAATTTATCCATATATTACTAATAGTTTTCCATAAGTGATAATTACACTTTGATTTTTCGATTAGATTAATAATCATGTTATATTAATTTAATTATATAATCACACTCGTTGCAACGCAGTCCGTGCAACACACGGGTATACTCACAGGCATCCACCTATATGTTTGGACGAATTTAAATTGGTTAACGGTCAAGTTCAAAAAATCAATTAAGTTCAGTTCAGATCAGTTTTATCCAGGTGAATCAAACGGAGCCTTAGAGCTTGGCAAATGGGCGGGTCGGCCCACTTAATAAATGGGGCGGGTCGGGGCAGGTCGGGTCAAACCGACCCGTTTTGGCCCGTCTAAAATTTAAAAAGTGTTTTTTTAGTAAAAAAATAAATAAATGTGTCGCCCATTTACGACCCGCTATATGACCCGCTTAACTTTTAAATGGGCAGGCCCATTTTAACCCGCCCATTTATAATAGTAAGCGAGTCATGACTCACTAATAGGACGGGTCGAGACGGATCAGTTAGCGGGGGCCCGCCCACTTACCCACCTCTACAAGTAATTATGACAATTGGCATTGATAACCGGTGACCTTACACAGTTACACTTTGCAATCCACACAAGAATCACGTTGGCGCCTATCGTGACTCGTGACGTTTTCATCTAGACAAACACTCAAACTCCATCCATATGTATTTCTTTCTTGCTTGTCCATCTCTTTCTCATGTCAATTGTGCACCAAAGGGTCAATTTTTACCTCTTTTTGAAATTCGTACACTTATGTTTGGTATAGAGTAGCTATTTTCAGTGCGTAACTTTTATACTGGAATTTTGAGAATTTAGAAAATTATTTTTTAAAAGTTCAACCTCAAACTTTTCAAGTATATTATTAAGTTACAAAAAAAGATTGTAGCTATTTAACTTAATTTTTAATTGAAATACGCTGAATGATAGAAAAATATAAAAAAAAAAAATTGGGAGAAAATATGAGACCCCACTTTAATAGTAGAGAGGACTTAGGGGTAGGTTTGGCAGTACAGGGTGGTGGGGAGTCATGCTTGGTACCCAAAATCTGTGGATTACCCTCCAATGTCCAGTAAGAGACCCTTCAAGCCTACCAAGGACCCAAGAACCTACCCCAGGGGCCTCCCATCTCCCCTAAGAGTGTCTCGTGCGATGTGGTGCGAAAATAACCACCTTCATTACGGGGCCTCCAGGAAACTCAAAAAACGTGGATTATAGCCTTCATTTTCGACTTCGCGGGGCTTGGTGTCATTTTTTCCCAAAATTCTCCCGTGGGTCTACCATGACCCTAGAGGACCATCGTGCCCCGGGAGCGCCATTCGGATCCCCGAACGTCGATATCACCCATGCCTTCCAAATCTTACATCAATGTCCTGTAAAACATCCTTCCCAGCCTATAAGGGACCTGATAAGCGACACCAAGGGCCTCCCATGTCCCGTAGGGGTGATCCGTGAGATGTGGTGCGAAAATAACCACCTTTCTTTTGGGGCCTCCTGGAAGCCAAAAAACATAGATTATAGCCTTCTTTTTCGGCTTCGCGGGCCGGGGTCTAGGTGTCATTTTTGCCCAAACTTTTTCGGGGTCTCTATCATGACCCTAGAGGACCTTCACTCCCCCATGAGGGTCATTCGGATCCCCGAACTTTGATACTATCCATGCGTTTTGTGTACCAGTTAGCTCTTACACCAATGTCCCGTAAAACGCCCTTCCAAGCCTATCAGGACCGGATAAGCGACCCCAATGGCCTCCCATGTCCACTAGGGGTGTCCCGTGTGATGTGGTGCAAAAATATCCACCTTCGTTCTGTGGCCTTCCGGAAGCCCAAAAAACGTGGATTATAGCCTTTGTTTTCAGCTTTCGGGGGCCGGGTGTCATTTTTGCCCAAATTTCTCCGGGGGGAGGGGGGTATATCATGACCCTAGAGGACCCTCGGCGCTCGGAGAGGGTCATCCGAATCCCCGATCTTCGATATAACCCATGCCTTCGGTGTTCTGACCTTTACATTGATGTCACGTAAAAATACCCTTACAAGCCTATCATGGGCCTGATAACAGACCTCGGGGGCCTCTTATGTTCCCCAAGGTTATCACATGAGATGTGGTGAAAATTATCCACCTTCGTTCCGGGGCCTTCTGGAAGCCCAAAAAGCGTTGATTATAGCCTTGATTTCCTGCTTTCCGGGACCCGATTTTCGTTTTTTCCCAAACTTTTTCGAGAAGTCTATCGTCAATATAGAGTACCATAGGTGCCTCGGGACGACATTTGGGTCCCCGAACTCCGACTTTACTCAAGGGACATGGGACATGGGTCACCCAGATTTTATTTCAATAAATTTTTGATGTACTTAGTTCATTTCAATCCATTGCCTACTATGATAATCTTTGGTCGAAAAAACTTTATAACAAAGTATTCTCAAGTTTGTTAATAAAAGGCTAATAATCGTTTCCTTTTTGTTGGTGCTACTAATAATCGTTTCCTAAATACTCGATCAAATATAGATCAAAGTTCACAGTATGATAATCATAATAAGTAGAACTATAATGCAATAAATGATTAATATCATTTAGGGGTAGATACCTCTAATTTTTATAGAAATACGATAAGCCAATGAATGGTTGTATTTTTATTTTTTTTTTGTCAAAAGCTAATATACGGCCAGTGAATAACTATGATCATGACTTGAGGGCATCCCTCCCCCAATATTTCATCGACTGCAAACTCCACAACTGTTTACTCTAATTTCGACTTGGTCACTAAAGAGGCTCGACCCAGGTTTGTTAGGTTATACTTCAAGAGCTACTCATAGCATGTGAGAAGCGAAAAGATCGTAAAGGTACCTCAGCTAATCCCCTTGGCTCACTTGTCTAACAAAATCTTTAATTTGGAGATTCGATCCGTCATGCATGGTTCAATCTTCTCCAACGAGACAAACAGTTCACCAAGAAAGAAGTTTATGCTTAATCTCTTAATTCTTAAATGTCCAGACCAAGTTTATGTGTAAATAATCTAATATGTAGAAATTATGTAGAGGATGCCCATCGTCTTACAAATGTTGCAGTACCTCAGGGCATCTCAAATAATTTCTATTTGTTTTTTTTCTTTTTTGCTTGTATTACTTTTGGCAATTAAAAAAACTGAAGACATAGAAAGAGAAATCACATACATAATATACTTAGAGTGTATTCTTCTCAACTTATTTAAAAGCTGGTTCAATTTAGTGATCTATTTTTTCTCACACATAATATTATTGAGTGAAGTTCAATTCAATTCGATTCATGATTGAAAAAACACACTCTTAATATATCCAGTAGCTTTATCTTTAACTATTTATCGCCCCAAAAAAAAACACACAAAAGACGGTTTTTTTATAACTTTTGCTAAGACGATCAGTCATTTTTTAGTGAAATCTCATAATAAATGACCCTTATATTGCTAATGAGTTGGTCTCAAACAAAACTTGTTACAGAAAAAATTGAAAAGAAAAAAAATATATATTTAGCTATATCATCTATGCTTTGCTCACAGATTTGGACGTATCTCCGGACAGTTGACTTTTTTTAGTAAAGAGAACAAAAGGCACTGACTTCACTGTATCAGTCTACCACTCTACCCATTGCAATGAAGAAGAGGTAGAGATAGACAATGAGGGGTAATAAAGTCAATTTACACCAACCCAACAGTGCCCGTTATCCAGTATCTTCGCATTCAAACGCCATAAAAACCTGAACAAAAAGGACCGTTCACATTTCAGAAATTCCCATTTTACCCCTCCTAGCACATTACCCAAAACCATGCTTTTTAGGCGTCATTTGTGTAAAACCCGGGCCACATTCATGACTTTTCCTACCTCCTTCTATTCCCGGCCAAGCAACCGACAAGACTTTAAAAAAAGCAAAAGAAAAAAAAAAAAACAGTCCTCGTGTAAGACTAACTCGTACTAATAAAATACAGTCACTTATTATGAACTATGAGTTGGTAACACTTAAGGTGTCTTTTTCGGAACTTACACGATCAGTTTAGTTTAGTTCAGTTCAGGTGTACATCAATTTACTGATTTTAAATTCAGTTAAATGATGTTCAATTCAGTTCAGTGATGCTGAGTTCAGAAACATGATTTTTGTCTCTCATACCAAGTTGTGTTCAATCAGTTCAGTTGTATTCAGTTCAGTTAAGTAGTGTCCACTTTAGTAATGGTAGTTTAGTTCTCATAAATCCAGCTCTAATAAACGCACTCTTAGTTACTTAAAAGTGACCCATATCTCACCAGAAATTATGGAAAATACCGCATTTTAAAAGCTTTTGTGAAAAAGAAAACACCACCACCCATTTTATCAAAATTCCAAATTTACCCCTCTCTCATCTATTCATCACCTCACAAAAGATTATTCCAAGTCAAATACAAGCCCATTTTAGTCTTTGACACCTTCAAATACCAACGTCACGTGTCTCTCTTTCTCCACAATGAAATAATAAATATATACTTTCTCCTTTTTCTTCTTCATTTTGGTCCGTTCTTTCATTTTTGAGCATCCAAAAAAACAAAACAAAAACCCCATCAAAAACTCCCCAAAACCCTTCTCTTTGTAGAGAGAGAGAGAGAAAGTACACAAAAACAAAATGGCAAATGAGCTTCCAGAGTACTTCAAGTGTCCGATTTCTCTTGAAATTATGTCAGACCCAGTTATACTCTCATCTGGCCACACCTTTGATCGCCTTTCAATCCAACGGTGGATAGATGCCGGTCATCGTACTTGCCCAATTACCAAACTACCCTTACCTGACCCACCTCCTCTCATCCCAAACCATGCCCTGAGAAGCCTCATTTCCAACTATACCCCTCAGTTTCACTCCACTGAGTTGACTCAGCCCGAGTCGCCACCGAGTCAACTCGCTAAACTCGGTGCCCTTATATCCTCCCTTACCTCCCCGAAATCCTCCCTTTCTACCAAACTCGACTCCCTGAGTCAACTCGGTGAATTGTCGAAATCGAACCCGAGTCTCCGCACCCGGCTCACTGAGTCGGGTGCGATATCGGCTGTTTTGCGGTGTGTTGACTCGTCCGAGTCGACACAGCTGCAGGAGATGTCACTCTCTTTGCTGCTTACTCTTTCCCTCGACAACGACGACAACAAGGTTGGCCTTGTTGCCGAGGGGGCAATAGGGAAGATCGTCGACGCGCTGCTTTTGCCGAAAAGCAGGGCGTCGACGATCGCGGCGACGGTTCTCTTAACGAGCCTCGCCGTGGTGGAGGTGAACAAGGCTACGATCGGGGCGTACCCGGGCGCGGTCCGCAGCCTTGTTCACCTCCTGACTGTAGGGAAAGGAAGAGAGAGGAAAGAGGCGGCGACTGCGCTCTTTGCTCTCTGTTCCTTTCCCGAGAACCGAAGACGGGTGGTGGACTGTGGAGCGGTGCCTGTATTGGTCAGGATGGCGAGAGCTGGGCTCGAAAGGGCGGTCGAGGTGTTGGGGTTGTTGGGGAAGTGCAAGGAAGGGAGAGAGGAGATGGGGAAATATTGTGATGATGGGTTGGTGGAGATTTTGATTGGGTTTGTGAGGGATGGGAGTTCAAGAGGGGTGCAATATGGGTTGTTGGCTTTGAATTGTTTGTGTTCTTGGAGTGGGAGAATTAAAGAGGAGGTGAAAAATGAAGGGGTTTTGGAGATTTGTTTGGGGTTGATTGAAGATGATAATGATAAAATTAGGAGGGTTGCTTCAAGTTTAGCCAACATTTTGCAAGAGAAGAATGCAAATTAACAAAATTGGAGGTGAGTTATGGGGTATTTATGATATTATTGGTAATCAATAGCATAGCTCAAATTAAGCAAGGGAAAAGTTCAAATTAGCTAAAAGAAAAGGAGTAATTGTGAATTCTACTACAAAATTGGGATATGTTAAAATTGGTCAAATATTTTACCCTTTGAAATACTCCCATATGTTTAGTTTTGGATAGTTGGTTTTTTGTTTTTGTTGTTGTACAAAAAGAGAAGGCAAAAACAGAGAAGCTTTCTTGTTTATTTTTCTTTTCTTTTCTTTTTTGTGCTAATCTTTTGTAACATGTACATTTGGAATAAAAGGATAGTTCTTGGAATGTTTCTGATGATGGAAAGATGGGATCTTTGCGTTTCTGAGAAAGGTTTTAATCTTGTTGCAACAACTTTTGAGCAAATTCTGGAAATGGGATTCATATCTATGTAATATAATACTATAATTTGTGTACTTTCCTTTGATTTGGGAGTTAATCTTCATCATAATTGTATGAGTGAGTTAAGTGTACTGGAAATAGTGGATCAAACACTAATTTGTTGACTTGATCATGATAAGGTGGGGGCTGCTAATAATTAATCAACATATATATATATATATATATATATATATATATATATATATATATATATATATATATATATATATATATATATATATATATATATATATATATATATATATATATCCTTTATTGTACTAATCTTGGATGATTGTGTTAATGCTTGTGGATCAAATCAAACACCATTATTATTTATTTGTCAAATCTTTCATTCTTGGAACAGGGATTGATTTTTGGATATGGGTTTAATTGGGTTAATCAAGCTTCACAACCAACAAAACAAACAATAAGACAGCTCTTCTTGGTACGTGATCTTCCAAGCTATATGACGTAGTGGCAAATGGTGAATCTATAAAAGTAGTATCGAGAGATGTAATCGTCTTGGATTTGATTTCTAAGTGGCACATTTCGTAACCCAGAGAAAGCGTAATCCTTTTTCTTTTTATATCTTCCAGGTCTAAGTTGAATTAAGAATTTGAGATGGGTTTTTCGATTTCAAAAATTCTCAAGATAACAGCGATTGGTATGGTATGATTCTGTTGTGGTCGTGTGGTTGAAGCCAGATTACCAAAGTTATTAGGTGGCCAAATCAAAGGCGAAACAAGGTTCTTTTTGTGCCCCCCAAATAGTATGGATGTGACATCACAGCAAAAATCTTTAAAACCCATCAGCAGATTGTTCCTGTACACAGTACACCTTGTCATTTGTTTTGACTCCATGTGAGGGGCCATCTAATCTAATCCTACAAAAAGGTTTTGCCAGCTTGAGCTTCATTGATAGGGAATGATATTCCTTTAATTCGTGGCTCACAAGTCACAACTCACCAAGTGACTTCATTGTCCAAATTATTATTTTGGATCAATTTGAGAATTTTATCTAAAAATGTACTCCTATCAAGCTACAATGGGAAAGTATTGCACGCGAAAATTATGATTTGCACTCATTTAATAGACCTGGTAAATGGGTCGGTGGATATTTTGGTTCGGGCTATTGGTAGGTTGGATCATGTCGTGTCTATGCCTGGTCGAACTATTCAATATTTTCCAGGTTCGGTTTTAGTGTTGGCCTTCGGGTTTGGTAAATTTTATTTCCAATTTTCGAGTCGGGTAATTTCGGGTTCAAATCGAGTATTTAAACGATCGATTATCGAGTCGGGTCAATGACACGGATTAAATTTGAGTACGTGTTCTTCTTCATTTACTTAGTAATTAGTTTAGTTTAGTAAATCAAGTTCAGTTCAATTCAGTAAAAGAGAATTCACTCTTATTATCTCCTCACTACCACTAGTCATAGCCTCATAGGAGTAAAGAAATGTGTAACAAGGTTTGGGGTTGGCCTAATTTGGACTAGTTTCACAAATACTATAGTGACTGATGAGTGATGATGGTCCAACTAAAAAGAATAGAATATTAATTCGATAACTAACTACGCCAATCGAGTAATTTAGAATCAATTCTTATGCCTCCTGTCTACATTTGTTTTAACATTTTTTATTTGGGGGGCAAGCTTTGTTATGACTTGTTATTGTTAACACTTAACACTACTGGATTAGGTAGGTAGTTCATTATCCCACCGATCTTTCCATAGAGCTTACTTTTTTAAACGTGTCTTTGGACTTTGAAAAACTATCTACTTCTTTTGACTGACATACTTTCGCTTTTTAAATTGCTCAATAGAAACGCAAATAGAAACGCAAATTTACTTTTGATAATCTGAACCACCGTTGGCCTTATAGCAGCATTTGGAAGAAATGCTTAGGGACTGTTCAGTTCAAGAAAACAAGGGCTGTTTTCTAGAAATTATTCTCTAGTTCTCTAAATTTTTGGAGAAGATGTTCAAATGACATAATTTTCTAAAAAATTTCCATGAAATCAGTTTCACTTATTTTTTTAACTTTACTAAGGGAACTTGAAAACATATATTCAGATGTTCTCAGAATTTCCTTTGTAATGTTTGAAGTTTTGGGAATACCATTTTCCAACTTATCACTCTCCCCTTCTACCACTGACAATTTGACATTATTGCTCCACCTTCATTCTTCCTCACTGCTTTTATACACCGCCACGCAACCACCGCCGGAGGTAGCTCCGACCATTGATCGACTGCGGTAGGGGCCGGAAACCCGACCGTTCAAAACACCAGTTGCCGGCGACCACCCTTATGGTGGTTATGCGGTTCAAATAGCTTTAATTCATTGTAGATCTGGAAAAAATCGCACACTCTCTCTCTCCTCATCACCCATCTCATAACACCCTCCACTACCACCAATTTTATCAAATTAACGCTCATATTCCCCACATAACATCTTGAAGAACAAAAGCCCTCAAACAATTTCAAGTAATCGTGCTTATTTGTGCCTCAAATCACAATATTAAAAATCGGACATGAACCCTAATCGTGCTTCAAACTCTTTGCCACCAGTTCAGAAAGAGAGAAAGAGAGAGAGGTGATTTGCGGATGAGATAGAGGGATATGGGTTGTGGAGGATGGTGGGTTGAAGTGTGAATGTTATGGTGGTTGTGGGTGGATTGTTGGGGTGTGGAGTGAATGTGGAGGAGAGAGAAACAGAAAATGGGGGAGTGAGATTTGAACACCTTTTCCAAAAATAAACCTGTTTTTATTTTGTTTTCAATTTCAGGGAGAAGAGATAGAAAATAAGAGATGGAAAACAGAAAATATTTTCTTGAACTGAACAGGCCCTTATATTCTAGGAATTGAAGGGTGATTTTATTATTAGCCAACTCAATAGTATGCTTGTCCTGAAAGGGGTAGTGAAGTTGGTCGTGGGGTTGATATTTCCTCTTTGCTGAGCTTGTCTACAATATTTATCTTGTTGGCTTGCCTGTGTGTGTGGTTTGCAGGCTATTGCATACACTCGGGGTTTATCCGGTGCACACTGGAAGAGTAGTGGCCGAGGGTTCCTCGTATCAAAAAAAAAAAAAAAACTCAATAGCATGCTTACATCTTACCAACAAGGGTGGTGGTTATATGGTTCCAAACTTACTTTTAAGTGTTTTGGTAAGGCAAAGTCATGGGTCCAAATTCTCATTCCCCCATGTCTTATTGTGTTAGCTGGCTTTTAGGAATTATACTAACCCCTTGTTGGTGCTATGTTGACAGGGTCAGTGCTTGCGCTGGTTGTTCAGTTAGTCTGAAATATTTGTTGAACACGAGAGTTCCAAGATAATGTAGCGGGGGGTGTCTCGGTCACCTTTTACTTGCACCCTCTTTTAGAAGAGCAAAAAAAACTCAATAGTATGATTGGCCAAAACATGAATATCAGTTGAATAGAAATGTTAACAAAAGAAAAAAATGAACTTAATTGATACTATGAGGTTTATATGCCATAATAAGTTAATAACTAGGAAAATTGACTAAATAAAGGAAGGAATTGATCATGAGATAACCATATTGAGTGTGTCATCTGCATAGATTTTGGATGAAAAGTGTTTGGGGTGGTGCATCTTCGATCGTGGGAGGTCCGGAGTCGAGTGGTGGAACTATGGTGGTGGTTGTTGTCCGGTATCTGCAAATGAACTCCGCCTAAGGGTGTTTTTGGGGCCAAAGCCTCCGACCTACAAGTATTAGCTCAATATAGTATGTGGAGTGTAGAGAGATTGTAAGTTAGGATTTACCTTCTCCTCTTAAGGATTTTATAGTAGATTGTATAGTGGGCCTTACATAATGGGCTTGTTTGTGGGTCGGAGGAGCCAATTCAAGGGTTATGTAGAGGAAAGGGCTTGGTCCAGTTCCTCATATCCAATCAAATAGTCTACCGTCTCCTCTCATCTTCTTTCAAGTCTAGACTTCGCCCTTTTAAAAGGAGAATTTTGTGTCCGCTACTGTGGAGTACCAAGGTTTACATAATCCCAAATTCTTTACATTTTTCTGTCAGAAATTATGAAGCTCTTCCCCAAAAACACCTACATCAAAAACTAGTATACTTCGAAGTGGAGTATATATAACATGTAAAGCGTGCAATGGGTATTTTATTAAGAGCAACTCGCAAGTTTGGATAATGTCTACTTCGTAAAACAATAAAGCTGCACATAAGATATTCTAGATTGCATATAGATGTTACCATTGTATACATATATAATGCATAGTGAGTAATGATTTCGTGCACTGGGTACAGCACCTTCGTAAATCAAATGTTATGACATGTTAGATACTGACATCGAGAACAATCCTTGTCATTAATTCACCTTTGATTTTTATCAAATAATATATTGATTTGGGTCTATTGAAAAATCTAAGATATTCTTCAAAAATATCACAAAATATTACCACTGTTTGCATATTCCATCTTTTCTACACAGGAAGTCGAGATTGATAAAGAATATAACATTACTTGGGCCTTCAACCATTAGCTTAATATCATGTGTTGAAACCAATTAAATCACAAATTTAAACTGATGGTTGAAAGCTCAACTAATAGTATATTCCTTATCAAAGATACATATTCGTTCATACATGAATTCACGTGTGGAACTAGGTTGGTCTAATTAATCTATTCACATTTGTATGTGGCAAAGCAAATTAAGTAAATAATCTGCCAGATTTTTCTCCATAATTTTTTGCCAGGTATGTTGCTACATTACCTTGAGTAATAATCAATAGGTTGCATTTTCGCTTTTCTCAAAAAAAAAGAAAGATGGTTTGCATTTCAATAATATGTTGCTATTTATTGGTTAATATTCACCATTTTGTGCGATAATAATCCATGATGATGTTCATGCACAAATCTGCTGCAACAACATTTCAACAAATTAATATCAGCAATAATTAAGGATTTGTTTCATCATTAAACAATTTTGCTAATAACTATTTACAACTCACCAACCCCAATACAATATCCTAATAATTACCAAAATTAATCATACAACCCCATTTAGTATTTAATGATTAATAGAAAAAATATTCATCCAATTAATATTCATTAGACACTATTTTCCTACAAGAACATATTGATTTTATACCCTTTATGAATATTTGCAAACAATATATTGGTCCATAATTTTCAAATCTTGCCATAAATTTATATTGTAACCCCATCACACCCCCTATATAAACTAATCCTTATAGGGCAACACAAACACATCAAGAAACAAAGCAACTCTTTTTCCTTTTCTTACAATTTTTTTGATCTTCATATTTGCCATCACCATAATGACAAGGAAGAAGGTGAAGTTAGCCTTCATCACAAACGACTCAGCCCGAAAGGCAACCTACAAAAAGAGAAAACGAGGTTTGTTGAAGAAGATGGATGAGCTAACCACCTTGTGTGATGTCAAGGCATGCGCCATCCTTTACAGTGCATATGAGGCACGATCAGTGGTGTGGCCCAACCCGTCGGGGGCTCGAGATGTGATCTCGAGTTTTAAGAGGTTGCCTGAGACGGAAAAGGTGAAGAAGATGGTGAGTCAAGAGGAGTTTATGAGGCAAAGAATTGCAAAGGCACATGAGCAACTAAAGAAACAACAAAAGGAGAATAGGGAAAAAGAGATGGTCCAAGTTATGTACCAATGCTTAACTGGTAAAAGCATACAAAATTTAAACTTGTTGGACTTAAGTGATCTTGGTTGGGTGATTAATCAACATCTAGGTGGAATTTATAAGAGGGTTGAGGGTTTAAGAAAAGAGAATTCTCGTGATAAAATAATTTCTAATAAATCATCTCTACCTTCAGCTCAATATGTTGCGGGACTCGAACCCATGTCTGGGGGGCAAAAAGGGGATTCAGAGGCCATGCAAATGATGATGCAACCATGGTCATCATTCATGGACATGATGGGCCCACCAACAATGCACGATCCCCCTTATCAACATGCTCCTAATCATCATAATCGAATAGGAATGGGAATAGGAGGAGGAGGATTACGAAACGGGTTAAGTGGTGTGGAAAGTGGTAGCAGTGCTAGTAGTAGTGGTGGTGGCGGTAACAACATGAGCAGTATGATGATGATGATGATGATGGGTCAGTTTGGTGAGTATCATGGACATGGGATTAATCCAACTTTATGGTCTAATACTTACTTTCCATGATGGGAATGGGATGATGTTGAAGAAGAAGAATATGATGATGATGATGATGATGATATACGATAAGCTAATTGAACAACTTTGAAGCTTATTGATATTATTTTATTTGTTTCACTTCCTTCATAATTTGAACTTCTCTCAAAATGAATACATATTTTAGTTGGATTTTTTGTTATTGTAAAAATGCAATATTGAATTATAAAATTCTAATGTTCAATCGACATTGTATTTTGTTTACATTATTTGTAAATTAAATCTCTAATGGGAAAAGGTTTTCAAATGCAAGCTTTTTTATACAAATTAAATGAAATTCTATCAAATTAAGTGAATATAATATTCAATTCCTTTTTCAATTAGCCAAGCTATCATACGAATAATGTGGCGTAGAGCCTCTTTCAATTTTTCCTCTATTCAATTTATCTTTACAACCTTGAATTAAATATAAAAAAATCGTCAAAGCTCAAATCTCTAAACGAAAATCATGGGTATATATATCACGGAGAATGAAATTTATCTGACAATCTAAATTGGGAGGGGGGGGGGGGGGGAGAGAGGTTTGAAATGATTAAGTATCGATGGTTATTAACTTGTTATACATTTATTTTACATTGTCTAATTAATACTCACAAAATATATTTAGTGAATTGGGACCAAAAAAAAAAAATTAGTGAATATATTATGGGCATGGGGTTATAATCCTGGTTTGTGGTCAAATGATTTCATCCCATCAAACCCAATGTCCCAACTCCCATGAACGGGATGGTGATAAGATGCACGATGGTGATCATAAGCTGCTGTTTTTGTTTAAGTAGTAAACTTTTATGAATTACTTGACTCAATTAATTCATTTATTAATCATAATGTAAATTAAGCATGCATGTGTCGTCATTTTCGCTCAAAAAAATGCATGTGTGGTCATTTTGTTTACAATACTTGTATTTTTTCCCCAACAGGATATTAATCATCTAACATGACAAAAACATATACTTTTTTTTTTGGTGGGAAAAAACATATACTTAAGCATAAATGTTATGAACCAATGCAAGCTAAGTTCACAAAAGAATATAAAGAAAAATTATTATATTACCAACACAATCTTCAGTCTGCAAATATACAATTTGTAACGCAAGTTTGAAGATTTTTTTTTGTTTTTAAATCATTTAAATTTACTCCCCATTTGATTAATAAGTTTACAAAACAGTTTAAAGTAATTACAAAACAGTCTGCAAGCGTAACTTTAGTTTAAACTTAAAGCTGTCGGAGCTAGAAATAAAAAATGAAAGAAAATTCATTATTAAAAAAAAAGGTGAAAGATCGAAAAGGAGTCAGTTTACCTATGTTTGAGATGAGAGTTTTATCTAGGATCACTTTTTATTTTCCTTTATTTTATAGACATAAGAAGTACTCATATCCTATCACTTCATTTCTTTTCTTTTTTTCGTTTTTTTTTTTGTACTTCTTATTTCTTATTAAACCAAACAAGTTGTAAATTGTCCTAGATATTCGTCATTTTAGCTATTAGCTAGTTTATGGTGTATGTTGAGAGATCTTTATATATAAAGGGTATTTCAGAAAATTTAATATCTTATTAATATACTGAAATTACGAATTAGACTTCGGCACAAGTTGGGACATGAAAATAAAAATATATTTAGTGAGGTTATAATTTTTTTATCGAGTATTAACTTGTAGACATGTTACGGTATAACGTATAAGGAGCTTCAAAATGTCATGTAAACTAGGTAACATTTGATCTTCTTTTTCATTTTACACGACAATAATTGTTTTGAAGGTTGTGCAAAAATTTTGTTTAGGAAATGAATCATCTTTAATTGAAGATTTACTCATTTCCGCATTATACAATTGGAGTGAAACTGGCAAAAATACTATTTAACTTGGGTGGAATAGGCGACTATATAATTAAGGCATTTGTCATAAGAGGGTCGTTTATTATTACTTTGTCAAAATCACTTTCCCAAAGTAATTGGTATTCTACCACAACAACATATTGTTATTTGATCTCTAGCAAAAACAAAGTGTGAAATATGAGCCATAGACTTAGAACACTGTTTTTTTTTTTTTTTTTTTTTTTTTACCTTTCTCGCTCTCAATCAACCCGAGCAGACAGATGTGTGATTTCGAGTCGCTGACAAGCAATAAAAGAGAAGGAAAAAGAGATCTTCATTCGCGGAGTAACAAAGAGATATCGGAAGAGTACAATGTTAGATGGTATGGCGGTGTATGTTAATATCTTCTTTTTCATAATTATAGAAAAAAAATAGTCCTCTATTTTTGCTAGAGATAAAATAGTGATTTGACTGTTTTTGTAATTAAGGACCCCGAGCGAACGCTCACAACCGTTGCGACTCCATGTCAGGTGGGGCTACCCGCTGAGTTTAAGCATATCAATAAGCGGAGGAAGAGAAACTTACAAGGATTCCCCTAGTAGCGGCGAGCGAACCGGGAAGAGCCCAGCTTTAAAATCGGGCGGCCTCGCCGTCCAAATTGTAGTCTGGAGAAGCGTCCTCTGCGGCGGACTGGGCCCAAATCCCCTGGAGTTTGGGGGCCCGTGCGCTTGGCTATTGTTGGAAGGTTATTTCCATTTTTTGTTGTAGTTGGAAGGTCTCTTCTGGGCTAGATCATGAGTTCCGGGCTTGTTGGTTTCGATGGAGAGCGGGTACTCAAACCTGCAGTGAAAATAGGCACATAGGGAAAAGAAGCAATAGACATGCCCGACCGACCATAACAAGATGCACAAGACATGACATAGTAATATGCACGGGGTAAAGGGGAATTGACATGTAAACACACAGGGACTCAAGACACTAAGAAACTATGTACACATGCATGCCTTTGAAGGCGACTTTAGTACTTATGCAAATATGATGTATGCAGACTCTATTGACTCACAGCTCCATGCGGCCTAGCCTACATGCACGACTCTCCTATAGGGTATGAAGAGGGTCTTCATATGGGAAAAGTTTTTGTGATCAAGAATTTTATTCCTGTGGTGATCTTGACAGAGTATGAGACAAGTGGACAAGACTGGGTGCAGTCAAGGAAGAATCAGCCCCCAGTTTGATGTGTGGTTCTTGATGGTTATGACCTACTCGAGGAGCTATGGGTGTTGATGCAGCGGTACAAAATATCCTACCTTAATGTATGGGGATGAAGTGGACAACTTTAAACGTAGCGGGCAAGGAACTGACTCATTCTGAAAAAGCCTCCAGTTGGAAAGTCTGTGTGCAAGCCTACGAGAAAGGCGATGAGTATGACCTCTAGACGACTGACCAAAGAGCTGCTTAAATGAAAAACAATGCTCTAAATCCATAGAAGTTTAAGTTGCCTCAAGATATTGAATTTGTTTTTTTTTTCTTTTTGGTTGCCCTAACTTTTGCCTAGGCCGCCCTTTCGGGTTTTCAACCTACCGGGCTCATTTTTTTTAGCCTTAGATGAGAATGGTGGAATGGAAAAACTCCTTATGATCATGTGACAAAGTGGTTGTCGTGGCCGGACCTCCTTGAGGTTTCCTACGTATCCAGTTTGTGGAATCAGGCCAACGTAGTTCAGGACTATACAATTGAATGGTCGTACCTCTTGGAGGGCTTTTGGGTTGTAAGGTCAGGCTAGGTTAAGATGTCAAAGAAAGGATAAAGGCTCAAATAAACCCAATGTAATTCCCCTCCCCAAAGGTGGTTTAGGGATTAATGTTTAGGTAAGGCCACCGTTTGGTTGTGCTTAAAATGTTTGCACTCTTTTGGATCTTTGATCGTTCTCGATTTTTTTTTTCTCTTTTTTTTTTTTTTTTTTTTTGCTCCTGAACTTTTGAGTTCTCTCTTTTTTTTTTTTTTTGGTATTTATCTCGGTGGATCTTTTTATAGGTCGGTCCACCTTGCCTAGAAGGTTGCTTCTATTCCCATGCCGCGCACACCCATTTCCCGGGTAAGGATGATGTGGTTAAGAAAGGAAAGGCTATGTGTTTAAGGCTCAAAGGGTTGCAAGTGGTAATGATGTATAGGGTAGTAAAGGATATTGATGTGAGGTGCCAAATGAATGCCTCCTGTCCTCGGCACGGACGGTTCAACTGTATGTCCTCTATTGGGATGATCATTAGGGAGTTTTTGTTTGATGTTTTCCACAATGAAGGCTTTCTTTTGAATTATTTATTTATTTTTTTTTTATTCTGTCATAGGCAACTTAAATTCGTCATAGGATTGAACAAAAACAATGATGGGAATCAAAATGCAATCTTTATTGAATCGAAGAAAGGCATTACACGAGAAGTAAGCTAGACTCTATGGACGAATTGAAAAGACAAACTAGATATCATTAGATTTGACTGGACTCAACTAGATTTGCACACTAGGAGACTTCGACTCTCTTCAACTTCTCGATCACGGGCTGTTTGGCAGGGATATGGAGGACATCCCCATGTAGATACTCGCGTTGTTCACGACTTAAGTGGAATTTTTAAGAAGGTTATCTTCAATTAGGATGCCCACAGCATAGAGCCGGTTGTAGGAGTCAATTGGTTGATACTTGAGGTGTTCCTTGTAAGCAGGTTGCAGGTTCTTGATGAGTTGGCGGATTTGATCAGTTTGCGAAGGTCCGCTCGACTAGTTTGGCTATCTTTAGCTTCCAACGCTTAAGGAAGGTAGTGAATCCCTCTTCTTCTTCTTGTTTGGTGATCTTTAACTTTTGAAGGGTCATAGGTTGAGCAACATTTTCCTTGTAGCGTGCAAGGAAGACTGTAGTGAAATCTGACTAAGTGCGGTAGTCCTCCAAATTCAAGGTGTAGAACCAACGACGAGTTGGGGCATCAAGAGTCTGTGGGAACAAGTGAATGTAGATATTTTTGTCAACTCCTCTTAAACCCATGGCAGTAGTGAAGGCTTTGAGGTGGTCTTGTGATTTATCAGTTCCAGTGAATGTCGGAACCTTGGGCATGGAGAATTTGGCTGGAAGCTTGCCTTTGACTTTGAGATTGACTTTACCAACATTAGTGTGGTAGTTGGCAAACCGGCCGCTGTTTTCGAGCACAGAATTAATCTTAGCTAGCTTGGCATTTAGTCCTTCTTCCTCAGAGTCGGAGTCAGAGAGGACTCTTGCTTCATCCTCTTTCTTTTTTCCAAATCTTCAACCTTGAGTCGCACCCTTTCCACCTCACTCATGAGCTCATCAAGCCTGTCGTTGGTGGTTTTGACCATGGTGAAGTTTAGGGGTGTGATCGGTGAGGTAAGGGATGTATTGAGTGTTGGCAAGTTTTGTGGTGGTGATGGATTATGGAGTGATGGCCTTTTGGAATGTGGTGGTGTCTTGGATGTAGGTTGAACACGAACCAATCTACCGGACGATCGAGCCCAACCATTGTCACCATAATTCTTCCTCGAGCCCCCAATCCTGAACACAAGTCTCAACTTAGAAAGACGCCAAAGAAAGGACTTGAAAACAAAGACTCATGATTTTTAGAAGACCCTCGATAGCTCCTAAGGTGAATGAATTTAAGGACGTCTATATGAACTCGAATGCATGATGATGACAATGCAATGACAGAGTTATGACAACAATATGCAAGATGCATGGTGGACTGACATTGACATGCATGACAATGAATTGACGCAAAATGACCCTAGAAGACTTATGATTGACTCGTCTACACTTCTAGTACATGAGAGGTAGTGAACAAATGGAGACATTGATGAATTCAAGACTTGGCCATTTGTACAAATGCAGTACAAAATGACGACAATGTATGCATGACGATTATTTATGAATCCTAGCATGGAGCGTCTAATACATACAATGCAATGCAATGCAAAGAAATGGAAAAAAAGAAAGTAAAAACCTAAGCCTAAATGCCCGATTATTTCCCTTCATATCAAAGGAAAAATGAAGTCGATGAACGAAAATGAGAAAAATAGGAAAAGACAGACTATCCTATTTTTGTAAATGTTTCTAGACTCAAAGAAAATGGAAAATGGGATAAGTAAAAAAAAAAGAAAATTTTGGCATTTTTTTTTTGAGTTTTCGATTTTTTTTTTCGGCGTTTTTTTTTCAACGCTATTTTTTGTTTTTTTTTTGCTGTATCTGAAAACAATAAATAAAAAAAAGGAAAATAAAAGAGGTGGGAGAAGTGAATTGGAGAGACTGACTCTTTTTTTTTTTTTTTGCTAAAAGGTCCTAGAAAATTGTTCATGACTTCGACGCTATATGAAAATATATCATCAGGGAAACGAGTGCTCATTGAATTGAACTCTCGCACTCTTTTTTTTTTGGGCATTAGGAACTAGCTAAAAATAAAAGAAAAAAGACTCCTAGCACGTAAGTACATGTTGGCACATAGTCACGGTATTCATGCATTCAGGCAAGCATTATAACAACGCAGTTTATAGGCAAACATGTGATCAGACGGGCATTACAATGCGCATGCACAACAGGCAAGCGAATGCACGAATGTGGGTTAGAGGCTTTTGGCTCCTGTGAGGTTACCATGACTAATTACAATATCCGTCCGACGGATGATCGACATATAAACTGTAATTCTTTTTCACCAACAAGAGTCGACGAGTCATGGGTGAGGAAGCGTCGCTTTGCATGATAGGACTATTGTATATTCCTTTAGATATACGGGTTGTCTACGAGTTACGACACAAAATTCCTCGAGGGTCGATGAGGGTCAAAAGGTTGCGCCAAAGCACATGCAAATGACGCAAATGATGCAATATGGAACATGTTATTAAACAATTAAGCAAACTTGACTTTCGAGTCTCATCCTCTTAAATAAATCCCCAGTGAAGTCGCCACTGTAAAGACCTAGGATTTCTCATCGCTCCACGGAATGCGTCCTTATAGAAAATTTTGGTAAGCTGGGGGTTTAGATAAGTTCAAGGGACCATCGAGTTAGAAAAGATTTTGTAAAGACTTGAATTGAATAAAAACCATGAAAGAGGTCACAAATCTGCTATCAGCGTTTCATCGAAGGGACAATCCAAAGGGACAACCCAATAGCGCGACAAGTGAACTGATCATGTTTTTAGAAAGACTCTCGCTCATATAGAACATATGAGTACCCAAGAATAAAGGGGGAGGCGAAGGTATGAGGTGGGAAGGTGTTAGGCACCCAACTCGCCCGTTTTATGACGGCCTCTACTAACTCAAGTTTGCTTAATAATTTAAGAACATAATTCCCATGCAAAACCGGATTAACAACCTAGACGTAGACTATTAATTGGTTCATCACAAGCATCACAACATTTATTAATGACCCTTATTTAGACATGCATTCGATTTGACAAATTGGGCAGCACAACGACTAGACAGACAATATTTAGGAAGCAATAAAAGACGTTAGACTAACATGATATCTACATTATGACTACTAGAAAATAAACAATTAGGCAATTAATTTAATTTGAGCCCTCAAGAGTTAGTACACGAACTGTAGGCTATATTTGACAAGAATAATTACGACAAGATCTCAAGTTAAGAAGAAAGAGGGAGAAGCTCGGTGTGAATACTCCCGAGAATAGAATAGAATTGTTTATGGAAGAAAGAGGGAGAAGCTTAGAGTCAACACTACTGAGAATAGAGGGTGTCAACTGTAGACTGTGTGATTTGAACTGAGGGAGGAGGGTCGTATTTATAAGTGCCGGAAGTAGGGCTGGACGGCTGAAAAGGAGCCGAAAATTGAATTTGGGCTGAAAAAAGAGTCGGGCTTGAAGCTGAGTCAGCACCGCTAGCGGCCCTGGATTTTCAGCCACGGCCGCTGACGGCTGTCAGCTGCCAGCTGATCCAGTCTATTTTAATTTTCCGGAGGAACTTTAGTGTTCCGAAAAAATATGAAAAGACCGTTTTACCCTTGGATGGTAAAAAACGGTTCTACCCCCGGTTCACAACTTGGCGACCGGGAGTCGGAAAAAGGCATAGGAGGTGTCGTTGGAAAGCTCTTGAATGAGGCTTTTTGAAAGAGACTAGAATAAATGAGTGTTTAGAGGAAAAACCTGAGACGTTATCTTAACTATTAAAACAAAAATAGCGTTCAAGTTTATAAATTACTCCTTTCATCATTGGGCTTTTGCGGAGAAATCTGAAGGCGCTTTTTGGGCGTCTACACCCTCTGAATTTTAAATATTCGTTTGCAACCAATGGGTTTAACACCTTCAGGCAATGAGACACGCTGCCAAACGTCATTGTCATTCATGGACTTAATCTCATCAATCATGGCATCAATCCACTTTGGAGAATTAGAACTTTCCATGGCTTGATGAAAGGTGATTGGATCATCTTCCACAACTTCAAGGTCTGATTGCATACCCAATTTAACTATGGAGTAGAATGTGACCTAGTTATAGAGGAAAGTTATAGATACAAAGGAAATAAATAGTATATTGTGCAGGAGCAATTAGTATATGGGTGGTAAGTTTTAGATTTTGATAATCACATGTCTTGCAAATGTTTCATATTTGTGTGTGAGTTTCACCTTCCGGTGGTCAGTAGTTCACATAGCCCAAAAATAAAACGTTGATAGCTTATGTAGCCAATTTTCAACGTCGATGGTCTACACGACCAAATGGTGAAACGTTAAGGGCCCACGTGACCTTTGTTGTATTTAAAATAGATCTCAATAATTAGACACATATTCGGGGACAATAAGCGGAACGGCCTCTCGATTTACTTACTGCAGCCCAGAAAGAAAAACATCGTCTAGGCGTTCTCTGTTGCTCTGATCTCCTCTACACGCCCAAGGCCTCTGCTCTCATCCAGCAAGCTCTCTAACAAATGAGCTATATGGTTCCATCTAAATTTAATTAATTAATAAATATTTTATTTGACAATTCCATTTAGTCAAGAATTTGACCTTTTGTTAGCTCCAGCTTGGCTTCCTACTTGGTAGTGTTGGCACATGTTTTTTTCTCTTTTTCTTTTTGTGCTGATAGTACTTCATTCAAACCGAGTACTTCACTTAGCGGGATTTGTAACGGAGGGTTTTTAAATTTCTGGGGTTCTTTTCCCACAAGTTTTTTGAATTTTAGGGATTTTTTATAGGAATTCTTTCTTCCACTATTAGTTTGGACGAGTGGCATTAGAACTGGACACTATCTTCCTCAGAGCTGTCGTAACTTAGGCTCATCGTGCATGCTATGCTCGCGGGTTTTCAAAATTTCGAGATTTTTCGTAATATTTCTTAATTTTTTGAAGTCCGAATATTTTCTTTTTCAACTGATTAATGAATTCTAGATAAATTGAAAATGACTTGGGAATTCTACAAGTTTCATATCTTTGTGCATAAGCGCGTGAGTTGTGACATGTATTTTATGGAAAATATAGCCTTCGTAGAGAGAGGATTTCATCCATCGAATCAAGTTATAAGATTAAAAGGAACCATTAGATTAATATGGCAATTGCTCCACAAGGGTATGATGGAATTTAGGATATGTTGGACTTCTTTTCATTCAACTCCATAGTCTATCGAGATTTACACTTTACATATGACTCTGTTAACGAAGTTCATAACAAAGTTTCTAAGAGAGTCACAAAGATTACCCTAATAAAATCAGATTACAAAAATTAGATACCCAAATTGAGATTATTAAAATGTGAGGTACCCTTTTTAGTAATACCCATTATGGAAATTTTCCTAATTAATACTGGTCATTTTACCATCTCATCCCATTAAATCATAATCATAATCAATCAATCAAATCAAAAAATATATATAAAGGAGGCATTTTACAGGCGCCATGAGGCGTGCCAAGTAGGCGAGAATTTTAATAGCGCGTCACCTAAGCGAGAATAAGGACGAAAAATAACAGTTTTAAAACATTTAGGAGTCTTAGCATCCACTAAAATTTTATGAGGGTTAAAACAGATATTCGTCATATATTCAAAATCATATATAACATTTTCTATACTTCTCAAAAAATAACAAAAATTACACAACCAGATTCGGATCAAAAAATACTTTAAAAATAGATGCATTTTCAATATGTTTAAAACATATAAGGAGACATTTTTCGGGATAACAGAGGCACGCTACGATGTCATGCTTAATTATAGAGATAGCCTCATAAAAGACCTTTTTTTTTTTTGAAGAGTTTTCAAAGATGGTACCAAAAGCAAATTAATTTGAGTCAGTATTCTACTCTATTCTATCGATATTAGTTCATGATTTTAATATTCTTTTATTTTAGTGTACTTGAAATATTAAAGTAAAGTGTATTTATTGACGAAACGTATTTCGTTCTTAACAAACAAAGATTCTTAGAATATGTGCTTAGTTGCAATTATGCATAAGAAAACTTCCTTTTTTATAAAAAGTGGTAATAAAAAAACTAACCTATTCCACCTCAAATACTGATGCAATTGATGTCAATAGGAAGCTACGTACATATGTGATAAAAAAAAAAGTAACGTATATTCATTATACCCTTAAAAACAAATTGCGTAGAATGTACAATAATATTTACGGGTGAAATGGATGAAGAGTATTAGTATTAGAGTTATATTGACATTAGAGTCCTAATGTGAGCTTTTGAATCTTCTTCCATATAACTATGTAACTTATGATTGATGTCTCTTCAGCCTCCACTATTTGTAGCTAGCCTCCCTCCCCCCCCCCCCCCAAACCTGTGTTTTATGGTGTATTTCAGTTTCTTTATTTTGTTTCATATGTAAATCTCACTCCTAGACTCTTAGATACCATCTATTTTATTATTTAATCTCCATGATCATGTGTTTTATTTTAGATATTCATGACCTCATGACTCAATAATTTAATTTTTTGTATCTTAATTGGTGTGCAGATGTGTCCATGTTTATTTATTTTGAGGTACGTATCCGTGTATTTATTTATTTGTAACTATTAGTAATTAACGTGTATGAGAATACAAATTTGTAAACTTGCATCAGTCATTCTCTTCTGATTTAGGAGCGTGTATTTTTTTTTCAATTATTGATCTTTGAGCAACGGTAATGGGTCATATAAACTCCAACACCCCCTCCCTCATCTCCCCTTCTGATTTGTGAATAGTACTAATCATATATTTATGTTTTTCACCAATTAATTCCAACCTATAGCTTAATGATGTTTTCTTCTTTTGGGGCTAATTAATTACTGAATATTATTTTTGTAGGCATTCACATGTTTTTCCATCCATCAATTGATGCCTATTATCAAATACTTTCATGTAAGATACTTCTATGCTATGCTCATGGGTCACAACTTCATGCTTTTTTTACAATTTGTGCATTGCAATAGGCTGTTTATGTATCAATTTATTATTTAATTTAAGTTATTTGCAGAAGTATACATAATTGACATGTTAATATGTTATATCATATCTTGCAAGAGGGTATGAAACATGCCATCTAATGATGATCTACAGGTGACACTAACAATAATTATACATGGTACGTATTATGAACATGATATTTAAATCTTTTTGGGATGTAAGGTGGCCTTTTTTCCTTCTTTTTTTCAATATTGTTTTTGTTTAACCAATTGTGATTGATATTACTCTTATGCTTGAAGAATATCAAAGCTCAATATAAAAGGCAATTTGCGTTTGTTTACTCTGGAATAATATGGGATAGAACATAGAAGTATAAAACAATAATACTCTTGACATGGAGAACAAATAATTAAATATAGATGGTAATTAATCATGAGGCAACATGCATTGTGTAGTTTACATTATAACTTACCAACTAACGTTGATGACTATACCTATTACAAAAAAAGAAAAGGTATAATTTTCTTTTTTGAAGACAAGTTTCGTATATTTTTTAGTTCAGGATTTCTTTAGCATAATTATTATTTGGTAAATATTTAGTAAAACAACAAAATAATTATACGATTTGGTATAATTATATGATTTGTCATATACAAGTTTATCAGTAAGAGTGGCAATATATATACAAGTGGTCATATGTACTAAGTACTACCACACGTAAGATACTACTATGAGATGAATTTTCATATTTATTGTGTTTTAGGGTTTTTTTTGTTTTTGTTTTTTTTTTTTTTTTATCGAAGCTGTATTTGGTCTAGATCTCTCTTATGATCGAGCTATTTTTTGTTATTTTATTGATCAGTTGGTTTTGCATAAGGCCGCCCTACACGGTAGGGCATGCGCGTGTGGAATAGATATGGGTAACGCGCGTCAAGCATGGGCCGCGCGACCCAGTTTTATTTTATTTTATTTTATTGTTTATTCCGAAATCTGGTTAATATATTTTCCTTGCTACATTGTAACATGGAGTGAAAGTTGTCTCATTGGTTTGGGTGGTCTATAATCTCGCGCAGATCCTATGTTCGACTCCGTGCAAGCACAACTATTTCAATTATACTCTTTGCACTTTCCTTTTCTTTTTCTTATTATTTTCTATTTTCTATTTTCTATTTTCTATTTTATCTCATACGTTTTCACTTCCAATTTTCTAAATTTTATTTATTTTGTCTTTTTCTCCCCTTTTGGATTATATGAGATTAGTTACTACTCTTTTGAAATTATTTATATTTTCTTTATCTTTTTTTCCATTTTCACTAAAGTATACATTATATTTTGATCATCAGAGCGAGATTAACTATTACTGCTTTCTCAATAAACTAACACTAGAGATTAATAAATTGACACTTTAGTTTAATGAACTCAAATTGCATCGCAATAAACTGACACATGCCTTAAATTAAACTAACACTGATTTCTCAATGAACTAACACTAGAGACCAATAACCTGACACTGCAGTTTTATGAAGTCAAATTGCATCTCAACAACTTAAAACATGCCTTAAATTAACTAACACCGCTTTCTCAATGAACTAACACTAGAGACCAATAATATGACACTGGAGTTTTATAAAGGCAAACTGCATCTCAACAACTTAAACATGCCTTAAATTAACTAACACTGCTTTCTCAATGAACTAACACTAGAGACCAATAATCTGAGACTGGAGTTTTATAAAGGCAAACTGCATCTCAACAACTTAAAACATGCCTTAAATTAACTAAAATTGCTCTCAACGAACTTACACTACATCTCAATAATCTGACACAAAATTTTTAAAAAGTCAAACTGTTTCTCAATAAACTAACATGCCTTAAATTAACTAACACTGCTTTCTCAGTTATCTAACACTACAAATGAATAATCTGATATTGGAGTTTTATGAACTCAAATTGCTTCTCAATAAAATAACACATACCTTAAATTAACTAACAGTGCTTTCTCAATGAACTAACACTAGAGATTAATAATCCGACACTAGGGTTTTATAAAGTCAAATTGCAACTCAACAATACTTAAAATCATGCCTTAAATTAACTAACATTACTTTCTCAATAAACTAACACTACATCTCAATAATTTGACACTGAAGTTTTAAAAAGTCAAATTGCATCTCAACAAACTAAAACATGCCTTAAATTAGTTAACATTGCTTTCTCAATGATCTGACATTAGAGTTTTATAAGATCATTTTTTTTCTTTCGTTTGAAGCATTAATAGTTCTTTTCTTAAACTTCAATTTCAAAAAAAAAAAAAAATAAAACTGATGCATAAGAAAAACCAAACCGAAAAAAAAAGAGAATGTAAATTCCAAAAAAAGGAGAAGACAAAGAGAAAACGAGAAGCAAACGAAAATAATACTCAAGACAAGATCAAATTAATTTTCTGGGTGTGGAAATCACAGCAAATCATGATATACACAAGACAAGATCAATCTTATTCTACATCAACCACACAATACACCGCCACCCCACCCATTTCAACCGATTGTGAATTATCTTTGATATCTTAGCACATCGATCAACATATAGACCAAACCTTTTAGTCGGTGTCTCGTGATTTGAACAATTGCTCCTACAATCTCGCAAACTAAACCCTCAACCACGCATCAAGCATTTTCGATTTGGAAAATTAAGACTTCTCAAATAGAGGAAGGAAGAAGATAATAGCGGGGTTGTCGGTTTTGGTGGTTGCGAAATTGCTATGGTCTTGGGTTTGGGGGTTAAGGGAGGGGAGGAGAGAGAAAGTTGTGTGGGTGGACTGTTGTTCGGCCATGGGAGAAGGATGAGAGAGAAAGTGGGTGGGGGTGGGCTGGTTTAGCCATGGGGGAAGGATAGGAGAGAGAAATGAAATGTGGGTGTGCTGGTCTGATTATGGAGGAAGGGGAGGAGAGAGGGGAAAAGGATGAGAAACAAAGGGAGTAGAAACTAAAAGACGCGTGCGCCCTATACCGTAAAGTCGCCGCTTTTAAGTTTTTGCGTTTATTGATGCATCACTCAATGACTTTATTTATTTATTTATTTATTTATTTATTTTATCTTATCGTAGGCTTTGAATTGTCCCTTGCTGGTTTATGTTCAACAAATCCAAGCTATCAAATGCTTGGTTTCAACTATACAAACTCTAACAACAGAACAAGCTACTAAGTTTATACAATACGTTATGCATAGAAGTCCTTTAAAAAACAAGAAACTTTTATGTTCTTTATAGAAAAAGTATATAAATTAGAAATAAATAATAAGTATATAGCAAATATGTTTAACTCATGCATCGCACACATAAAAAATTTAAAGTTTTGGATAATGAAAAAAGAGAGTTTGAATTGTGCAAAATAGTTAGAGTTTTATTAACGTTATAACTTTATCTTTGTCTAATATTCAAACTCGAATAACACAATTAAACGTGTAAGATTATTTTCAATGTTAGTTCCTGTTAATTAAGGGGTTAGATTTCAATAATAATAATAATAATAATAATAATAATAATAATAATAATAATAATAATAATAATAATAATAATAATAATAATAATAATAATAATAATAATAATAATAATAATAATAATAATAATAATAATAATAATAACACATCAAACATGATATTTTAGACAACCCGGGCATCGCACGGGCTTTAAAACTAGTATCTATATATTAGAGGCATTTTCTGACAGCATTGGAGGCATCCACCTAAGCGAGCCATTGTAATAAAATTTTAAAATAAATATAAAATAGAAATATATGTTTTGGTATAAAATATATACTAAAGTTGTACTTTCCTAAATCCTTAAAGAGTGCACTATTAATTAGAGATTTTAGAATATATATTAAAGTTGTACTTTCCTAAATCATTAAAAAATAGGCTATTAGATTTTAAAAAGCATATAACTTTAGTTTCACCGGTTAAGAAATTAAATTTCTTACACCATTGAAACAAGTACGAAATATCCTTTAAAATGAGACTCATTTGTAGTATGTTCTATTGATTTACAATATTAGATGCGACCACCTAAAAAGGTAATCAGTAATTAGCTTGACAAGCTGACACAACTAAAGAGTTGCATGTAAAAATAAGAGAAAAGAAATGTATATTAGTTATAAAAATTTAAAAAGCAATCTCAAAGTAAAATATATAAAAAGAGTATGTGTAGAAATAAAGAAATAAACGATGAATTTAAAATGATTTTATGTTCAAACTTTAATAGGAAATTTTACCATTATCACGTATAATTTTATAACTATACATAATATACTGATCCCCATGTTATTTTAGGGTTCCAATTTATGTTCCATTCAACTTTATAATTATTAATGTACTCCTTCCGGACCACAAATAAAATTATATTGGACTTTTTGCGTTTTTTAAGGCAGTACTTTGACCGCATATAAATTTGAAAAAACAAGCAAGCATTGAAATATGTTTTGTTATTCTAAAGTTTACGTCTAAACCTTCTTTATTTTTTGAAAAGTAGTTATGTATACATTAGATATTTAAACTGATTTTACCATAAAAGAAGGATAATACCTTTGGAATGTTAGTTGTACACTTATATCAACATAAGAGTATTAGTATACCAACATCAAGCATAGAAAGACTTTGAAACTATTACCTCTTGTATCAGGTAACATATGGGATGAGTTAATTAATAGTTAATTGAAATTGATGATAAGAGTTTAAATTAGATAAGATGCCCTACAAAATCATAGTATTCTTATTATATGGCATTCATGATATTAATTAAATGGATTATATAAATATTTATCCATATATTACTAATAGTTTTTTATTAGTGACAATTACACTTTGATTTTTCGATAAGATTAATAATCACATTATTTGAGTTTTATTATATAACCACAGTCCGTGCAATGCACAGGCATCCATCTAGTTCAAGATATGATAGGACCGCAGGGGCAGCTTGCTGCCATATCTGGACACCTATTCTATCTCAAGAAAATACAAGTGTAAACTAATTTGCATTTCAATTAAATCCCATACTATCTACTTCATTGATTCAATCGGCCAGAACTTGCAAGATATATAATATTGCTGCTTTAATTGATAAATTTCATGAAGGAAAAGTACATGAAGGTCACTTTTCCACCATAATCTACAATGCATATACTAGCTCGTACATAAACAGAAAATTGGACTTGTAAAAACTATACCATATTGAAAATCAACAACAAATATAATCAATCAATCAATATATATATATATATATATATATATATATATATATATATATATATATATATATATATATATATATATATATATATATATATATATATATATATATAAAGGAGGTATATTTCGGGCGCAATGAGGCGTGTCACGTAGGCAAGAATTTTAAGAGTGCGTCACTTAAGCGAGGATAAAGACAAAAAATAATTTGTGTAAAACGTTTAGGAGTCTTAGCATCCTAGCCGGTGTAAAATTAGATATTGATAAACAACTACAGTTTTATAAGGGTTATAACAAATCTTTGTCATATATTCAAAATCATATATAACGTTTTTTATACTTTTCAAAAATTAATAAAAATTACACCATCAGATTCGGATCGAAAAATACGTTTACAATATGTTTAGAACATATAAGGAGGTATTTTAGGTTTATTTTTAATTTCTCTTAGCTTTGAGATAGGCCACATAGGCAAATATATTAATAGAGAAAATATAAAAAAAAATGGGATAAATAAATAAGGAGAGAGAAAGTTTAACAAAAAATACAAAAAATAAGAAGTGTTGGCAAACAAATCAGAATATCATAGGACACTGAGTTACGATCACTATAGGAAATTAAGCAAATCTTTAGATTAATCATATCATGTGCAAATACAATCACTATTCAGACTTTTGACTCCTCCTTAGGCCCTGTTCTTTTCGTCGATTCCATGCTGCATTCCGTTCCGTTCCGTTTTGTCCCGTTTCGTTCCGCATTCTGTACTTCATTTTGTCTCACATTTTTTTGAATTATCGGCGCCGTGCCGTTCCATTCCGTTTCTCACCGTCCCGCACCATTCCGTTTCTCACCGTCCCGCACCATTCCGTTAAAGAGAACAAGGCCTTAATCACGTTTACCTTTTTTATGACAAGGATATAAATTATTTGGAATTGGCTCTCAAATTGCCCACAACGAGTAAGCAACTAACCCCCTCCCAACCCTTTCGTTTAAATATTTATAGCTTTTCTAATTTTTGATGAGTGCATATATAATATGATTGTTTAAATATAATATTTGACCCAATCTTTTTGACATGTGCAGATATGTGTCTATCCTTCATTTAAAGATATGCTTCTTTGTGTTTTTTCCTTTGTTGTTGTTGTAATTTCATTGATGGATCTTATCACAACATGTCAAAAGAGGAAGCATATAAAATAGTAGCTTATAGTATGGATGTTATGAGTAATAGCATTCTTTGATGTGGTTATTCGAGAAATTGTGGTTCAAGTTGCTGGACAAAATTTTAGGTGCAATTCTTGATGGTGGCTACATATATTAATAAATAAAAAGTCGGGGTTTTGGGATGGTTTTGATATTATTATTGAATTGGATGATTTTACTTTTATAGGTATACTTCTCCATTCAACAAGTGATGTCTACAATGGTCAGACATCTTAAACTCTATGTTGTACAATATATTCATGCTTTTACAATCCAATTCTCATTACTTTTGTCTTTTTTACATCCAACTTGCATAAGTTTTGCATCCAAATTTTAAGTGTAATCGTGGGGAAGTCATCGCAATAAGTGGTCTACATATACAAATAGAAAAAAATTAAATTATTTAATGCTCACTTAGTTTTGTATTATTGTTTTAGGACATACGACTGGTATCACAAGAGATGGTACAAACTTTTTTTTTTTTAAATTTAATTGTAGTAGAATTTTGCTTTATAACCACATAACTTTTTCCTTACCTAGATTATTAGCTTTATAAACTTTGGTTTATTTTTATTTAGTTTAATTGACTATGGATTTTAAAAGGTTTAAAGCTGTGGGAAAAAAAAATTAGCAACTTGAATGGTTGTTCCTAAGGGACCCAAATCTCTTTTGTATATATATATATATATATATATATATATATATATATATATATATAGTTTAGATCTTCAAGTTGTTTTTTTATTTCTTATACACGCGATTGATGTTATTTTGGCTTATTTACATGGATTTTTCATTGGACAATATGGATGAACGTTTTCAATTAATATATATAAAGGAGGCATTTTATGGGAGCAATGAGGCGTGGCACATAGGATACTAACTAAATATAGAGTTTTCACTTGGGCTAACATTAGTGCATCATAATAATAAGCATTTTTATTGATTTAATATATCATTATTATTCAATCAAAAAAAATATATCTTTGCTAAGTAAAAAAATTTTGGAGTGTAAGAATCGTATAGTTTATTCTTATAAAAAAGAAGTCATGCACTATTTATTATATTTTATTATTGAATTTATGTATTTTTGATCCTGTATATTTAATTTATAATTTAAAAACTATTGCAATTAGAAAATATATATCATACTAATCATGAATTTATCAACACATCTCATGAAATTTGGATAATATATATTACTATCAAACTCATGAAATTATTCGTAACACAATGCATCTTATAAAGAATATTCATTCACATGAAATAAAATTACTACATTAAACTTTATATATTAGTAAAGTTATTTTTCTTTTTTTGTCTGTTTTTTTTTTTTGACGGGTTTTTTTATGGGTTCACTTTTTTTGTCAGGAGGGTATCACTTTTTTATTTGGAGATATCACTTTTTATGTAAAGGGTATTATTTTTTTAGTCACATGTATCACATTTCACGCATGAAACCACCTTATATAAATCTTTGTGCAAAGGATGCAAGATAATAACTTAATGAGACAAAATAGTCTTTCAAGATTTTATATAAATCAAGTTTTTTTCTTTCTTTTTCACCCTATTCATTTTCCTTGCGTTGTATGTATATCTTAATCCCCTTTCTAACTTTGAGAAGTTGTTAATATGACTATAGCGCTCTCCACTTTCTTTTTCTCTATTGACAGTAGACATCTCCCATCTTCTTTTATTGCTTTCTAATTTCCTTTAAATTATTGTAAGAAAATCTAATCTTTCTTTGTTGGAGGTCTGTAAATCTAATCTAATTTAATATTTAGATATAAAATACTGAGACGTGTCATATAGTTAAACAATTAACATAAGATAATATAAAAAGAATAGATGATAGAAAAAAAAAAAAAAAGTAGACATTCCATTTAACCGGTGCATCGTACCGACTTTAAAACTAGGCTTACTCAACTGGAATCATAACCTCATTAGTCCTATACATAAGCAAAGTCCAAGGAGGATTATACCTAGCCAACAAATGCTCCCCAACACACTTAAACCCATCATTTTCCAACCATTTCTTCAACTTCTCAACCTTATCATTCACCACTTCATCATTTGCCACCCCACTAAACTTCACCACCCCATATTTCCTCTCCCCTACTTCCTTGATCACCACTCTCTCATCCAATGGCTTCGGCGCCTCCTCGGCTTTCGAGTACTTAGCCGGCAGTATAAACTGCATGGTCACTTCCTTATGATCACCTTCACCGCTGCTTGTAGTCACCACAGGAGCAGTCATATCAATCTTTTCGGGCTCGGGTTTGGGTTATGACTGGGGCTGTCATAGCTATCTTTTCAGGCTTGGTATTTTTAGGATTTCCAAAGGCTCCAATGTAATAAGCTAAAACGGTGAAGCCACCATCTTTGTCACCTTTCATTTGTGATGGATCATATGTTACTTCAGCTATGACTGAAGGTGGGTATTTTCGGATTTCGTAGTCTTTTGTTGATTGAAGTACCTCATGTTTTGGGGTTTCTACTGTGATTTTGCCCAATACCATACCCATTATTGTAAGGCTTTTGATTGTGATCAAATTGAAGGGATGAATTGATTTGGGGGTTAATTGGATTTTATATTTATAAGAGGATTTTAGTTTATGGAAAGTTGAGTACATTGGATTTGGTGATTTTGGTTACTTGGGCAAGGGGCAGAAAATAAGGAGTTTGTGGTGAGGATAATCAGTGGATTCGTGGACTTCATCTCGCCACGAGTGTAACATGCGGATCGGTTTTTTTTTTTTTTTTTTTAAATTCTCATTTGCTTTTGACGAGCAAAAAAAAGTGAAATACTAATAGGAGTGCAGAGCCGAGTCGGGTAGGGAAGTGCTCATGTTCGCCTTATTTACTAGACGAGCTTTGAATGGGTGCTCGTGCTCGGTTCTTTCTTATCTCATGTTTATGAGTCGTTGACGAGTATATCGACTCGTTTGTAACCCTAAGTAACAACCTATCTGTTTTTTTTTTTTTTTTTTTTTTTTTTTTTTCCTCCTCCTCCTCCTAAAAAGGAATGTCTGAGTGAATTGGTATCGAAACACCTTCCGCTACGTTAAGCTAAAATCTTGATTGAAACTACAGGTACGAGCCGTAATCATCCATTAACAAATGGAAAACAGAGAATCTATTTGACTAAACCATAAAGCAGAATAAATATTGTACAGTAGTTGCAAGCCTCTATTATTCTGAATAAGCTAACATGTTACTTTTTTTTTTTTTCTAGTCAAAAAGAGGGTTCAAGTGAATAACGATTGAGATACCCCGCTACGTTATGTTCGTACTCTTGTGTTCAATAGCGAACATATCAGACTAGCTGAACAATCAACGAAAGCACTGATCCCGTCAACGTAGCACCAACAAGAGGCTAGTATAGTTCCTAGAAGCCAGCAGACACAAGACATGAGGAAAATGGGGATGTACAAGTTAAATGTACAAAGGCAGTTTGTTGAGGGAAAATCACAGCTAAGAAAGTACGACAAGCCGTAAAACTAACTCTCTGAAGACATACCAACCAATGTCATAATGTCATCTCAGAAAACCGAGAAAGGGAACCCCAAATCTGGTGTCGGATTATACCAAGAGGATTTTCACAGCTTCCACTTCTACTTGAGATGGATATATCAGTATGTGTATACATCAAGAGCAGAAGCATTCATTGGAATCATAGAGATAAAAAAAAATATGCCTATGTATTTTATGGACCAAATTTCATTGTTATTCTGGAGACTGGATATGAGACCAAACATGCATGATAATGAGGAAGTCGTTGTGCGTTTTGATCGTAAGTACGAGTAACAGTTGATTATAAGACCATGATAATGTGGAGGTCGTCCTACTGAAACGAGTATATACCAGGTGCGTTTTGTCAAGTATGAGTAACGGTTGATTATAGGACCAATAGACAAACAAACAAGATGACAAAGGTATAATTATAACAGGCATTGTAGGGGAGAAAATACAATACCAAAAACACTGAAGCAAAGGAAAAACTGTTAGTTGGAGCAACCACATATCAATGCAAAAATACAATGGCAAAAACAGTGAAGCGAAGGATATGTTCCCTATGTCAGACGACAAAGCAATAGCAGCTCCATGAGAATTTACAGGACCAGTCCCATGACGGATAACCATGAAGCTCGGAAATCGAAAAGTAGCATTAGTACAAGTGCAAAACATCGAATACTAAGCATGCTGCAATCCCGGCCTTTTATTAAGCAATTCCATTCTACAACATCAATACTGGAAATGTTATTGAACAAAACTTAGTTGAAAATTAACACGGAGTACATAAATAGACAACAAATTAAAGACTTCCAAAGTTTTTAGGAGCCGTTTGGTTGAGGGTAATGATTAATAGGGTAATGGAATGAATTTTTAGGCTAAAATAGTAATGTGAAGTGGTGATGAGTGTAATGATTAAAGGGTGGTAATGGAGGAAATGAAAGAAAATGGGGGAATATCATTACCCTACGGGGAGGTGAGTTTCAATTATACCTCAAATGGGGGTAATTATTACCCTCCTTCTCACAAAATTTAACCCCACTACCTCACATAACTCTCATTTTAGCCTAAAAATTCATTCTATTATCCCCTTAATTATTACCCCTAACCAAACGGCCCCTTAGTTTTTATATTGGCTAAAACAATTTATCAGCCAAAAGACTTGTCGTCAACCCACAAAGGCGCTAAACAAAAATTGCCAAACTTCAAGCTTACATTAGCTGGTAAACTAGGCACAAGTCATGCGACTTCTTTGCTTGTTTGCTTTTCAAGTACCAAACATAAATAATGATCACAATATATGTTTTAGGGAAACAAAGCCCTTCTTAAACGAGTAGCAAGGCTCTGCAAAAATTGTCTTGCCATCTGTTAACGGAATTACAGTTTTAATTTTTGTTAAAGTAGAAGATTGCATGTCACACCAAAACAGTCCTTTCCTGCGCCAATGTAACAATAGCTGGCCGTTGAAGATGTTCACGACCTCGACCTTTGATAAATTGTAGTTCCGATATCCTTCAAAGTTTATCACATACTTTTTACCCCAAGAAAAGCTGACAAGATAGGTCCTCCAAAATCCATATGTCAACCTTGGCCACCATCCAATTTACATGAGAAAACAATAAATTACCGTTATACTCCAAAAGCCGATGATATAAATTGCAACACGGTTCAATATCAATGCTTGGATGAGGCAAGAGAAAAAACTCTTTGCTATCCAAATTGAACATCCTTATACTTTTGGAACATTGGTGTGTCCAACTATGACGAATTTCATCGCAACCGTTGTAATCAACAATCCAAAAGAGAGCTATTGGAAAATTAATAGGTGGTATGAAAAATGATGGAGTATAGTATAAGGTGTTTAATTTTCGCAATTGTTTAGTCCTACAATGGTAAACAAAATACTGTGTAGGATTACCATTCTCAGAATACAAGAGAAACTTGTACTCTTTCGTTAGCTCATCGAAGAAGAATCCACAGATTTTCCCACTTGGTAAACTAATTTCAGCATCTATTATATATATATATATATAAATGAATGTGCACCGTGCTAGATAGACACGTAGGATTTGACACATAAGCAAATTTTTTACATGTCATCACATATTTTATTTTTATTTTGTTTAGGAGTCATTATTTATTTTAGGTGCATGTATCTCTATTGATACAATTTAATTCTTATAATATTCATTAAAAATTTATTTCATTTATGTCTATTAGGGAATGTATCTAATAAATCATTGCATAATTAATCAATGACATAAAAAAATATTTTTTTATATGAAACGAAATGTATTTAAATAAAAGTGTACATCGCACGAGGCATGGAACTAGAATTAAACAGGAAACCAAGAAAGTTGATTTGAGTATAGAAAGGATAAGATCCATAGATTAGTAATTTCGTAGCAAGATGTGACATAGGCGAAAACAGGAAACCAAGAAAGTTGATTTGAGTATAGAAAGGATGAGGTCCATAGATTAGTAATTTCGTAGCAAGATGTGACATAGGCGAAAACAGGAAACCAAGAAAGTTGATTTGAATATAGAAAAGATGAGGTCCATAGATTGGTAATTTCGTAGCAAGATGTGACATAGGCGAAAACAAGATACCAAGAAAGTTGATTTGAATATAAAAAGAATGAGGTTCATAGATTAGTAATTTCGTAGCAAGATGTGATATAGGCGAAAAAATTGTTGCCAGTTTGTACCAATAAAAATGTTTTAGTTGTTATAAACACACGAACCGTGCATCGCACGAATGTAACTAGTATATATATATAAGTGGATGTTGCACGTTGCTTGATGACACGTAAGCATCCACCTAAGCCTTCATTTTACCATCATTTCCCAAGTGTAATCAATGTCATCCTAATAATTAATGCGTTCATACTTAATGTATATTACTAACTTTAATTATTCTGACTCTCTCTTATTTAATTAAGTAGTTAATTAATTTGTGCATCTCACTTTGATGACTTTGAAAATTATGTATTAGTGTATTACGGTAGTTGATCAAATTCAACCAAATCGAATTATTTTATTCAAAGTGAACTTTTTAGGAATGCACATTGAACATTCGATTTAAAATTAAACTCTATCATTCGATGTTCTTTGTCAAGTTTTTCCAACCTGAATTTTATACATGTGTAGCACGAGAATGTATATAAGTGAATTGTATCGTTGTTAGATTGACAGGTAGACTTTGACACATAAGCAAATATTAATATGTCATCGAATAATATAGGTGCATGTATCTTCTATTAGTACTATTTAATTATTATCCTAATGTCGTAGTATAGGTCCATGTATCTTCAATTAGTACTATTAGTATAGGTGCATGTATTTTCCTATTAGGCACCATATGTCTGTTAGGAAATGTATCTAATAAATTACAACAAGAAAAGTTTATTAATTGGAGTCAAATATATTTATTTAAAATCCTGCATCACGTGGGATATGTAACGAGAATGAAACAAGAAAGCAAGAGAGTTAGTTTGAGCATAGAAAGCGAGATGTCCCAGATTAGGAACTTTGTAGCAAGATATGACATAGGCAAAAATTTTGTTTTAAATTTGTATCAATAAAACTGTCTTAGTGTTATAAACACACAAACCGTGCATCGCACAGGAATATAACTAGTTTTCTCCAGTGAATGGATTGTAGATCACATCGGGTCGAATATCGTGGAACTTGAAGAGTAATCCATTGCAGGACAAAATAACGTCACACCATTTTTCCATTCGCTGCAGAAGTTGTCCATTTGTGGTATATAATTTCCTGAAATTCGTCATATTTTCGGGGTCTTCTATGAAAAACATATTTAACTCGGACTTATTGAGATAAACCGGAGAAAATCTAAATGGTACCATAGTTATAGGAGGAGCTTTCTTTAGATGGAATTCAGCAAAATTAGGGGATGAAATCAAGCGGAACCATTGTGAACACACTTTTCTACATGCACAGACATTATCTATAGGAAGTCTACAGAAAATATCAATCATAATATTGTCAGGCAGCTTACAACGGATACAATCCTTATGATGTTGTTTTTGCTTTGATTTACGTTCATAGTGCAACCTATGACAACGTCTATTGGAAACAGTTGCTCTACTAGGTAACAAGTTAGAGGTAAGACTGCTTACATCTGAACCTCCCCAAACCCGGTCCTCGGCGGGATATATTGGATTGTCGTTGTTGTTGTTGTTGTTGTTGTTGCCGTTGTCGTTGTTGCTGTGCAGCCAATGACAACAAAATCGTAACCATGAGAAGTGATAAGCCATATTTTATATGCACGCTCAACGTAACATCTGACCTTGGTTGGATTTTTTAGCAGCCCAATGGCCTATATAGGCTAACTATAATAAGTCTCTTACTAGAAGTCTAGGACTCAAGCGCTCGGTAGTTAATAAAAAAAAATTAAAAAAAGTTTCAAGCTTTCGGGAGTGTAATGTAAAACAGAAGTACTTTTTTGTGAAAGCTTGATGATCCACCTTGTGTGGAATTCTGTATCATATATATCTGGGTCCTTTTTCGTGTGGTGACGACACGTGGAACGCTGCGTAGGCGATACATAATCGCGGAGGGTTGACACATAACTTGCCATGCAAGCAAGTCATCTAATATGTCATCACTCATTAATGCATCGAATTAATGATCACATCTATCATTATTAGCATATTGTCTCAAATTATAAAATAACATAACTTTAGTTACGTAACTTGGAATATTATAATTCTTACTTCATTGAATTGGATTTTTAAAATACTTTAAAATGAGATACATATGTCCTATATTTGACCTGCAAAGTTCGGTATAAACTAAGTGTATAAGACCATGACCATATTCGTTATTTATTATACAAAATCACACATGAATATTTCTATGATTGGTGGGTATATGTCAAGTTTATAATTTTATTGATTAAATCATCTAAAATTTTCCATGTTATTTTTGGCACTCATACATTTTTTTTTTTGGAAAATAAAGAAATTTTATTACTTCCAAATAGGATTTGCAATGTTTACATAGCAGTAAAACTGCACTCTAAGACTCACCAAACTTGGCTAGACTTCTCAAAAAAAAACAGATCACAACAATCTGTATTTTTGAGACATAACTTACAGCCAACATCAATAGATAGTATTCTCAAAACAGCAAATCTACAGCATAAACTCAAGTGTAAAAATTCAGGTTTTGAACTAAAAATTCCTGAATTCTTCTGTCTCTAGCAGCTGCACCTCGGATGTGTATCATGGAGATTAGTTGCCTGGTTATAGCCTTGTGATCATTTCTTCTCCCTTGAAAGATCCTAGTGTTTCTCTCTCTCCAAATGAAATAAACAACAGCAGAGAAAGAGCAGTTTCAACTTTGCTTTTAGCTGCTCTTCGATCTTTTAGCCTGAACACAGGCCTGGTGAAGCCTATCCTCCCAACAGGTGACTGCTTGTTGTTGGTTTAACCAACTTTGCAAATCACTCCAGATCAGTTTAGTGAATGCAGACCCATGGAACAGATGTTCATGAGTTTCCTCTTCACAGTGAGATAAGACACAGACACTAGGGCCATGGAATCCAATTTTCTGCAAGTTTCTCTAGGTTGGCAGTCTGTTCAGGATGCAGAGCCACAGTATGAACCTCCATTGTGGGGCAGATAGAGAACACCAAGCCAGTGAAGCCCAGTCTTTCTTATCTGCTACAGGAAGCATGGTTTTATACACATGGCCCATTTTGTATTTTGTATTTTGTAGCCCTCTGATTCAAGATGTACCCAGCTAGCTCACTTCTTAAATCAAAAATTTTCTGGATCAACCATGAAGCTTGTGTAGGCTTTGTGGCAGCCCAGAAGGAACCTTACTTGATGTAGAATGCATTGATCCATTTTACCCAGAGCTTCTCTTTATGATGCTGCATATCCCAAAGTAGTTTTCTCAGGGCAGCCTTGTTCCATAGTGTTAGATCAAATATACCAAGCCCTCCTATAATTCAAAATATAGGTTGTTCCTATAATTCTAAATAACCAAACATTTATCTAAGGATTAGCAAACCTTAGATAAAAGCACATATAAGATTCTGAATATTTGAGACCCAAACAAAAGCAATATCTAAGAACGACCTTCTACCAAACTCCTTCATTCCGTTAATTCATAGAAACAGTGAACAAATCATCCAAATCATACAAAAATTAGCCAACAACCACCAATCAAATCGACCAAGAAACCACCTATTCACCCAAAACAAGCAAAATATACCCTCTTTCAATTTCCTAAAGTTCCTACCGTGTGCACCCGAGTTAGATTAAGATCAACTCGATAAAGTAACTCCCAAACAAATGATCAATTCATACCAACATTCAATCAATCAGTCAATCAAAAAATTAGGGCAATTCCTAAAATTGACAATCGAATTAGGCAGATCGGATTCACAAGAACATCAAGTCAACTACTCCAAAAGCCAAGCTCAAAAGAATATTATTAATAATAAAAGTCACTAGGAAGAGAGAGAAAGTTACTGAGGAGGGAAACATACAGAGCCTAAGAGATGGTCTTTGAGGATGCCAATGGCAAACATTTCGACAGTGACAACGGAGGTTTCGTCGCCCAGAAAATCTGAACCAAATCGAAAGATGAATATATCGTTCCAGGTTTCGGCTCCAAGACGATCGATCCGGGTACAGACTCGGGTTGATGGGACGACCCATACGACGACGTGAGTTTGGAGACGACGGAGAGCCGCGGTAGGGGGTTTTAAGCCTTGGGCGGCTTAGATCAGCTTGATGATGATGGTGGGTGTTTGATGATGATGGTGGAAATGGTGCTGTAATTATAAAATTACTTTGGCGGATTAAATGGGTGTTTGATTTTTTTTGGGGGTGAGATAGGTGGGTGTTTGATGATGATGATGGTGGAAGATTTTTTGGGGTGAGTGGGTGTTTGATGATGATGATGGAAGTGGTGCTGAGCGAGAAAATGAGAACGGGTAGTCAAGTGTACATGGGGAGTCACTCACTAGGATTTTTTACTCTTTTTCCCCTTTTCTTTTTTCTTTCTAATTTTGTTGTTAGGCTCCGTTTGATTCAAGTGAAGTTCACGTAACTGAACTTAAATAAATTGAAGTTAACTGAACTGAAGTTAAATGAAATGAATTAAAATGACACTGAACTGAATTATTATAATTATTCTAATCCTCATAATTATTTATTATAATTAAAATAATTATTATAATAATGGTAATCTGAACTAAATGAACGAAACTAAACTTAATGGCACTGAACTGGACTGAACTGAACTGAATTGAACTTAATAACACTTAACTGGACTGAACTGGACTTAATTTAAGTGAAATTATGTTGAATCAAATATAGCATTAGTTTGCAAGCTTTTCAAAACACAAAACTTAAAACATTGCTGAAAGGCCCTTACATTTTTCATCTCAAAAACAAAAGATAAAAATAGTGAATACAGTATATATTTCGTGTAATACGTTTCCCACTTTCTTTAACCTTTATTTTTTTTTTGCTTTATCATTTGATTTTTGGGAAACAAATTAAATAGATATAGAAAATATTAAAAAAAAATCAGAATAAAAGTTATTCGTAATGGGTTGCTACACGCTATAAATGAGGTATATTCCGGGCGCAATGAGGTACTCCACGTAGGGGAGAATTTTAAGAGAGCGCCACGTAAGCGGACATAAAGACAAAAAAATCAACGGCGTAAAACGCTTAGGAGTCTTAGATAATGACAAAAAATAACTAGCCTAAAATGTTTAGGAGTCTTATTTCTAAAACGACTTATATTATGGGACGGAGAGAGTAGTTTATCATAAGCTTTAATTATATTATCTCTTTTCTCTTTTTTTCTTCTCCGATTTTTCTTTTTTGTATTATAATATAAAAAATTATCACCAACCCGTACATTGCACGGGTTTAAAAACTAGTAAACTTAAAAAGAAAGACAAAGAGAAAGGTAACCATTTTGGCCCAAAAAAGTATTCAAAAAAAAAAAAAAGTTCCGCGAAAAGATAGGAACGTTACCGTTTTTTTTTTTTTTGAGAGGATACAAACGTTACAGTTAATAACAAAGGTTAACTACTTTCCCATTAGAGAAAAAAAGGTTAATAACGTATGACCTAGAGGAAAAACAAAAGGAAAAATCCTCTCTCAATCTCTATGATTCTCTTAACCACTTTCTCTCTCCTCTTCAAGTAAAATCCTTATTTGCTGCATTTTCTATCTAATCTTCCTCTAATCTCTCACTCACCTCACCGACCTGCCTTCATCTTTTCATCTTCAACTTTCAAGTAAGTTTTCCCAGAATATTCCCTGCATTGCTTTTTATTTTATTTACTTAATTATATTTACTTTTATGGTGTTGATGCTTCTTCTTCGTTGATCTGATGAGTTGGGTTCATGTTTGTTGAAGTTGTGTTTATGGCTGAGTTTATTTTTTTGAGAGTAAGTTTGGAAATGTAGGTTGGGATTTTGGATTTTGTCTGGGAATTTAGTTCAGTAAAAAGGGGTTAATTGCTTTTTTCACTTGCGACTTGATTTTGGGATTAAGTGATATGTTAATTGCTTGAGTTTTAATTGAAATGCATAATTTTTTTAATTGCGACCTGTAATTAGATTTTGCTCATTCGGATGCATTTTCCTCTTTTCTGTAAATAGGCGGGAGACAAACGACGGTAGAGATGATTGAAGGTAGATTTTGCTCATGCCAATTTGAATGGTAATCAATTATCCACACTTTCTCTTTTGCAATTCGCATTATTTACTGTTAATCTCATTCTCTCTTTGTATTCCCTTCCCAATTGCATATTTATTTACAGGGAAATTGAAGCAGAGCAACGAAAAAACATACCTATAATTACGCCCTATGGACTCACCTCACCCCCCCTCCCACCAAAATGAAGTAGAAACATTCAATTCCCTCAATCATTGCATTTCTGATCTCCTCCTAAACGGGCTTCCAACCATGGATATGCAAAGTTTTGGTAACTATTGTTCCCCTAATTTAATAAGTAACTAAAAAAAAAAATTGCATCAGTTGTATGACTGTATATATCAATTCTTGCCCTTTCTCATTTGTCCACTTATGAAACAAATTGCATCTTCTTTATTTTACAAAGACTATATTTTTAGTTTCGACATATAGAGACCAAAGAAAAAAGAAGATCAAAAAAAGAGATGCTAGTGTCTCTTGCCGTATTAAGATCAAAAAAAGAAAAAGAAAAATGTACTGATTCCAATCAATGAATGTATTTGGTTACTTATTTGGGCCAAGCTCATTCTTGGACCAAGTACCTTTGTGGATTAGTTTAAATTACTTGACGGCAACCCATTTCAGCCTCCCAAAAACCAAAGTGAAAGGCTAAAAGCCCTCTTTGTTCTCCCCAAAATTTCTCAGTCCCATTTTAGGGTTTACCGTCTCCCTTTTAAACCCAGCCCCCCTCTCTCATTTTCTCTCTCTTCTTCCTTCAAATACTTCCTTTCCATGCTATCATCGATTGTTCAATTTAGACAGATCATTCATCTTTAGTTTCATTTCTTTTGCTCCTTACTTAGAATGTTGTTGTTAATCTGTTATTTATCTTTACAATTTGATGTTTTGTTTTGAATCAATTTGAGAAATTGATTAGTGATTGGATATGTGATGCCAATTTGACAAACTGCGTTATCTTTCTGCAAGTTCCTTTCGAGGATTTGAAGAAAACTATTATGTCGCTGATATCCAATCTCTGTTTATCTGCATTTTTTATTTTTGTTTATAGTTTTTCATATTTTTCAATCTTTGATGAATTGGTATATGAGCATCAGTGATGAACAAACTTTCTGTTATCCTTGCACATTGATTGTTAGTGATGAAAACCAAAGGGGAAAGTCTATGTCTGAGATGCTAACTATCAATTAAAATTATTGTTTTCTTTTGATTTTGAAATCATTATTTTCATTGGTTTTTAGTTTTTGATTTATTTTTTGTGATGTTTATCTATCTTTATGGGTCAATGATGTTTATAGTACTGAAAATCCTGAACTTTTGGGTATGTAGAAAACTATTCAAATCCTGAGACCCATAATTAATCATCAAACATTTTCCATTTCTTTGGTTTTTGATCATACGTGGTTAATTTATTTTTTTTCGAAGTTTTTGGTCATTTTGAAAAAAATGTATTATTGTTTTAAAATTGACTACATTTCACTACTACAATTTGAAGCTTTTCTATTCAAAACACAATGTGAAAGGGTCTAATTGAATCCATTATATTGAATGGAACTGCCTTATCTATCTGCAATTTACTCCAAAGGGTTGAAGATGTATCCAAAGAGTTGAAGATGACTGTTTTTCTGAGATCAATTATGGAATGAGTTTATCAATTTTTATTAAGCATCACTTGGGTTAAATGTGCTCCTTGTTTGTCTATAATGTTGAGCTTTTTAATATCTGGTTTAATATCTTCTGTGATATTCCATTGATCTGCACTTGCATTATCTAAAGCAATTGGTTGTTTATTGATATGGTCACCATTTGCTTCATGGCAGTTAGTTGATATTGATTCGCTTGTTATGACTTGTGAGGAATCTGTGATTAGGTACTTCGGTAAAAAAAAAATGCGACGTCTTTGGAGTGTTGGCGCAAAGTTGCAAAACTTAACTTGGGACTTTAATTCGGGCTATACAAACAATTACAAAGCCAAATGATGTATAAATATAATGTTAGTGGTAATTTGCTTAGTCATGTGAAGTAAGCTCCTATGGGAAGTGGGAACTAGAAATTTATGGGAAATGAAAATTTAATAGAAGTGTCTAATCTTGTTTGGTTTCCACATTATTTTTGTTAACCAAACAAGAAGGAAAATCACAGTTCCTAAGACATAGCACTTCTTATGTTTTGTAAGTGTCAACTAAACATACACTTAAACTTTTGATAACAATAAAATAGTTATTTTCATTTTGATGCTTTTAACATGAAGCCCAACAAGGAAATACCATTAATGTAAGTTTAGGCTATGTTTGGCATAAACAATTAGCTTTTCAAAAAAAGCTATCTCTTAAAAGCTTTAATTTTGTGAAAGATGACCCTGCAACTTTCAGCTACAGCTAAACCTAGTTTATTTGCATTTTGTAGCACTTTTTGACAGTTTTCTACTAATTTATTTCATTTATTAACATTTGACAGTTACAATTACAACTAATTTTGCCAGGTCGGTTTTGGGGTCGGGTCGAGTCAAATACGGGTTGGGTCGAGTCAAATACAAGTCAGGTTGAGTCAAATATGGGTCGGGTGAAATATGGGTCGGGTCAAATACGGGTCGGGACAAATATGGGTTGAATACATCGGGTTAAATAAGGGTTCGGTTTTGAGTTAACCTAATGGGTTTGATAAATGTTGTCTCATAACTTTCGGATTCAGGTTGGGTCATTTCGATCTCGGGTCAAGAGTCTCAAGACACGTGGGTCTTTTCGGGTTTGAACCTTTTCGGGTCGGGTTTCGATCGGGTCTGTGGCGGGTTGTCTTCGGATTGGGTCAGTTTTTGCCAGCTCTACCATGCCCTACAATAATATTTATTATGACACTTCACCAAGGGTTGCGATCATCTCCATTTGTTAAAAGAAATGAAAGACTCCATTTACTAAATTAAGAGTGAGATCTTGTTCTAAGCAATTTTTGAACTAAATAAATGCAAGTAGGTAAAATGAGAGAAGGCGATTTAGCCCTCTATTTAGTACCTGTGCGTTGCACGGTATAACTATTGAACAAATACCAACCCTATCAAAAATAAATCGTAAATGCATAACGAATTATGTGCATAGGAGAATTTATAAACAAATACTATTCCTTGTAGTATAGCCTATGTTATGATAGTCTCGTTACAAAAAATAAATAGCTTATCAATCAAGTAAGTAAATAAATAAATTTCTTTTCTCATTTCCAAAAGGAAGTATACAATTTACCTTTTAACAATATTAGCAAATTACAAGTATTTAGTATTTCCGTCCAAAGTACACTGGCAAGTTGGCAACACTGTGTTCTTATCGCATCCCCCCAACTCCATAGTTAAATATTACAATTATATACGAGCATATATTCTAGTAGCTTGAGCTTACCCAGCTTCATTGCAGTTGGTAAGAATTTTGCAATTTTATTATTATTTTATATTAGGTGAACTTTTATAAACAAAACAGCTACCACATTAGCCATATATGAGACTACACCTATGGAAAAAGTAAACACATCAGACTAATACATGAACATACTAAGAGAAAGCCAAGTATATATATTTCCTGAACAAATTCAGCTCTTATAACTCTTTTGTGACTTGTCTATTTGAATTGTTAGAATTTTCAGTTGAACACCATGTTCCTCCATCTATTGCCCTTATTTTGCATACATTAGCCATCCTTCACAAATCTAGTCTCCTTTTCTCTCTTTAAACCCTGGCCTCAATCACTAAAGTATTCTCCAGGCCGAGAATGGTTGATTCTAATCATTGTTTTTGTTATTTTCCTTGTTGTTTGCATTAGTTTTTGATGATTTTGTTTAGTTTTAATAAGTTTGTCTAATCGTTTGTGGGAGTAGTTCTATCCCCTTTTTATGGGGGTTTTAGTCTCTTCTATTGTAAGAGTTTATGGTTTTGTGGGAATGAAGATTTGGAAGGCCGTACAGATTTCTACTTCAACGAAACTATACCAACCATCGAGGTCTCCGTAAAAAAGATGTTATTCCATAGATTATTATACCCGGTTGGATTTCTGCCATGGTTATGGAGCCGAGCATCAGAAATAAAATTAGTGAGAGGAAGAAGAAATATTTTATATATATATATATATATATATATATATATATATATATATATATATATATATATATATATATATATATATATATATATATATATATATATAGATAGATAGATAGATAGATAGATAGATAGATAGATAGATAGATAGATAGATAGAGAGAGAGAGAGAGAGAGAGAGAGAGAGAGAGAGAGAGAGAGAGAGAGAGAGAGAGAGAGAGAGAGAGAGAGCACAACGAAACTATACCAACCGTCGAGATCTCCGTAAAAAGATGTTAATCCATGGATTATTATACCCGGTTGGATATCAGTCATGGTTATGGAGCCGAGCATCAGAAACAAAATTAGTGAGTGGAAGAAGAAATATTATATATATATATATATATATATATATATATATATATATATATATATATATATATATATATATATATATATATATATATATATATATAGTGTTTGTTGTGTGAGACATTCTTAGTGACTATTATTTTTTCTTTTCTTTTTTCTTTTTATTTTGTCATTATGATTTTTATGGTGATCATTTAAGTTTATGTATTAAATGTAATAATAAAGGTGTCTATTTAATATTTGACCATTATTTAATTTAAATATTATTTAAAGACAACATGGTGAAGGATTACTCAAAGATGAAACATGAAGACAATCAAGTGAAGATTGATATTTTTACTTATTAGTCTTTCATGTATTCGTACCTTAGACTTGGACCTTAGAATTGGAACAATTAATTGGGAACAAAAAGATAGTGTGAAAGTTGCTGGAAAATGGGAATAGACTGAAGGGCCAGACTATGGACCAAGCTCAGTCAGTTCCCAACTCTAAAACGTTTTGCAAAAAGATTTTCGGAAAAGATTTTCAAAACTTGCTTAGCTCATGTCTTTATTGTAAACTGATTTTTAAGTGAACTTAAAAGTCTCTACCAGAACTGGAAAAACCACTGGCTTACATAAAGTAAGTGGCAAAACATTTTCAAAGCAAAAATGCATGTTTTACTTTATGGCCACTTGCTTGGATACATGCTATTAAGCAATATATTTTCTAGTGTATTTGAAAGTATGCCCAGATTTGGTCTACAACAAAGAAAACTCAGTTTTGAATAAAGAATGAAGTTAGGTGTTCTAAAAGCAAAAAGACCATCTTTTACTTTTCACCACTTGCTTAGTGACATACCATTATCCAATGTGTTTTGGGGTCAAACTAAATTGGATTTAAGATTGTTTTGGAAACCCAAAAATACTGATTTAAATTAGCATGTGGTGGAACTCTTTACTTACCCACTTGTGAAATGGGCGAAATTAACTTGAGGGTAAAACTGGCTTATGGAGCCTGAGTTGGAATCACGGTTCCACAATCAGGTCCCACACCCAGTTCCAGTTTTACTAAATTAAATTCGAAAAGCAAAATATCTTGCAACTTGTTTTGTATCATGCTATTATCCAATGGGTACTTTGTTGTGCTTAAAGGAATCATTTGAAAGCTGATTTCAAACAAAGTTCTCTAATTTACTAAACCAAGTTTTGAGCCAAAAGTAAAGTTACTTTTTAGAACCTTGTGCATTGAATATGTCAAACAAGCAACCTTTGCCTAGTTTTCTGAGAAAACAAGGAGGCTCCCTTGTCTTATCAAACTGAATTTTAAGGTTGCTATGTGTTAAGGAAACATGGGATATGATTTGACATATTGGAGCCTTTGCTTTCAAAATACCTAACCATTAAGCAAAGTCACATGACTGATTTTATGAGTCACTTTGAATGCTTTTCAAGCCTTAATATTCAGTGACAAAGGCTCCCTTGATTTAAGGAAGTATCTTTCATGTTTTGACTCTTGTGCTTTTTATGTTTTCCAAAATCAACTTCATTAAGCAAGCTCCCACTTGCTCCCACTATATAAGTAGTTGGCTGAATATTTGGAGAAATCAAGAGAGTGTGCCCCAAAGTCTATAGTGAAGTCTCTTAACAAACAAAAAACCTCTCTTCCTTCACTTGTTCAATTTGGATTTATTTTGAAGTGAAGTAAAACACTGTCGGAGTCTGTTCCCAGAAGAGTTCCAATCTGAGAAAATAGTCTTTGGCACTGAGGATTTATTTGTAACGTTATCCGCTTATTTTAGAAGCATTGTAAAAGGTTGAGTTTGTATCTTCTTGAGAGAAAGCTTGCTCAAAGCTAAAGTGTTGGCTTGTGAGTATTGACAACTTGTAGGGAAGTTGTGTGTTTACTCATAACCCTATATTTGCGTGTGAGTCTTGGCAACTTGTAGGGAAGTTGTGCCTGCTCTTGTGTGATAGAGTTAGGTGGCTTGGCAACTCAAGAAAGTTGTGGACTTGACAACTTGAGTGAAGTTGTAGGTTTGCTCATAGCCCTATATTGGCGTGTGAGTCTTGGCAACTTGTAGGGAAGTTGTGCCTGCTCTTGTGTGATAGAGTTAGGTGGACTTGGAAACTAAAGTTAAGTTGTGGTTGTAGCAAGTTAGGAATGGGCTTGTACACCGTTGGCTCGGAATACATGAAGAAGTTGTGAAATCCTACTAGAGAGAGTAGATCGTTGTTTTACTCCCTATTAAGCATTGGGTTGTTTCCACGTTAAAAACGTGTTGTGTCATTTATATTTTTATATCTTTATATTCACGTTTTCGCATTTACTTCTGTCCAGTGGAAACAGACATAGGACCTCTGCTCCTAAGTTTGTTCCTTTCATAACAGAAACGAAAAAGAACCGAAAAATATGTGACACAATTGAACCCCCCCTTCTTGTGTCTCACGAAGTGCATTCTAACAATTGGTATCAGAGCAGGTCTCACACAAAAAACTAACCCCTTTTGAGAGATCCACAAAATTGAGTGCACTACCTTAAACATAAGATCCAAATACTTCTCTCCAGCTTTGTTTGTCTACCAACTTTGTCTTGGTGGATAAATTTATGAAGACCTTCATCTAAGCAGAAAGTTATGGACTTTTTGGCAACTTGTTGCTAAAGCTCTTTTCATCATCGCTGAAGTGGAAAATTATAAAGGAGAAATTGCCAACGAGTCCAAAAGCATGGTCGACGCCAACGACCTCCAAAATCTTGAAAAGAATGCCAAAACAACAACAACTCTTCGACGTGGTCTAGATCCAAAAGTGCCCAACCACTGTGCCGCTAGCAACACCTCAAAGGAGATATATGGTGCTTTCAAAGTTGCACATCAAGCGGAACGTCTTAAGGAACCCCCTAACTGTTCCCTCTTGCTAATCATGATAGCAACTTGGAAAATTTCGGATGAGAAGGAATCTCGAGATCCTACAGCCAAAGAGGACTTGACATCAGCAAGTGACACCAATGAGAGAGGAAATTCATTGAGGTGAGAATCTTTTAACATTGACATCGCGTCAAACTGCCCTAAAAGGCCTATCTGGGACCCAATAACCAACCCTAGTGGTCTCCCATGTCGCCTAGGGGTCTCCCGTTCGATATTTGTCGAAAATATTAACGACGAAAAGTTTCCGTCCGGAGGGCCAAAACCCGTCCCCTAGAGCATTCCCAGGGCCCGGTTTCTGTTTTCGCCCGAAATTTTTTCGGGGGCTCTATAATGGCCCTAGGGGACCTCCGGTGCCCCGGGAGGGTCAGCTTCATCCCCGAACTTTGATATCACCCATGTCGCTCGTTTTCGGGGCTTTACATTAGCATCGAGTCAAACCGCCCTTACAAGCCTATTAGGGATCCAATAACCGACCCTAGGGGCCTCCAATGTCCCCTAAGGGTCTCCCGTCGATATGGGGTCAAAATATTAACTTCGAAAAGTTTGCGTCCGGATGCCCAAAACAAGTCCCTAGAGCATTCCCGGGGCCTGGCTTTCGTTTTCGCCCGACGTTTTTTCGGGGGCTCTATTATGGCCCTAGGGGACTCCCGGTGCCCCGGGAGGGTCATGCTTTTCAAAAGAGAATAGACAGAAGCAGATCTCAACAGAAAAATCAAGAAACCCTGCAAGGCATCAGAACATGATGCAGGAATAGCTAGCAGACTTCAGAAGGGGAGCAGAAGCAGCACCCAGCAGAAAACCAGGGGCAGGAAGCTGGAGAAAAACAGAACAAAAAGAAACAGAAAAACAGAAGCATGGAAACTAGAAGAGAATAACCTGTGCAGAAAAAGGAAAAAGATTCCTGAAGAAAGAGGCAGAAGCAGATAGCATCAGGAACTCAGCACTGAATCAAGCAACTCAGAAAGGTAGCAGAAAAGTGCAGGAAATTACAGCAGAATTCAGCGGGGAAGCAGAAGCTGGGGAACAGGACCCGGGGCTGTGAATAGGACAACAGGATGTCCTGCAGCGGGTAACCAGCAGGAATTCAGACAGCAGGTTTCAGCAGGTAATCAGCAGCAGGTTGATGAAGCAAGGAAGAATGAGGAATGAAACGGCTCCAAGCAGAGTTGAAAAGCTAGAAGAAGTTGTAATATTTTTAGCTATTTATGTTTTTGTAGTTTGCTGTAAGTCAGAAATAATTTTTGCAAATTGTAATGTGTACAGAGATGGTGAGAAATAATTTTTGCAAATTGTAATGTTTACAGAGATAGTGAACCACTGCCTGTAGTGAGTTGCACCAGAACGAAGGGTTGTAAGGTAGTAGAGGGATGTAGCAAAAAGGAACCCTACCTAGTAGGTGGCCTTGGATCTGCATTACCTAAGGACTGTAATCTTGTTACATTACAGTGAGCAATAATACAATTTCTGACTTGCACCAAAAAAAAAAAACATTGGCATCGCGTCAAACCGCCCTTACAAGCTTATCAGGGACCCAATTACCGACCCTAGGGGCCTCCCATGTCCCCTAGGGGTCTCCCATGCGATATGGGGAGAAAATATTAACGTCGAAAAGTTTGCGTCCAGAGGCCCAAAACATTACCGGGGCCCGGTTTCCGATTTTGCCCGAAATTTTTTCAGGGGCTCTATTATGGTCCTAGGGGATCCCCGGTGCCCCGGGAGGGACACCTTCATCCCCGAACTCCGATATCACTCGTGTCGCCCGTTTTCGGGCCTTAACATTGGCTAACAAAGGACAAGATGCAGAAAATGGGGTTCCTGAATGGAGATGCTTTGTGCAACCTGTGCAAAGTGAAGCCAGAAGATCATAACCACCTGTTTTTCAACTGTAGTGTGTCAACAGGGATTCTGGATCAACTAAGAGGATGGTTACAGATGTCAGCAAAAGCAAACACAATCCAGGGCATGCTTAACTGGATAAGCAGGTAGAAGAGCTCAAGATTCAGAAGGAAAGTGTATGCAGCAGGACTTGCAGCAGCAGTGTACTGGATATGGAGAAGCAGGAACATCCAATATTTTGAGGGGAGCAGATTGTCTATGATGCAGATCATGCAGCAGATTCAGCAGATAGTTAGAATCAGAATACAACAATGCAGCAGTAAGAGGAAGATCAACAGCAAGGATAAAAGATGGATAGGAAGTGTGTAATTGTTCTCTGTACTAAGTCTTTGTAGTTTGGTGTATGTGGAAATGTTTTATGTTTTTTGTAGAATTTGTAACAGCTTATTGTTTTGTGTTTTGTATTTGCTGTAAGTCAGGAATGTCTGGTTTAGTTGTATCAGCTAAGGTGAGCCACTGGATGCAGTGTGTTGCTCCAAATACTGTTTTAGGGTTGTGTGGTTGTAAAGGGATGTAGATAAAAGGAACCCTACCTAGTAGGTGGCCTTGGATTTGCATTGCCTGTGGGCTGTAATCTTGCTACATTGCAGCTAGTAATAATACAATTTCTGACTTGCACCAAAAAAAACATTGGCATCGCGTCAAACCGCCTTTACAAGCCTATCAGGGACCCAATAACTGACCCTAGGGGCCTCCCATGTCCCTAGGGGTCTCCCGTGCGATATGGGGCAAAAATATTAACGTCGAAAAGTTTGCGTCCAGAGGCCCAAGACACGTCCCCTAGAGCATTCCCGTGGCCCGATTTCTGTTTTTGCCCCAAATGTTTTCGGGAGCTCTATTATGGTCCTAGGGGACCCCCGGTGCCCCTGGAGGGTCATACTTATCCCTGAACTCCGATTTCACCCATGTCGCCCGTTTTCGAGCCTTAACATTGGATCAACTGAGATGCTGGTTGCAGATTACACCAAGAGCAAACACAATTCAGGGCATGCTGAACTGGATAACTAGGCAGAAATGTTCAATTTTTAGGAAAGAAGTGTATGCAGCAGGGTTTGCAGCAGCTGTATACTGGGTATGGAGAGGTAGGAATATCAAGCACTTTGTGGGAAACAGTCTATCTATATCACAGACCATGCAGCAGATACAACAATCAGTGAGGACCAGAATGCAGCAATGCAGCAGGCTGAGAAAGATCAACAACAGGGATAAAAAATGGTTAGAGAGATTTTAAGCTGATCTGTGTACCGCAGCAGACCCACCAGATAGGCAGGACCAGACTCCAGGAGAGGTTTTAGCAGGAAAAAACAGAAGAAATGCAGAACTCCAGTACCTGTACAGGGATCTAGACAGTAGATTGATGTAGATCAGCTTGATTGGGCACAACAGGTAGATGAAGCAAGAAAGAAGGAGGAATGAATCAGCTCCTGGAAGTTTTTGTTGTAATATTTTTAGATATATATGTTCTTGTATTTTGCTGTAAGTTAGAAATAATTTTTGCAAATTGTAATGTTTACAGAGATGGTGAGAAACAATTTTTGCAAATTGTAATGTTTACAGAGAGGGTGAACCACTGTCTGTAGTGAGTTGCACCAGATTGAAGGGATGTAAGGTAGTAGAGGGATGTAGCAAAAAGGAACCCTACCTAGTAGGTGGCCTTGGATCTGCATTGCCTAAGGACTGTAATCTTGTTACATTACAGAGAGCAATAATACAATTTCTGACTTGCACCAAAAAAAACATTGGATCTGGGACCTAGCCACAAAGAAAGACACACTGTGGGTAAGATGGATCAATGGAATATACCTGAAAGGTGTAAACCTTTGGAACTATGCTCCAGCCTGGGGTTCTAGCTGGTACTGGAACAAGCTGAACAAGATCAAAAGCCACTTTCAGGTACAATACACTACAAGGGGGCAATGGAAGCTTGAAACTGATGGACTATATTCCGCTGCAAGTGGATACAAAATGTTGTAAGGAAATATGCCAAAATACAGATATGCAGATTTAATCTGGGGGAAATTATCCATGCCTAGGCAAAGTTTCTGCCTCTGGCTAGCACAAAAGGGAAGATTGTTGACTAAAGATAGGCTGAAGAGAATGGGATTTTTGAATGGTGATGAAATATGCTACATGTGTAAGCTGCAACCAGAAGACCATAACCATCTGTTTTTAACTGCAAAATATCAACAGCAGTCCTGAATCTGCTTAAGGATTGGCTGACAATCTCAGCAAGAGCAACAACAATTCAGGGAATGCTTAACTGGATAAGTAGGCAAAAGTGCTCGAGAATCAGGAAGGAAGTGTATGCATCTGGGCTAGCAGCAGCTGTGTATTGGGTATGGAAATGCAGAAACACTCATTTTGCTGGTAAAGGCAGCATTCCAGTATCACAAATCAAGCAACAGATTCAGCAAACTGTCAGAATCATAACCCAACACTGCAGCAACAGTAAGAGAAAGATCTCCAGCAGGGACAAGAGATGGATAGATGAGATATAGAGACCCAGAAGCACTGCAAGAAGTGAGATCAAGTGAAAAATTATCAGCAAAAGGCCAATACAGAAAAGCAGAAGCAGGACTCATCAGGACCTCAGCAGAGAATCAAGAATTCTGCAAGGCATCAGAACATATGCAGGAAAAAAGGAAGCAGATTTCAGAAGGGAATAGGTAGAAGCAGATCTCACCAGGGTTTCAGCAGAGAATCAAGCAATTCTGTAGGCATCAGAACAAGTGCAGGAAAAAAGGCAGCAGAATTCAAGAAGGAAGCAGAAGCAGGTGGCAGTACCTAGGCTGTGAACCAGGCAGCAGGTTCTAGCAGGCAACAGGAACCAGCAGAATGCACAGGAAATCAGAAGGTGTTGAAGCAAGAAAGAAGGAGGAATGAACCAGCTTCTGGAATATTTGTTGGAGAAACTAGGATGTGAACCAGGCAGTAGGGTCCAGCAGACAACCAGTGACAGGTTGCTGGAGAAAAGCAGAGCAAGGAATGAAACAGAAAAACAGAAGATTTGGAAAGCTAGAAGAAGATGAAATTTCTAGTTTATTATGTTTTTGTACTTTGTTGTAAGTCAGAAAAGATTTTTGTAATTTGTTATGTTTACAGAGATGGTCAATCACTGTCTGTAGTGAGTTGCACCAGATTGAAGGGTTGTAAGGTAGTAAAGGGATGCAGGAAAAAAGGAACCCTACCGAGTAGGTGGCCTTGGATTCGCATTGCCTTAGGGCTGTAATCTTGTTACATTACAATGAGCAATAATACATTTTCTGACTTGCACCAAAAACAATGGCATCGCGTCAAACCGCCCTTACAAGCCTATCAGAGACCCAATAACCGACCCTAGGGGATCCCATGCCCCCTAGGGGTCTGTCGTGCGATATGGGGCGAAAATATTAACGTCGAAAAGTTTGCGTCCGGAGGCCCAAAACACGTCCCCTAGAGCATTCCTGGGGCCCGGTTTTCGTTTTCGCCCGAAATTTTTTCGGGGGCTCTATTATGGCCCTAGGGGACCCCGGTGCCCCGGGAGGGTCATACTTATCCCCGAACTCCGATATCACCCATGTCGCTCGTTTTCGGGCCTTAACATTGACATCGCGTCAAACCGCCCTTACAAGCGTATCAGGGACCCAATAACTGACCCTAGGGGTCTCCCGTGCAATAAGGGGCGAAAATATTAACGTCGAAAAGTTTGCCCCGGGAGGCCCAAAACACGTCCCCTAGAGCATTCCAGGGGCCCGGTTTCCGTTCTCGCCCGAATTTTTTTCGGTGGCTCAATTATGGCATTAGGGGACCCCCGGTGTCCTGGAGGGTCATACTTATCCCTGAACGCCGATATCACCCATGTCGCCCGTTTTCGGGCCTTAACATTGGGGGGATAAATATTAAACATTGGGGGGAAGTAGTATGCAGACCAAGGAGAAATGGGGGGATAAATATTAAACATTGCAAATGGTTTAATATAGCCCTAAATGGGAAGCACATTTGGGATATAGCCACAAAAAAGGACACATTGTGGGTGAAGTGGATTAATGGAGTATATTTGAAAGGAAGTAATTTCTGGAATTATGCTCCTGTATGGGGAGCCAGCTGGTATTGGACTAAGCTCAACAAGATCAAAAGTCACTTCCAGGAGCACTATTCAACAAGAGGAGTGTGGAGGGAAACTGAAAATGGAATGTACTCAGTTGCTAGTGGATACAGAATTTTGATGGGAAATATGCCAAAATACAGACATTATGTCCTGATATGGGGAAGAGTTTCTGTACCTAGGCACAGCTTCTGTCTATGGTTGGCACAAATGGGGAGATTACTGACCAAAGACAGGCTACATAATATGGGCTTCCTTAATGGAGACACCATATGCTACCTGTGCAAAGAGGAGACAGAAAGTCACGGCCATCTGTTTTTTAGCTGCAGTATTTCAACAGAGATAATGAAACAGGTACAGACATGGCTGCATATTTCTGCAAGAGGAAGCACAATTCAGGGGCTACTAAACTGGATGAGTAGACAGAAATGCTCGAGATTCAGAAAGGAAGTGTATGCAGCTGGAATAGCAGCAACTGCATACTGGATTTGGAGAGCCAGAAATCTGATATGCTTTGAAAAGAGCAGTCTACCAGCAACACAGATTATGCAACAGATACAGCAAGCAATCAGAGTCAGAATCCAACAGTGCAGCAGCAATAGGAAGCTAAAAAGCAAGGATAAAAGATGGATAAGGCAACTGTGAGCCTGAATCAGGAAAATGGAAGAAATACAGAAGCACTGCACACAGGAGAGCAGCTTACAGCAGGCTGCAGCAGAGACTTCAGGAAGGAACCAGTAGCAGACTGCAGAAGATAGGCTGCAATCCAGGTAGAAGAATCCAGCAGGAAAAAAGGACAGCAGGCTCCAGGAAGGATACAGAAGCAGATTTATACAGAGAGAATCTGACGCAGAACAAATGCAAGGAATAGGCAGCAGTGCAGGAACTCAGGCAGCAGGTTTCAGCAGGTAATCAGCAACAGGTTGAAGAAGCAAGGCAGAATGAAAAAATATAACAGATCCAAGCAGAGTTGAAAAGCTAGAAGGAATTGTAATATCTTTAGCTATTTATGTTTTTGTATTTTGATGTAAGTCAGAAATAATTTTTGCAAATTGTAATGTTTACAGAGATGGTGAGGAAGAATTTTTGCAAAGTGTAATGTTTACAGAGATGGTGAACCACTGCCTGTAGTGAGTTGCACCAGATTGAAGGGTTGTAAGGTATTAGAGGGATGCAGCAAAAAGGAACCCTACCTAGTAGGTGGCCTTGGATCTGCATTGCCTAAGGACTGTAATCTTGTTACATTACAGAGAGCAATAATACAATTTCTGACTTGCACCAAAAAAAAAAAAAACATTGGCATCGCGTCAAACTGCCCTTACAAGCCTATCAGGGACCCAATAACCGACCCTAGGGGCCTCCCATGTCCCTAAGGGTCTCCCGTGCGATATGGGGCGAAAATATTAACGTGGAAAAGTTTGTGTCCGAAGGCCCAAAACACGTCCCCTAGAGCATTCCCAGGGCCCGATTTCCGTTTTCGCGAAAAAATTTCGGGGGCTCTCTTATGGCCCTAGGGCACCCCCGGTGCCCCGGGAGGGTCATACTTATCCCCGAACTCCAATATCACCCATGTCGCCCATTTTTGGGCCTCTACATGTGCATCGCGTCAAACCGCCCTTACAAGCCTATAAGGGACCCAATAAACGACCCTAGGGGCCTCCCATGTCCCCTAGGGGTCTGCCGTGCGATATGGGGTAAAATATTAACGTCGAAGAGTTTGCGTCCGGAGGCCCAAAACACCTCCCCTAGAGCATTCCCAGGACCCGGTTTTCATTTTCGTCCGAATGTTTTTCGGGGGCTCTATTATGGCCCTAGGGGACCCCCGGTGCCACGGGAGGGTCACCTACATCCCCGAACTCCGATATCACCCATGCCGCCCGTTTTCGGGCTTTAACATTGGCATCGCATCAAACCGCCCGTAAAAGCCTACCAGGGACCCAATAACCGACCCCAGGGGCCTCCCATGTCCCCTAGGGGTCTCCCGTGCGATACAGAGCGAAAAAAATTATGTCCAAAAGTTTGCGTCTGGAGGCCCAAAACACGTCCCCTAGAGCATTCCCGAGGCCCGGTTTCCGTTTTTACCCGAAATTTTTTCGGGAGCTCTATTACGGCCCTAGGGGACCCCCGGTGCCCTGGAAGGGTCATACTTATCCCTGAACTCCGATATCACCCATGTCGCCCGTTTTCGGGCCTTAACATTGGTATCACGTCAAACCGCCCTTACAAGCCTATCAGGGACCCAATAACCGACCCTAGGGGCCTTCCATGTCCCCTAGGGGTCTCCCGTGCGATATGGGGCGAAAATATTAACGTCGAAAAGTTTGCGTCCGGAGGCCAAAAACACATCCCCTAGAGCATTCCCGGGGCCCGATTTCCGTTTTCGCCCGAAATTTTTTCGGGGGCTCTGTTATGGCCCTAGTGGACCCCCGGTTTCCCGGAGGGTCATTCTTATCCCCGAACTCTGATATCACCCATGTCGCCCGTTTTCGGGCCTTAACATTGGCATCGCGTCAAACCGCCCTTACAAGCCTATCAGGGACCCAAAAACCGACCCTAGGTGTAACAACCCAAATTTCCAAAGCCTGATTAAGGCGGAATCCATCATTAGCGGAAGCTTCTCAAACCATAATGTGGGCTTGTTATCGCCGTATTCCCTCCCAGAGCAAATACAAGGCTAGGGGAACAGTGGTACTAATGAGCTATTGAGAAGAAACAATGGATCTTTATTAACTGAATCATAATTGTTTTACAAACACGCTTACTACAATTAAAAAGAAATGGAATTTATCTACACTTGGCGTTCTCTCATCTAAGCCCTGTTTCCCGAAGGACAGCACATGCAAAAATAAACTCAACAGAAAACAAGCATTGCCCTCCCCATAAATGGAGAGAAGAGGGGTCAAATCAGCAAAATCTGAGTAACACCATTCTACCATGTAAAAACCAATTCCTAAGTACACCTGTCTTAGGAACCTTTAACACATTAGAGTAAAACTCTTTTCTGAAAAACATTTCTGAAAAAGAAGACTTTTTGTTGGAAAACAGAAAACCATCTTTTGAAAACGAAAGCTTTTTAGAAACCATAACTTCACAAACAACCAACAGATTTCACTGATAACAGATAACTTCTCAGAATCCAATCCTCGATCACACTTCGTACTCCGATAATCCGTTTCTTTTATTATGGAATTTAGGAAAGTGAACAAGGTAGTATAACCACCATGGAGATGCTTTACCATGTGTATACTACTTACGGGAATGTCTTCCCCCACAAAACTTGATCACAATACACAAAACAAAAGTCTAGTATGATCATACCCCTTAAGCACTCTCGGAGATGACTTTGCCGTAGAGTATCTCCTTTGGAGATACTTCAACACAAGACATTTATGTCTTTCGGAGAGTTCAACACAGGACATTCATGGCAGTACATACCATGACCTTAAGGACGACACACAATATACAGAATTCTCCTTGGAGGGTTCCCTTTCGAGAACGATCCTTTGGAGTACAAAATATTCGTCACTCATGGAGATACTTTACCATGAGCTTCTCTACCCACATGCCATTCTTTCACTTTAAGTGATTAATGTCTTTACACATAACACATTGTCACACAGAACCAAAACAGCAACAATAAATCCATTATTTTGATTATTTTCTCCATAGCAACGATTCTGACTTCTTTGCTTCTCCAAACCCAAAACTTGTAACAAAGCTTTAGATACCATTGTGAACACTATTTGTACATTAAAACAAATTCAAACCATGTATAGAACACACAGCAAATAGATTTGAAAACGAAAGTAGTTAGCAAAAGGGTGGACATGGTAGTTACCTCGTACTATCTCATACTATAGGTTACGATTACTCAAAGAACTTCTAACTTGGGCTTCAACAAGATTCCCCTTTCACTTCCAACAGGTTTCTAAGGTCACCAAGTTCAGCATAGTCTAAAATGAGCTCAATTGGACATAGAACTCATGAGAAACACACAAAGTAACTCAAGGAGTAATGCTGGATGAGCTACATAACTGAAGGTGAAATATAAATGGCTTTTTGAGGGTCTATATGATCACGTTTAAGGAAACAAATTTCTGGGCATTTAAGCTTTATGTCTTAGAGTTCTAACAAAGGTTTGTAGAGGTTAATTATCATAAGTATTCAAGTAGATAATCACTCAAGAGTTAAGAGGTATCAATCTTACGGGTTGATTTGCACAGTTGGGAGAAGTGGCGTTTTTGAGAGGGTTACAGGTGCGCGAACTGAGCGAAAAATGGCTGAGTTTCTGGGCATTTAATAGGGATTAAAGGGGTTAATGTTTGACACGCAACAAGAAAGGATAAGTATCACTAATGTCGGACCAAAACCGACTTAAACACGCAGGGTATGTCGGTCAGGATGGCGGTTTGGATAATGATGCCTTCTTGGCTGTATTAGGCGGATATTAAAGACCTATGGTGAGATAATTTGATAGCCTAAAGGTAGGGTGTCTCATAAGGATCAAATACAGCTATAGGTAGGGGCTATAAAGCATAGGAAACGGCTCTCCAATCATAGACAAGTACATGAGCTATTGTTTCTGGAACATGTTTGTTTGTGGCCTTGTTTAATGATGGTTCTCTTTGCTATTGGAGTATCACTTGGGGCTATTCTCATACACTAAGCAAGGTCACATGACATGGTAGATTGGATAAAAGTATTGGACTCTATTTTAAAGGATAAGAGAAATCAAACTTATCTAGAATAGAGGTCTAATGCACAACTACTACATCCACTTATAAGTGACTTGTGTTGGGTAAGCAGCTTACTTGGCAAAGTGTTCTCGTTCTTATCCATTTTGGATAATATCTAACATTCATGATGAGGATAAGATCAAACATATAGGATTAGGATAAGAACAAATAATGGAAAGGTTATCCATTACTTAGCCAATAAGAAAACTTGGAGGTAGCAAAGTTCAAATCGTCTTCGTACTCTAATGCTATTCCATTGTGCTTGATTTGTGTGGCTTTTCTAAGGTGATATCATTTGGTGTTGGGACACGGATTGAGCTTACAACAACATTAGAAACATGGATTTATCAGTTGGCAATAATGCTTCGGGGAGATAGTGGCTTAACGACGAAGAAACGGGTCTCAAATTGAACATGATATAACAACCAAGTAAGTGCTTCAACATAAAATAGGTTTTAACTTTCCAAAGGACTTCTAATGGTCTTCTAAACTGTTTCAGAGGCCCAAAACACGTCCCCTAGAGCAATCCCGTGGCCCAGTTTTCGTTTTCGCCGGAAATTTTTTCGGAGGCTCTATTATGGCCCTAGGGGAGCCCCGGTGCCCCGGGAGGGTCATAGTTATCCCCGAACTCCGATATCACCCATGTCATGCGATATCATCGTTGATTTTGCTCACACTGTGAGTAGGGCCTGGGACATTGAATGTCATGTGACTAAAATGTTTAAACTGTACTGTAAATTGAAGAATGTCAGATATAGCCTGAAGAGTGTGAACAAAAGCGAGTTTTCAGATATATTGGCAAGAGCAGATGAGGCAAGATCTCAGCTGCATTTAGCACAGGTATCTGCAAACAATAGTCCCCTAGACACAGCACTGCAAGCAACTGAATTACAAGCAAGGAAGAACTTTTTGAATCTGAATAATGCAGCTGAAGAGTTCCTCAAACAGAAAAGCAAGATGCAATGGGTGCAATTGGGAGATGATAATACCAGGTTTTTTTACTCTATTCTGAAACAAAGGAACCAGAGGAATAGAGTGATCTCTATAAAGAATGCAGCAGGGAGAGTATTAACTGATCAGCAAGAAGTTTTGGAGGAATTTCTCAATTTCTACAAAGGGATGCTTGGGGTTAAGGAGACTGGCAGAGCACAAGCTGCAGATTTTATATTTCAGTCAGGGGTTGTGTTGGATCCCCAACAACAAATGAGCCTTATTCAACCAGTTACAGCAGCAGAAATCAAAGAAGCAATGTTTGCAACTAATGGCAAAAATTCAGGGCCAGATGGGTTTGGAAGTGGTTTCTTTAAGGACTCTTCCATGTGGTGGGAGAGGATTTATCTGAAGCAGTACATGACTTTTTTGTGTCTGGAAGAATGCTCAAACAGGTGAATTCAACTACACTTTGTTTGATTCCTAAAGTAGAAAATCCTGAATTAGCTTATGATTTTAGACCAATTGCATGCTGTAATTCAATTTATAAATGCTTTTCAAAGGTTTTGTGTAGTAGATTGGCTAAAATTCTTCCTGATTTAGTTGCTTTAAATCATGGAGCATTTGTATCTAATAGATCCATTGTACATAACATCATGATTTGTCAAGATATTATTAGACATTACAGGAAGAAAGGCACAACAGCTAGATGCTTGATGAAAATTGATTTGCGCAAAGCATATGATACAATTCACTGGTCATTCTTGGAGGAAATGCTGGAGGGTTACAGATTCCCAAAGAAATTCCAAGATTGGGTGATGGCCTGTGTGAGTACAGCCAGTTTCTCAATCAGTCTGAATGGAATTGATGGGGGCTATTTTGAAGCAAAAAGAGGGATTAGGCAGGGAGATCCTATCTCTCCTCTACTGTTTGTTTTGGTAATGGAATATTTATTCAGACTATTAAAGCTGCTAGGGAATGACAAGGAATTCAGCTGGCACCCCATGTGCAAGAGTGTGGGGCTCAATCACCTGTGTTTTTGCTGATGACCTCATGGTCTTTTGTAGATCAATTGCAGCCTCAGTTACCAAGATAATGGAATGCTTCTCTTATTTCTCCCAAGTCACAGGGCTGAAAGCAAATACAAACAAATCACATTTGTATGCTGCTGGGGTGGATCAGGAGGTCAAGCTGAAACTGCTGAGATTATCAGGGTTCCAGGAAGGAGAATTCCCAATGAAGTACCTTGGAGTGCCTTTGTCACCTTCAAAGTGGAGCAAGATAGACTGCAAATGCCTTGTTGATAAGATTACAAAGAGACCGCATATCTGGGCCTCCAGAACACTATCCTATGCAGGGAGAACACAGTTGATAAATTCTGTACTCCTCTCTCTTCATGTGTACTGGGCTAGTATCTTTGTTTTGCCCACTGGAATTATGAAAGCTATTGAGGCCAAATGTAGACAATATTTGTGGTCAGGAATGATCAGAAAAGGGGGAGTAATTTGGTTGCCTGGGATTTGATTTGCAGACCAAAAAAGAATGGGGGTTTGGGATTCAAGCAATGTCAAAAATTCAATTATGCCCTGAATGGGAAGCATCTTTGGGACTTAGCTGCAAAAAAAGATAACCTGTGGGTTAAGTGGGTTAATGGCATATATATGAAAGGAGAAGCACTATGGCACTATGTACCTCACCAGGGATGCAGCTAGGCTTGGAAGAAATTGCAAAAATGCAAGAGCTTGTTTCAGAATGCTTACAGGCCTGATAAGACATGGTCTCTTACAGCTCATGGGAGATATACAGTCAAGAGTGGATATACCTTTCTGATGGGAAATATGGCCAAGATGAGGCATGCCAACTTCATATGGGGGTCTATGAATGTTCCCAGATACAGTTTCTGCCTGTGGCTGGCTCAAGCACATAGGCTCCTCACCAAAGATAGAATGAAGAAAATGGGCTTTTTGCAAGGGGATACTGAATGCATTTTCTGCAGGTCACATGAGGAAACTCACCATCATATGTTCTTTGAATATGGCAAAACTAGGAAATTGTGGGAAGAGTTGAAGAAGTGGATTGGGTGCAATGCTGCAGGTCACAATATTGCAGGGGTCATGAGCTGGACTGGAAGACAGAGGGGAAATAAATTGAAATGCAAAGTTACTGAAGCAGCAACCTCAGCATTGGTGTATTGGATCTGGAAAGCCAGGAATGAAGCATGCTTCAGACATCATCAGATGTCAAATGAGCACATCATGCAGCAGATACAGTTTTCAGTGACAGCGAGAATGGAATCATGCAGGACAAAGAAGCTCACCAGAACTGAGAAGAGGTTCATGGATGACTTTGGCAGAATTCAGTAGAAAATGTCTTTTATTTTGCAAAACCTTGTAAATTGCTGAGTTTTTACAAATAGCTTATGTTAGGTGCTGTTTTGATGGTTTTCTTATGGTGTTGATGTAATGTAGTGCAGGGTTCGAGGAAGGGTGTGAACCCTACCTAGTAGGAGGCACACTCTCCTCTAAGACCCTTTAGGTTGTAAGGATGTCTTTTCAGTTATCAATGCAATTCTATCTTTTCATCAAAAAAAAAAAAAACATTGGCATCCTGTCAAACCACCCGTACAAGCCTATCAGAGACCCAATAACCGATCTTAGGGGCCTCCCATATTCCCTAGGGGTTTCCCGTGCTATATGGGGCGAAAATATTAACGTAGAAAAGTTTGGGTCCGGAGGAACAAAACACGTCCCCTAGAGCACTCCCAGGGCCCGTATTCTGTTTTCGCCCGAAATTTTTTCGGGGGCTCTTTTTTGGCCCTAGGGGACCCCCTGTGCCCCGAGAGGGTCATACTTATCACCATGTCGCCCATTTTCGGGACTTAATATTGGCATCGTGTCAAACCGCCCTTACAAGCCTATCAGGGACCCAATAACCGACCCTAGGGGCCTCCCTTGTCCCCTAGGGGTCTCCCGTGCGATATGGGGCGAAAATATTTACGTCGAAATGTTTGCATCCGGAGGCCCAAAACACGTCCCCTAGAGCATTCGCAGGGCCCGGTTTCCGTTTTCGCCCGAAATTTTTTTGGGGGCTCTGTTATGGCCCTAGGGGACCCCCGGTGCCCCGGGAGGGTCAGCCTCATCCCCAAACTCCGATATCACCCATGTCGCCCGTTTTTGGGCGTTAACATTGGCATCTCGTCAAACCGCCCTTAGGCTTGTTAACATCTCGTCAAACCGCCCTTACAAGCCTATCAGGGACCCAATAACCGACCCTAGGGGCCTCCCATGTCCCCTAGGGGTCTCCCGTGCAATATGGGGCGAAAATATTTACGTCGAAAAGTTTGCGTCCGGAGGCCCAAAACACGTCCCCTGGAGCATTCCCGGGCCCAGTTTCCATTTTTGCCTGAAATTATTTCGGGGGCTCTATTATGGCCCTATGGGACCCCGGTGCCCCGGGAGGGTCATACTTATCCCCGAACTCCGATATTACCAATGTAGCCCGTTTTCGGGCCTTAACATTGCTCGTTAGCCATTAACGAAGCTTTGAGTTTTAATGGGGAAGAAGGATAAAGCAAAGAAAGGGACTGAAAACCACGGCGATGATGCGGAAAATTCAGTGGCTCCTCCAAGTCCTACAAAAATCGCAAATCATAGGCAATGTCACAGTACTAACCGACCTAATCTTGATCGGGTAGTACGAAATCTCACAAATGAATTGGAGGCTCCTGAAATTATGACGCCTGAGGTGCAACCAGAAATGGTACAACAGATGGAGATAGCCAGAGAGAAAATTAATTCATGGCTCTCGAAGATGAAGGAGAAGGCCAAAACGCATTTCTCGTGGGAAGATGAGGTTGAAGCTTCAGAGCATGCCAAGCAGCAGTAATCTACAGGTGTAGGTAATATCTCAGCCTAGGAAAAATTTGATATAACCAAATTGAAAAATGCTGGGTTTAAATTGGATTTTATTGCGCCTACTATGCATGAAGGAAAACCAGTTGGGGATATTAATTTCATGGATATTGAATATGAAATTAGTTACTGGAACCAAGCTGTTGTGTGCTATGTAATGGGGTCAAGGCCTCCAATTAATGTTTTTCAGTGGATTTCTAAGAAGAATTTGGGCTAAAAGGGGGATGAATAAAATGGCAATGATGAAGAATGGATTAGTTCTGGTTATATTTGACTCTCTGGAGCAAAGGGATGTTGTGATAGAGGAAGGGGTTTATCACAATAAACCTATGATTGTTAGGCCATGGTCTGAAATTGTGGATTATGCCCATGAGGAACTTACCTCTGTTCCTATATGGGTTAAATTCCCTGGGTTAGATATTAAATACTCGAATGCAATGGGATTGAGCAAAATTGCAAGTTTAGTTGGCAGGCCAATGATGGCTGACAGGAATACTGAGCTCAAGGTGGGGATTCACTATGCTAGAGTGCTGATTGAAGTTGAAATTTGAGGTGAATACCCTGCCAAGGTGCATTTTAAGAATGAGAGGAGGAATATTGTTGAGCAGGAGGTGGACTATGACTGGAAGCCTATAAAAACTGCAGTCATTGCAAACAGTATGGGCATATTGAGCCTGATTGCAGAAAGAAGAAAGTTACTACTGCCTCTGTGAATCAACCTGTGCCTGTGCAGAACCAACCTATACAGCAAGAAATCCCTAGGAACCAGCAATGGCAGAATGCATTGAGAGGTAGAGGTAGAATGAGGAATGCATGGAGAGGGATGAGAGGGGGTAGAGGCAGCTACAGACAAATTCAGCAACTTAAAAATGTCACTCCACAAATACAGAATTCTTTTGATATACTGCAAAATGAAGGAGGAGTGCAGGAGCCGCAGCTGGTACATGGTGAAGCAGTAGAGCCAGGGATACAGGAGGTTCAGAGCACAGGTGTGGTGCCACCACATGGTAAGTCTCCTATCTTGACTGGTAGGCATGGATAGGATCCTTATATGGAATGTGAGAGGCCTTAATGGCCCTAATAAGCAGAAGGATGTTGCCCTTTTCTGCAAAAAGAATAATTGTGGTTTGGTGGCTTTTCTAGAAACTAAAATAAGATTAGATAATCTTGAAAAATGCAAAAACAGTTTCATGTCAGGGTGGGAATCCTATATTAATCATAATGATCATAGGTTGGGCAGAATATGGATAAGATGGTTGCCAAATTATTTTCATGTTGATGTGATTTTCTCTTCTGTGCAAATGATTATTTGTAAAGTGTTCAATATTGAGAGAAAAATGGAGTTTGTGGTGAGTTTTGTATATGGTTTAAATGAGAAGGAGGAAAGGAAACAATTGTGGAGGGATCTTACTGATTTTGCAAATATTTGCAATAAACCTTGGACTGTTGGTGGGGATTTCAATAATGTTTTGTTAGTTGGCAATAGAGAAGGGGGAGTGCCAGTTACATATGCTGAGATTCAAGATTTTAAAGCTTGCATAGATGACTGTTACCTCACTGAAATGGGCTGGTCTGGGTGTCAATATACCTGGAATAACAGGCATGAGGGGGGAGGGAGAGTATACTCTAAAATTGATTGGGTTTTTGCCAATAGCCTTTGGTTCCAGGAGTATGATCAATATGCTCTGCAATTTCATCCAGAGGGAGTATCTGATCACTCTCCAATCTGCTTAACTCTTCATAAAGAATGCACAAAAAGAAATATCCCTTTTAAATTCTTTAACATGTGGAGCCTCTACTCTGAATTTCAAGCAATTGTGCAGCAAGCCTGGAATTTCAGAACACAAGGCACAAAAATGTATAGAGTTTATCAGAAACTGAAAAGGGTGAGTTTAGTGCTGAAGAAGCTGAATAGGGATGAGTTTAGTGACATTTTATCTCAAGCTGATATTACTAGAATTGCTATGACTCAAGCTCAGACTGCAACAAACAAGGAGCCTTTAAATGAGGCACTGCAGCAGAAAGAAGTACAGGCCAGGATAAGGTATAATGAGGTGAATATGGCAGCTGAGAATTTTTTACAACAAAAGAGCAAGGCCAAATGGGTTCAGTTGGAAGATGGGAACACTCAGTTTTTTCATGCAGTCATGAAGCAGAGAAGACAGCAGAATAGAGTGCATTCTATTAAGACACAGGAGGGTATTCTATTGGAAGACCAGAAGTTGATTATGGAGGAATTTGTGAGGTTTTACAGAGAGATGCTGGGGTTTCAGGTATCAGGGACACTACAGCAGAAGATAGTTTTTTCTTTGCAGGTCACAGACTAGACTTGGATCAACAGATGATATTGTGTGCTCCTGTGAGTGCTGATGAGGTGAAGAAAGCCATGTTTGATATTGATTGTAATAAAACCCCAGGCCCTGATGGTTTTGGATCAGGATTCTTCAAAGAAGCTTGGCATATTGTGGGGCAAGAGGTGACTGATGCTATTATGGATTTTTTTGATTCCTCTAAAATGCTCAAAGAGGTGAATGCCACAAATCTGTGTCTTGTGCAGAAGATTCCTAATCCTGAGAAGGCATCTGATTTCTGGCCTATAGCATGCTGCAATACCATCTACAAGTGCATCTCCAAGATTATGTGTGGGAGATTGGCAAGAGTGCTTCCTGTTCTTGTCTCTATGAATTAGGGAGCTTTTGTGGCTCAGAGATCAATGGTCCACAACATAATGATATGTCAGGATCTCATTAAGCATTACAGGAGGAAACAATCCTCTCCTAGGTGTTTGATGAAGATTGATCTAAGAAAAGCTTATGACACAATCCATTGGGGTTTTATTAAGGAAATGCTGCAAGGGTATGATTTCCCTATGAAGTTCAGTGGCTGGTTGTTAGAGTGCATTCAGACTGCTAGTTTCAGCATTAATTTGAATGGGGAAGAACATGGTTATTTTACTGCAAAACGTGGCATTAGGCAGGGAGATCCAATTTCTCCATTAATCTTTGTTTTGGTCATGGAATACCTGTCAAGAATCCTGAAGATAGCTTGTATGGATAATAGCTTCAGCTGTCATCCCATGTGCAAAGAGCTTGCACTTAGTCATCTCTGCTTTGCTGATGACTTGATGTGCTTCTGTAAAGCATCCCTTGAGCCTGTGAGTATTTTGATAAACAACATTAATCATTTTTCACAAGTTACTGGTTTGTTTGCAAACAAAGAGAAATCAAATATATATGTAGCTGGTGTTAATGAACAAATCAAGAATGAGCTGTTATGTTTGTCAGGGTTTAGGTACGGTACACTACCCATAAAATATTTGGGTGTTCCATTGTCCCCATCTAAATGGAGCAAATTGGATTGTGAATGTTTGGTGAATAAGATGACAAAAAAACTGCAGATTTGGGCCTCCAGGAACCTCTCTTATGCAGGAAGGGCTCAATTAATCAATTCTGTATTGTTCTCCATACATGTGTACTGGTCTAGCATTTTTATATTGCCTGCTGGGGTGCTGAAACATGTAGAGCAAAAATGCAGATTATTTTTGTGGGGATCTACTGAACAAAAGCACAAGATAAGTTTGGTGGCCTGGGATATTGTATGCAGACCAAGGAAAAATGGTGGAATAAATGTTAAAAATTGTAAATGGTTTAACATTACTCTAAATGGGAAGCACATCTGGGATTTAGCCACCAAAAAAGATACATTGTGGGTAAAATGGATTAATGGGGTTTATTTGAAAGGAGAAGATTTCTGGAATTATGTTCCTGTGTGGGGGAATAGTTGGTATTGGAAAAAACTAAATAAAATCAAAAGTTATTTCCATGATCACTACACAGTTGGGGGAGTGTGGAAGGGTGCACCAGATGGGATCTATTCTGGTGCTAGTGGTTACAGAATATTGGCAGGAGAGTTGCCAAAATGCAGACATGCTGACTTGATTTGGGGGAAGGTATCTATGCCAAGACAAAGTTTTTGCTTGTGGCTGGTTCAAATGGGGAGATTGCTAACTAAAGATAGGCTGCAGAAAATGGGTTTTTTAAATGGGGATGTTATATGTTACATGTGCAAGAAGAAACCAGAAGATCATAATCACTTGTTCTTCAGCTGTAGTGCATCCACAGAGGTTCTGGTTCAGTTAAGGTGTTGGCTACAAGTGTCAGCAAAAGCAAATACAGTCCAGGGCATGCTTAACTGGATAAGCAGGCAAAAATGTTCAAGATTCAGGAAAGAAATCTATGCAGCAGGGCTTGCAGCAGCAGTTTACTGGATATGGAGATGCAGGAACATCCAATGTTTTGAGGGGATCAGAATGCCCCTGTCACAAATCATGCAGCAGATTCAACAGGTGATCAGAGTCAGGATGCAGCATTGCAGCAGCAAGAGGAAGATAAAAAGCAAGGATAAGAGATGGATAGGGACTTTGTAATCTGTTATTTTTTACTGTGTCTTTTAAATTGTTGTAAGTAGGAAATGGTTTTTTTTTTTTTTTTTTGTAACAGTTATGGTTTATTACTGGTTGTAGTGTGCTGGTCCTAGTAATGTCTGGCTAGTTTGGTTGTTAGGGGATGTAGATCCTAAGGAACCCTACCTAGTAGGTGGCCTTGAATTTACATTGCCCTTTAGGTTGTAATTTTGCTACATTACAGCTTTTATTAATACAATTTCTGATTTGCACCAAAAAAAAAAAACATTGGCATCGCGTCAAACCGCCCATACAAGCCTATCAGGGACCCAATAACCGACCCAAGGGGCCTCCCATGTCACCCAGGGGTCTCCCATGCGATATGGGGCGAAAATAATAACGTCGAAAAGTTTGCGTCTGGAGGCCCAAAACACGCCCCCTAGACCATTCCCGGGGCCTGGTTTCCGTTTTCGCCCAAAATTGTTTCGGGGGCTCTATTATAGCCCTAGGGGACCCCCGGTGCCCCGAGAGGGTCACCTACATCCCCGAACTCCGAGATCACCCATGTCGCCCGTTTTTAAATTGGCATCGCGAGCCCGTTTTTGTTTCTCTCTCTAAAATGCTCTCTCCTCGACAGCGCCTGTTAGCCATTAACAAAGCACTGAGTTCAAATGGGGAAGAACAGGAAAGCAAAAAAAGGGAAGGGGGTTCAAGACGGGGATGCGGGAAACTCAGAAGCTCCACCATGTCCCACAAAAAACCTGTCTCAAAGACAAAGAACGAGCGAAAACCATGAAAACCTAGGTCTTATTATGCGGAATTTAACAGAAGAATTGGAGGATCCAGATGTGATGACACCTGATGCGCAAACAAAAACAATTAAACAAATGGAATTAGCGCAGGAAAAAATTGATTTCTGGCTGTCTAAGATGAAGGAGAAAGCACGAACCCAGTTCACGTTTGAAGATGAGGATGAAGAGCCTGAACAACCAAAGCAACAGGAATTTGCAACTGCAGGTAACAACTCAGCTTGGGAAAAATTTGACATTTCCAAATTAAAGATGCGGGGTTTAAATTAGATTTCATTGCTCCTAAATTGCATGAAGGGGAACCGGTGGGTGAAATTAATTTTAGTGACATTGACTCTGAAATAAACTACTGGAATCAAGCAGTGGTCTGTTATGTAATGGGAGCAAGGCCCCCAATTAATATTCTAAGTGGTTTTCTTCGAAGAATCTGGGCAAAGAGAGGGATGAATAAAATTGCCATGATGAATAATGGGTTGGTTTTGGTCAGGTTTGACTCCCTAGAACAGAGAGATGCAGTGCTACAAGAGGGGGTTTACCACTTTGACAATAAGCCCATGATTGTTAGGGCATGGTCTGAAAATATAGATTATGAAAAAGAGGAACTGACCTCGGTGCCAATTTGGGTAAAACTCCCGGGACTTAATGTGAAGTACTGGAATGCAATGGGATTAAGTAAGATAGGAAGCCTTGTAGGAAGGCCAATGATGGCAGATAGAAACACAGAGCTTAAAGTTGGAATCCAGTTTGCCAGGGTGATGATTGAAGTTGAAATTGGAGCTGCTTACCCCAGTAAGGTGCACTACAGGAATGAGAAGGGAAATGTTGTAGAACAGGCAGTGGAATATGACTGGAAGCCTGTCCTATGCACCCACTGCAAGCAATATGGGCACTGTGAGGCAGAATGCAGGAAGAAAGTTGCTGCAGCAACTGTGATACCAACACAGATTGCAATACCAGTACAGAAGCAACCTGGCCAACAGAAAAACACTAGGGCACAGCAATGGCAGAATGTTGGGAGGGGGAGAGGAAGAATGAATAATGCAGGTAGAGGAGCAAGAGCTGGAAGGGGTATTTATAGGCAAATTCAGCAACAACAGCAGGATAAGCCACAGACACGAAACCCCTTTGCAGCACTGCAGAATGAAGGTGAAGCACAGGACAAGCAACAGTCCAGAGACAGTACAGAACCTGACATTTAGAAGGAGATACACACAGGTTTCAGAAGGGAATCAGAAGCAGGTTGATGCAGCTAGACTCTGAATCAGGTAACAGGACCTAGTAGAGTATACAGGAAATCAGCAGAGTGTTGGTGCAGAAAAGAAGGAGGATGAATCAACTCTGGAAGATTGCCCCAGCAGAGGATTCAGAGGTTCAGAGCGGAAGCAAAGCAGAAGCAGGAAGAAGCAGATTGAGTGGAAAACAAGGATAGAAATTCTGTAATAATTTAGATTATTAAGTTGTTGTTTTTTGCTGTAAGACAGGAATGTTTTTTTGTATTTTGTATCTGTATTCAGATATGGGGAACCACTGCATGTAGTAAGTGCCCCAGGAATGTAGGGTTGTAAGGAAAAAAGGGATGCAGAGGAAGAGGAACCCTACCTAGTAGGTGGCCTTGGACTTGCATTACCTATGGACTGTAATCTGTGTAACATTACAGCTAGCAATAACACAATTTCTGACTTGCACCAAAAAAAAAACATTGGCATCGCTTCAAACCGCCCTTACAAGCCTATCAGGGACCCAATAACCGACCTTAGGGGCCTCCCATGTCCCCTTAGGGTCTCCCGTGCAATATGGGGCGAAAATATTAACGTCGAAATGTATCCGTCAGGAGGCCCAAAACACGTCCCCTAAAGCATCCGCGGGGCCCGATTTCCGTTTTCGCCCGAAATTTTTTCGGGGGCTCTGTTATGGCCCAAGGGGACCGCTGATGCCCCGGGAGGGTCACCCTCATCCCCGAACTCCGATATCACCATGTCGCCTGTTTTCGGGCGTTAACATTAACATTGGAACTATGAGCCAGTTTGGGGGGCAAGTTGGTACTGGAATAAGCTCAACGAAATCAAGAATCTCTTCCAGGACCAATACACTGCTAGAGGAGCATGGAAGGGCACCAAGGATGGGCTATACTCAGTTGCAAGTGGATATAGTATGCTAAATGGTACCATGCCAAAATCAAGACATGCAAATCTGATTTGGGGGAAAATAACCATGCCAAGGCAAAGCTTTTGCTTGTGGATGGCTCAACTGGGAAGACTTCTAACTAAGGATAGGATGCAGAGTATGGGTTTCCTGAATGGAGATGCCACTTGTAACCTATGCAAAGAGAAGACAGAAGACCACAAACATTTGTTCTTCAGCTGTAGGGTAACAACTGAGATCCTGGCACAGGTAAAAGAATGGCTACAGATGACAGCAAAGGCCAACAATATCCAAGGAATGCTCAACTGGATAAGTAGACAAAAGTGCTCCTTTTTCAGAAGGGAAGTGTATGCAGCTGGCCTGGCAGCAACAGTGTACTGGATATGGAGATGCAGGAACATACAACAGTTTGAGGGGAACAGAATTTCAAGGATACAGCTATTACAGCAGATCCAACAGGTGGTCAGATTGAGAATTCAACAAAGCAGTAACAAGAGGAAAATCAACAGCAGGGATAGAAACTGGACAGGCAATCTGTAACTGCTGTGGTGACTTCGAGGATAGTTTGCAGCAGATTATGTTGTGGATTGGCTGAGAATCAAGAAACAGGGCTCGGAAGGGCCAACAGACAACCAGTCAGCAGGATATTGAAGCAAGTCAGAATGAGGAATGAACCAGATTCTGGAAGATGGAAAAGCTACAAGAAGCTGAACCTGCAGGAAGCCTAGAAGGAAAATGATCAAACAGTTGAAAAATGGTGATGCAGGAACCTACAGGGTTTGAGGGGGCAGATTGCCTCTTTTATCAATTGACTATCAGAAACTTAGCAGTGCAGTAGCAACAGATGATGAAAATCATGCAGGAAGCCCAGCGGGAAAAACAAGAATCAGTGGTCAAACAGCTCAGCCCAGCAAAGCTAGTGAATCTGGCCAGCAGACAGTATTAGGAGCAGTTTTCAGAAGGCCCAGCAGAAGGAAGCAGAGTAACAACAAGGATGGGAATAAATTAGGAAAATGCAGTAGCCTATTTCAATGTATTTTGAATTTGATGTATTTTGTTTTGCTATAAGTCTGGTCGTTTTTGTTTATTTTGTCTCAGAAATGAGGAGCCATTGGATGTAATGTGGTACTTTAGTACTGTATTAGGGTTGTTTGGTTGTACAGGGATGTAGAAAAAAGGAACCCTACCTAGTAGGTGGCCTTGGATTTACATTGCCTATGGATTGTAATCGTTTTACATTACAGTTAGTAATAATACATTTTCTGACTTGCACCAAAAAAAAAAAAACATTGGCATCTCGTCAAACCGCCCTTACAAGCCTATCAGGGACCCAATAACCGACCGTAGGGGCATCCCATGTCCCCTAGGGGCCTCCCATGTCCCCTAGGGGTCTCCCGTGCTATGGGGCGAAAATATTAACGTTGAAAAGTTTGCGTCCGGAGGCCCAAAACACGTCCCGTAGAGCATTCCCGGGCCCCGGTTTCTGTTTTTGCCCGAAATTGTTTCGGGGGCTCTATTATGGCCCTAGGGCACTCCCGGTGCCCCGGGAGGGTCATACTTATCCCCGAACTCCGATATCACCAATGTCGCCCGTTTCGTGCCTTAGCATTGGCATCGCGTCAAACCGCCCTTACAAGCCTATGAGGGACCCAATAACCGACCCTAGGGGCCTCCCATGTCCCCTAGGGGTCTCCGTTGCGATATGGGGCGAAAATATTAACGTCGAAAAGTTTGCGTCGGGAGGCCCAAAACATGTCCCCTAGAGCATTCCCGGGGCCCGTTTTCGTTTCGTCTGAAATTTTCTCGGAGGCTCTATTATGGCCCTAGGGGACCCCCGGTGCCCCGGGAGGTTCAGCTTCATCCCTGAACTCCGATCTCACCCATGTTGCCCGTTTTCAGGCCTTACGATTGGCATCGTTCACCATTAACGCAGCGTTGAGTTCTAATGGGGAAGAAAGACAAAGCTAAGAGAGGGAATGGAAATCAAGATGACGATGCGGGAAAATCAGCAAATGCACCTTGTCCCACGAAAAATGTGTCTCAAAAACAACGAAACAGTACAAACCATGAAAACCTAGATCGAGTTATGCGCAATCTTGCGGATGAATTGGAGGATTCAGAAGTAATGACACCAGATGTCCAAACAGAAACAGTGCAGCAAATGGAATTAGCAAGGGAAAAAATAAATTATTGGCTATCAAAGATGAAGGAAAAGGCAAAAACGCAAAGCTCATCAGAATCGGAGGATGAAGAGCCTGAGCAAGACAAACAACAGGAGGCTACAGATGCTGGTAAGGTTTCAGCTTGGGAAAAATTTGATATATCTAAACTGAAAAATGCTGGCTTCAAATTGGATTATATTGCACCAAATCTACACGAGGGGAAACCAGTGGGTGAAATTAATTTTATGGACATTGAATCAGAAATTAATTACTGAACAAAGCTATAGTATGCTATGTGATGGGGTCTAAGCCACCAATTAATATACTTAGTGGTTTTTTAAGAAGAATTTGGGGGAAAAAAGGGATGAACAAAATAGCAATGATGAGAAATGGGCTAGTTTTGGTTAGATTTGACTCGTTGGAGCAACGAGATGCTGTTATCCAGGAGGGGGTTTACCATTTTGATAACAAACCCATGATAGTTAGGCCATGGTCTGAAAATATAGACTATGCTCAAGAGGAACTCACTTCTGTGCCAATATCGGTAAAATTCCCTGGACTCAATGTCAAGTATTGGAATGCAATGGGCTTGAGCAAAATTGCAAGTCTAGTTGGAAGACCAATGATGGCAGACAGGAATACAGAGCTCAAGGTGGGGATTCACTATGCTAGAGTGCTGATTGAGGTGCAAATTGGAGATGATTACCCTGAAAAAGTGCATTTCAAGAATGAGAGGGGGAACATAGTAGAACAAGAAGTGGACTATGATTGGAAGCCCATACTATGTAGCCACTGCAAACTGTATGGTCACAGTGAAACAGAATGCAGGAAAAAGAAGCCTGTGCCTGCACCTGTACAACAAGGGCCTGTACAAACTCAGCCTACACAGCAGGAAATTTCCAGGGCTCAACAGTGGCAGAATGCAGGAAGAGGTAGAGGTAGAGCTTGGAATGCAGGAAGAGGAGTGAGAACAAGAAAAGGATACTACAGACAAGTTCAGCAGCCTAAAACTGTTATGCAGAACAGTTTTGACATTGCAGGAAAGTCTAAAATGAAGAAGAAATGCAGGAAATTCAAAAGGGACAGGCAAAAGTAGTAGTGGAGCCAGAGCTACAACAGGATCAGAATACAGATGAGGTGCCATTGCATGGTAAGTCTCCTATCTTGACTGGTAGTCATGGATAGGATACTAATTTGGAATGTTAGAGGCCTTAATGGCCCAAATAAATAGAGGGATGTTGCCCTCTTTTGCAAAGAAAATAATTGTGGTTTGGTGGCTTTTCTAGAAACAAGAATCAGATTAGTTAACCTAGAAAAATACAAAAATAGCTTCATGTCAGGTTGGGACTCTTACAGTAATCACAATGAGCATAGATTGGGTAGAATATGGATAAGATGGATGCCAAACAGTTTTCATGTGGATGTGATATTCTCATCAGTGCAAATGATCATCTGTAAAGTGGTTAATATTGTGAAAAAAATGGAATTTGTGGTGAGCTTTGTATATGGCCTAAATGAAAAGGAGGAAAGGAAAACACTATGGAAGGACCTAAATGATTTTGCAATTAATTGTAATAATCCATAGTTTGTAGGGGGGGATTTTAATAATGTGTTGTTACCTGAAAATAGAAAAGGTGGAATACCAGTTGCTTATGCAGAAATACAGGATTTTAAAGAGTGCATAGAAAAATGTTTCCTCACTGAAATGGGTTGGTCAGGGTGTCAGATTACATGGAATAATAGGCATGAAAGGGGTGGGAGAGTGTATTCTAAAATTGAATGGGCCTTTGTAAACAGTCTCTGGTTCCAGGAATTTGATCAATCTGATCTTAAATTCCACCCAGAGGGAGTTTCTGACCATTCCCCAATTTGCCTGACTCTTCATAGAGAACCTACAAAAAAACATATCCCCTTTAAGTATTTCAACATGTGGAGCCTCCACTCTGAATTCCATGCTAAGATACAGCAAGCTTGGAACTTCAGAACACAAGGCACAAAAATGTTCAGAGTGTACCAGAAACTGAAAAAGGTGAGAACAGTGCTGAGGAAGCTAAACAGGAATGAATTCAGGGACATCCTAGCACAGGCAGACATTGCTAGGATAGCCATGACTCAAGCACAGATTGAAGCCAACAAGGAGCCATTAAATGAGAAAATGCAACAGAATGAAGTACAGGCCAGGAAAAGATACAATGAGGTCAATATGGCAGTTGAAAATTTCTTACAGCAGAAAAACAAGGCAAATTGGGTTCAGTTGGGAGATGGAAAAACACTCAATTCTTCCATGCAGTCATGAAGCAAAGAAGGAGCAACAATAGAGTTCATTCAATCAGGACACAGTAGGGGACCCTATTGGAAGATCAGAATATGGTTATGGAGGAATTTGTGAGGTTTTACAAAGATATGTTGGGGGTCTCAGGGGTCAGAGCAACCACAGCAGAAGACAGATACTTCCAAGCAGGTCACAAACTTGACATTCACCAACAGATGAACCTCATTGCCCCTGTGAATGCAGATGAGGTGAAAAAAGCAATGTTTGAAATTGACTGCAATAAAAGCCCGGGCCCTGATGGCTTTGGATCAGGGTTTTTCAAAGAAGCATGGCAAATTGTAGGGCAAGAAGTGACTGAAGCCATAATTGATTTTTTTTGACTCATCTAGAATGCTCAAGGAGGTGAATGCTACAAACTTATGCCTTGTACAGAAGATACAAAATCCAGAGAAGGCATCAGACTTCAGACCAATAGCTTGTTGTAATACAATCTCCAAATGCATCTCCAAGATCTTATGTGGGAGATTGGCAAGAGTACTACCTGAGCTGGTATCAGTGAACCAGGGAGCCTTTGTTGCTCAGAGGTCAATTGTTAACAACATCATTATATGTCAGGATCTTATTAAGCACTATAACAGGAAACAATCATTTCCTAGATGCTTGATGAAGATTGATATAAGGAAAGCATATGACACAATTCACTAAGGTTTTGTGAAGGAAATGCTGCAAGGGTATGGATTCCCTGTAAAATTCAATGGATGGGTAATTGAATGCATCAAAACAGCAAGTTTCAGTATCAATATAAATGGGGAAGCACATGGAAACTTTATTGCAAAACGTGGCATCAGGCAAGGTGACCCAATCTCTCCATTAATATTTTTACTGGTAATGGAATATCTGTCAAGGATCCTGAAGATAGCCTGTATGGATAAGAGCTTCAGCTGGCACCCCATGTGCAAAGAGCTTGCATTGAGTCACCTATGCTTTGCTGATGACTTAATGTGCTTCTGCTTTACAGATATTGACATCAATGTTATATGTTTACAGGGGATTTATTAGTACTATGCACATTTGGTGGGATTGTTCGCCCTTTATTCAATCTACAAAAAAAATGTAGCCGGAACAACTACGCGCTAGGCTAGTATTTTACAAAAATTCGTATGAGGCGGTCTCAAGATGAGACTCCCTCTAATAATCATAACGTCATGCTTATATCATACTTGACTATAGAGAAGATCTCACATTGAGGTGGCCTCATAGAAGACCTTTTGCACCTCAGGACAGTCTTATACAAAGTTATCGATATGGAGTATCACTAGTATCTTAACTATTTTGTATCTTGTTTTTCAAGCCTAGTTACCTAATATCATTAACATCAAGTTCACCAACTCACCTCGGGGAGAAAGAGATTATCGTTGTGAGGTGTGAGCATATACGAGTGTACTGGCTAGTAAAATATACTAGTAGCATTTATTACCATGATTTGTGGATCTAATATTGGCAATTGTGATGAGGGCACACAATAAGAAATAAGAAATAAGACTGTCAAGATCCTAAAGAAAAGAAAACAAAAGGAGGAGGATCATAGCTCTACATTTAGGCCTATGTCTTCAACTTCTTAGGACCCATTTGGTATGGGGAATTCAAAATAAAAGTTTTCAGGAGTATGGTGCTGGGTGTAGAATAGAATAAAAAAAACAAAAAAAAAATTACACTCTCTTTAGGCGCCTCCATAAATTTTGTCCTACACTTTCATGGAAGGGTCCTTTGTTTTACCTAACGTTTACATGTTCATCATAACGCTCCTTTAATGAAATTATTTTGCAAATCTTGATGGATGAGGTAGTAAGGCGTCTCTTTTCCTAAGATGATTAGGTGAACTCGACACCCTCCCCCTCACCAAGAAACCTTCTACTACATAATGTCCATACGTATATGCCCCCTTTGTGTAGAGTGGGGGAATATACTCTTAAGATTAAAGCATTACATTCCTAAGTTGCAACACAGAACGTTCTTCTCAAATCCATTCATACTTATACAACGAAACCTTAATAAGTTCATAGCGCGACTGGTCGCCTGCCAATGGAAAGTAATATTGCAGCCACAGATAATTCAGATATACGAAGTGCAAAAAGAAAAGGGAACAAGGGGAGAAAGAAATTGCTCAGAACTGAATTCTTGCGCTTGATATTTTTAATCATGTTTTCCTTGTTGGTAGGTATTCTTCCTCTAAATCGAATAAATTAGGACAAAAAAAGGAGGGAGCACCGAGCACGTCTCACCTTCAAACAGAAGTACAAAACCCATATGCACATACTACCCTTAAGCACACCTCTACCCTTCACAATTGTTGGGCTAAGAATAGTTGGGGGGTGGGGGGGAAGGAAAAATGAGAGTGAAGACATATTTGCAGATATTGCATTTGTAAGGATCAATAAAATGTGCATCCAGAATGCAATATCTTTCCAATTCCTTAAGTGGCTACTTCATCAACTTCTGAGTGGAATACAAAACTGGGAAATGTCGTCGTTATATCCCTGCAACAGTTTTCAAGTAACGGAAGTTAGCCCCCATCATTCTTTTTCTCTGTCTATACTCTATATCAGTATGGAATACAGTAGATAACAACAGTTACCTGAGATATTGGAGAGTCATTAATTTCAACAACGAAGGATTTTGAGATACAAACTGATGCCACTCAGCTCTATCAATTTTTCCATCTTGATTTACATCGGCTTCTCGGAATGTCTGTTCAAACACATTATCCACGATGTTGGTTAGGATGGTTCAATCCTCTCAACTTAAAATACCACATCTAGAACTTTTATGAGCTTCCCTTAGCCTTGTACTTTAACACTACTATTCCAAACTTGAGAATGACTTCACAGGCAACATTCAAAGAAAAATGGGTCAACAACAAAAAGCTCACCTTATCAAGTATAATTTCAATGGTTTCATCTGCCAACTTCAATTCAGATTCACATAGAATCGCAATCAACATTTGCCTTACCTGCACAAATTAAATATACAAATATTAAATGAAAAGCTTCTTTAATAAATAGTGTCCTACGAATGTAGGGAAAAGACCTCTTTAGTAAACAGTGTCCTCGCTGCAAGTGTAAGAAAAGAAGTACACAATAAAGACAGGCAATGCGGGATTAAGTTTTGCATGGTTAATAGGTACTTGAGTTGTGACACAGTGATCATACACAGTAAAAAGTTCCAGGAATTAACTCTGCAAAGACAAACTAAGCTAACTGCATTCAAAAAAGCTAGACAATGTTCAAGTGCACTATGTGGCAGCAACATAGAAAGGCACCATTGCAAATTAAAGTTCAGCGTGGCAAAACAAGATAGGAAAAATAAATCTCAGATGTACAAAGAGGTGCAACAACGACAATCCCCAATCCCAAACAGCTGACAGTGATTCCCATTAGCAATGTGAACGTAGTTCTGAAGACATGCGCATCAGTTTAAGAGGTAACCAAAAGATTAAAATGAAATGAGATGTTGGCATCTACTGCCCATATATGCAGACACATTTGAGCAAGTACGTCTTCGGTCAATACTCAAAAGAGAACATCAGATAGGCTACAGAACCAGCCATTGCAAACTCATATGCTTATAGCTTTAGCTCCCCAATGAAGGAACCCATGAACAACATTACTAGAAATGACCACACCCCAATAAGGATTACGCCATAGGCAATCGCTATTATCTATTATCACTATGGATACTATGATACAACATAATAAACCAGCAAGAGTGTAACACAGTGCACGAAAAGCAAATAAAGGGGAAGCAGAATATGTTACCTCCTGGCGCTCAATAAATCCAGTGCCATCCAAATCATAAAGCCTAAATGTGACTGCAATGTAAGAGATTGTAAATTATCAGATATACACAATATCAGACATACAAACAGGATCTTGAGCAAAGTTGTTCTGCTGCAAAATAGAGCATGAAGCAATAGAAGTAAGCTACATACATTCTATCTTGTCTTCTTGAGAGGCATTCGGATGGAAGACATTCAGTGTTTTCACAAAGTCACCAAAGTCAACGACGCCCTTCTTTTTAACATCAAACAGATCAAAGACCTGTGTGAAGAGATTCAGAATTTATAAGATGTAATGAATAATACCAATGTTTACTGTGCAAGTCATAGCATCCCATGAATGAAGGTCGAAAGTGTGGGTACATAGCCCTGATAAATTTCTACAATGACAGGTCCTTATAATCTAAATTCTAGCTAATTTAAATGAAAATGGTAACATGTTCGCATATGCATAGAGATAAAGTTACAGCCGACACAAAAATTATCACATGGAGAAGTTATAAACAAAGAGTATAGAGTACGGGCACAGATGGCTTTCATCTATAGGAACATTAGCAACATACCCGGTTGGCAAAAAGATTCTCCTTCTTTTTGTTCTTGAATAAAGCTAGTTGAAATTCCTCCTGCAGACACAAATGCAACGCTTAGTGCATCATTCAAAGTTTCAAACACGCTTCAGATAAGAATTTACATACATGTCAGCAAGCAAAAGTACCCCACCTCGAACCCGAACCCGAACCCAAAAAAATTAAAACAAAAAGTAAAGTAATTAAACTGTAAAGCAGCTTCACACATATATTATAATTATGCGTTCAATCCATACTCCATATTACAGTCAACTTTGACGTCTGTTGCCATTAAAGGTTCAACATCTTAAAATATTAATGGGTCCCTAGTGTCTTAAATTGGTTGACAAGTAAAAGAGCACAGATGTAGGCTGAAAACAAAGACAACGAGAATTCACAGCATGCAGAACTAGAATTTGCTTACCTTGCTTATAAGCCCATCATCAATGACAGAACTGCTTATGCTCTTGTACAGCTCAAATAATGCTTCAACTTCACTAACACTAACTGAAAAAGAAAATGGATAATGTTTTAGTGTGTATCATCAGTACGAAAAACATGTTACTTAGATGAATACTGAAGAATTAATTCTCTTTTTCCTTACGAGTATCAGACATATTTATTAGTCAATATGTCGTAATCCATAATTTATGATACCTATCTACATAATAATAACAAATCATATCACATTTAGCATCTTGAGATGATGGCTTATATAACATTGAAAGAAGCAAATCTTCAATATTGTTACGACACATGCATATGTGTGACCTTATAGAAATCAAGGCGGGTATGAGCTGAAGCCAACAAAATAAGATTTTTTAGGAAAAAAGATGTTAAAGTGAAGGAGCTTACAAGCTGTTTGCGAAGCAAGGAACACCGGGTCTTCGTGTCCAGGCCATTGCCTGCTCGCGGTTGAATGAAAACAGCCCATTTTATAGAGGTAGAAACCCACCACTAGAAGCACTAAGGCTACTAGTTTACTACAACATCACCAGTAAAACCATCTTAACCTTGCAAATAACAAAGCCAAAATCCAAATCCAAATAATGCAATATAATCAGTAAACATCATCACAAACAGAAACTTGAAATTGCAAAGATGTCAAAACCCATCAGTGGGAACAAAATTTCAAATCACTTTTTTCAGAAAAATAAAAAACATAGTATCTAGATCAAAAAGTCTGACCCATAAGTCCATAATCATGTTTTCACAGATCTTTTTTTGTTTCTTTTCTTCTTCGTTTAACATTACATCCAATCTTTAACCCAAACAAAACAACATTATCAAACATAATAAAGAATTTCATCTCCCTATTACAGTGCAGCTACAATTAAGAAGTATTAAGATGAAATTGAAAACAAATTTGTGCACAAATTTTGAAACCTTGATTGTAAATTGAGCTAACAAACTTCCCAATACCCATCAAATCTCACATCCTATCCAATTATATATTATTCCTCGATATTACCCAGCAATTTCGATCTCAAATGTTGAAAAAGGCAAAAACTTTAAAAAACCAAACAAATGAAAATCAATAGTAAAGAGAGAAAATTCCAAGATTTCTCTCAAAACTCCAATCCGAAGCAACAAAAATCACACCAACCCCCAAACAAAAATATCACAAATTAGCCCCCCCAAAAAACAAACCCATGTCACATTTCCAAATCAAATCAAAATTCTACAATACCCATATCAGATAAAAGCAGAAAACTCATAATACGAGTAACATAAGCTTCAAAAATAACAAATTTACAGATTAAATCAAATAAACAACAATTTAATAATACTTACAATATTAAAGTGTCCCGCCGGAGGGCTCCGCCGGAATCACGGCTTTTCCGGGGCACCAAAGGCACTCCCGCAAAAGAGAATGAGTAGAGAGAAAATATGTTATGAGAGAAAGAGAAAGCGAAAGACAAAGAGAACGCTGATGAGCTGATAAGGTTGAGTAGCGATGACTTGGGGGAGAGTATTATTATTATTTTAGGAATTTTTTTATTTTTTATTTTTACAACTTAGGGTGGCTGGGGAGAGAGAGAGAGAGAGAGAGAGAGAGAGAGAGAGAGAGGTGTATTTAACTGTAAAATGATCGACGGCTGAGAAAAGTTGTGGAGGTGGAGAGAGAGAAAGTTTCGGGTTTTAAGTTGTGTTGAGCTAAGGCAAAGGCGAAAGGAATGGGGCTGAGTGGTTTCCTTTATATATAGGAGGACGGGTGTTTGTGTTTACTCTGCAAGAAAAAGAGTCAGCTTTAAGACACGTGAATCCGTTTTCAAAGCTTGTGACTGAAATTGTGCGAAAACTGAAAAAATCTAATCTCGTTATCATCTAAATTTTGTCCATTTTTTTTTTATGTTAGTTAGGATGAACTATCTAAAAAGAGTTGTCAAATTCTCCAATTAAAAAAAAAAATAGAATAGTCAAAATCTTAATGTAAGACCAATTTTTTTAGTGAATTGCTAAATACCGCCCCTTTTTACTAGCTACCGCCCCTCCCCCTTTCCAATTTTACCCTCACCCACCCCTCTTCCTCACTCACTCTCACTCATCCACTCTCACTCATCCTCTCTTCCTCACTCACTCATCCTCACCACCACACCATCACACCGGCAACCACCACCACCACCACCACCACCATGTCAAGTGCTAGCGGCAGCGGCGGCAGAGGTTTCGACGGCGAGGGAGGCGGCGACCGACGGCGCGGGGGGTAACTTTTCGAAATTTTTTTTTTTTTTTTGTTTGAATTGAATTTTTTTTGCCTTGAATTGAATATTTTTTGCCTTGAATTGAATCGTGAAGTTATGAATTGAAGTTGTGTTTTTTTTTTTTTTTTTGCGTCGATCGTCTGCCGATCTCGACTCACCCTTGGGTGAGTCGCCTGAGACGGGCGACTCACCCAAGGGTGAGTCGTCTGCCGATCTCGACTCGCCCAAGGGTAGTCGTCTGTCGCAGACGACTCACCCGTGGGTGAGTCGAGACAGGCAGACGACTCACCCTTGGGTAAGTCGCCGGTCTGGGGCGACTCACCCAAGGGTGAGTCGAGATCGGCCGACGACTCACCCTTGGGTGAGTCGTCTGAGACCAGACGACCGACACAAAAAAAAATTATTTATTATTATTATTATTATTTATTATTATTATTATTATTATTTATTGTTATTATTATTATTATTATTATTTATTATTATTATTATTATTTATTGTTATTATTATTATTATTATTATTATTTATTGTTTATTGTTATTATTATTATTATTATTATTATTATTATTATTATTATTATTATTATTATTTATTGTTATTATTATTATTATTATTATTTATTGTTATTATTATTATTATTATTATTATTATTATTATTATTTATTGTTATTATTATTATTATTATTATTGATTATTGTTTAATTAATTAAAAATGTGAAATGATAGATGGGAGGAGCCGGTAAATCGGTGCCTCGGTTATTTAGTGAACTAGCTGGTTCAGGACCGCGTCACACGAGGACGCGCGGGATTGATGCCTCTGTACGGAGACAGAGAGAGGCAGTTCGGATGAGGGAGATGACTGCTGAGCAAGACGATTACGCAACTAGCGAGTTCTACTCCGGGGATCAGTCCGATGATCAGATTGGCATCGAATTATCCTCAGATTGGCGCGTGGTGAAGGGCAGAGGCGGTAGGTTTGTTAGTACTGGGTCGTCCAGTACTGGCAAACGATCTAGAGCGGAGGACGACACTACGTGGCTTGTTACAGAGCCTGTGTCCGGTGGGCCGGCGGATGATAGCGTCATACCGAGCTTCTTGGGCCACGTAGCGTCTCGTATGTGGAATGGAGAGATGAGGGGTCTCTTGAAGTGTCAGAACCGATGGACTGTATGTCAGCGGCTGAGTCAGTGGCGAGCGGAGATGTCGGCCGAGATGAGGGCCCAGATCGAGGGGACTGGGTTATCACACCTGGCAGACATTATGTTCAGACATATTGACTTCCCCCTGATATCTGCATTCGTGGAAAGGTGGCAGCCGGATACGAACTCGTTCCACATGCCGTTCGGAGAGATGACGATCATGTTGCACGATGTATGGCATATTCTTTGGATTCCTGTAGACGGAGAGCTCGTTTCCAATGAGGGACGGGATGGGCAGCTGCAGACGGCGGCCATGGAGGTTCTCGGGGTCAGCCCAGAAGAACTGATGTGTAGCCACTGGCAGGGTGGTGCGGTCCTCACGGAGTCGGTTTTTGAGCTTTGCCGTGAGCAAATAGATGACATCCAGGCGACAGCTTGGATGTGGTTACTTATTGGATCCACCTTGTTTGTCGACAAGAGTGGTAACCGTATTAGACCCTCCTGCGTGATGGAGGTGATGGACGACGGTGTCGATACGGTGCATGACTTCTCTTGGGGATCTGCTGCCCTCGCCTTCCTATATCGTCAGCTCGGTATAGCTAGTCGCGGGGATTCTCAGGGCATCTGCGGATGCCTAACTCTCCTGCAGGCATGGATATACGAGTACTTTCCCTGCTTCCGACCTCATCGGGAGCGGATGGTTGTCGGGGACGACGAGGCTCCCCGTGCGTCCGTATGGAGTGCCCTGGCTGAGGGCAAGGACATGGGTCGACTGGACTCCTTACGTAGACGCTTGGATCATCTGCGAGCGACAGAGGTACGTCATTTAGTTATCGGTGTTCATGATTTATTTCGTCGTTTGCTATGTTTTTTTACTTCACTGTAACTTTCAACATTTCTACGTAGGTGGTGTGGCTGCCGTACGGTTCTAACCCGGCAGTATCTGTACCGAGGACTGTATTCATGGGGTGGCTACAGTATCGGGATATTATCGAACCGTACATGCCTGGTCGTTGTTTACGACAAATCGGGTACGTACAGAGTATCCCAACCCCGATCTTTAGGCCAGTCAAAGCGATCAGGTCATGGAGCAGTCGTTCGTACAAGGTTGTCTTCCCCGAACGGATCTCATCTGATGCTTGGCGTATGTTCCCGGGATTTTACATTCTTGGTCTCCATGGGTTTCAGGCATCCACGTCAGATCCCACAGCATGTACGGATGACTACCTCGCATGGTACTACCTTCACTCCCACCCTCGGCTGATACGTGACGCTGCAGCACCTGTGATTCCTCCACGATCCAACAGCGATTATGTAAGTGATTAACTAAACTAAAATATATATTTTTTTTTACGTATTACATATCTCTGAACTCACACTCATTGTTACTTTTTTGCAGTGGGTGAATCGTCTAGCCGTCTTACATGAGCAGGCCATTACTTTGATTCCTCCGGAGCAAGCGGAAGGTACTCGATCCCAATTGGACGAGTATATGAGAGATTGGCGGGCTGCCAAATGATGTATTGACCCTAGATGAATTTGTTATTATAAGAGTTTCATTGTTATTGTTATTATTTATTTGTGTTATTGTAATTTGTTGTTTCTTATTTACATTTTTTGTTTTATTGTAATTTGTTGTTTTATTTACCTCCAATAATCACGACCACTCTCCACATGCAAAATATAACAATCACACAAAAATGTGACAATGATATAAGTATAACAATCACGCAAAACATTCAATTACATCGACCTCGCTAAACGATCCCAATGTGCTCTTCGCGTAACATACATTTGCTCCCAACCAGCGACACTATCAGAACGGAAAGTAAACCATGCTTCGCATATCGGAGGAACAGGGAAATCTGAGGCTAAATCCAGACGGATATAATGGGAATACGAATCACCTAAATGACACATGACAATTTCCCTACTTGGACGTGTAGCAGTCGAAGGTGCTTGGAACGGTAGCACTGTGTAACAATGATATAACCCCCTTCCGCTGCCGTATCCAAATAACATAATCGCTGCATTGAAGAGGTTGGCAATCGGGAACAAATCCTCAATTACTGTCATCCAGTGATCATCGTTACACGCACCTCCGTCCCACATAATACGGCGGTAACCAGCGTCGACCCCTTCAATGTATAAGTTTTCGTACAATGCTCGGTTAGCTAAGAGTTCGTGTGCAATGCAAACTCTCGCCACTCGCCATTGCTCTTGGTCTCCGAAAATGTAGTCCGCAATGACACGGAAACCGCAATTACCATCCCCAAGCACATCGAGATATCCTTCAATGAAAGGTACGATGATTCCCGGAATTTTGTTAACATGATAGAATTCAGTGATATCTATTGCGTGTCCAGCTGCAAGACAATATAATAGAAAGTCAATAATAGTACTTATCAAAAAGTAACAACATTATGTACATGTTAATAAATTATGGGTTTTCATACCAGTACTGTTTACGAAGTTACTCGATGAGGATGAGGTACGACCACGCCCGCGGCTCGAACTGGATGACCTAGGGCGACCACGACCCCTCTGGGAGTACTCCCATGAACTAGGATCACGTCTGGTAGAGGAACTCCCTCTCGGTCGACCTCTGACTGTCGTGTTCGCTTCCGGCTCGACGTAACTCGCTTCCTCAGGATGAAGCTGCTCATTCATAAGGACAGATATGTTGCGCACAACTGCCGGGTCGCTTGAGTTAACCTCGTCGACCAGAGACCGAAAGTATCGATGGTCCTCAGATGGATGCTCAGTCATGTCAAGCGTAGCTATCTCCACTGCATCACTAATAACGAGTGTTCGCCAAAATTCGTGGACACTATTCAAGCTAATTGGCGTGCCCGTATGCGTGGCCGTTTTCAACTCACACGCACACGGGATCTGATGAGTGGATCTCAATACACAACCGCAACGATCAAATACTTGGTGACTCAATTCTCTCATCCTGTTCAGCTCAGCCAATAATATTTGTAAGCAGTAATGGGAAACATACCCGGTCAGATAGTTGAATGGGAAACCCGAGTACACCACACTTCTTCGTCTTCTGCACTCTTCAAGTGTGTACTTGATCTCAGTTATTTGTGACTCGATTGACTTGTTGACCTTGTTCCAAACATTGTCCAAAGCTCCAGTTGAGGAGTTCAACCACTGTTTTAGCGCGGCATGTGCACTCTCCACCCTGCAAGTCGTAGTGTTGCCAAGGTGTAGCACCTTATTCGTCCACGCAGCCACAAACATCTCTTTGTGTCTCAGCCAGGTCTCCTCTACATAGGATATCACGTGAGGGTAAGTCCTCCAACTAACCTTCATCGTACGCACTGCTCTATCGTACGCAGCTTCTGTGGAAGCTTCCATGATAATTTTCCACCTCCCATTCTTGAACCTCTGCGCGACGGCCTTATCTTTTCCACAAAGTCTGTACACTTTGTCTTCAACGACTTTGTTAATGTGCCATGTACAGAGCAAATGGGCACTCTCGGGAAATATCTCTCTAATAGGTGTCATCAACCCTAGCTCACGATCGGTCACAATTGCTGTTGGGTGTACATCATTTCCAATAAGCATCCTCAACTTATCTAAGACCCACGCATAGCTTGCCTGAGTCTCATCCTTCATAATGGCATAAGCTATGAGGAAGTTCTTATTGGTTGGAGTCATCCCCACTATCTCAAGAAACGGCATCTTATACTTGTTTGTTTTGTACGTGGAATCTAAGCCAATCAACCAACGAAAAGACCGAAGTAACTGAATTGATGTAGGGTGTGCCATGAACACGTGAGTTACCTCATTAGTAGCTCGGTCGGCTCTTGTCCAATGTACGTACTTATTCGCCACAGCTAAATGATGAAACTGACCAATGACATCTCTCTCTTCAAAATCAAGTTTCCTTATACGATCTCTGTGGTTGTACACATGTCGTCTAGTTGCATTGTCCTCGGGAAATTTTTCCTTAATCGCGGCCAAGATAGCACATGGCTTTGTTTGTGCCGAAGTCATGTCACGAACGAGTTTCTTTGACCCAGGACTAAGACCACTCATCTGACGATATCCCTCAGGATATACAGCAAAGTCATGGTTGTGCGTACCCCTAGTCCCAGGCAATGTGACAATCATCCAACTACTGGATCCATACACTTGCCGAGCTCTCAACTGGAACGTACATTTACAAGCCTTTGTTTTCGTATTCTTCCGAGCAGCAGTATCTAAGTCTCTTAATTCCCCTCTGTAGCGTTCACCTCGATTGCATCTTAACAATTTTACGCTTCCACTCTTCTTGTGTGACGAAATTATCAACTCAAACCCGATAGTAAGTGCAATTTGTTTTGCCCAATTAATTGCATCTGTATCACTATCAAATAACTCATCAGTGACGAAATGCGTACTGTAATCAACACCATCACCACCGAACCGCTCCAAAGGAATCTAACGAAAACAACGAAAACAATGTTAGCTTAATCTTAAATTCAAACAATAAATAATAATAATAATAATAATAACAATAAATAATAATAATAATAATAATAATAATAATAATAATAATAATAATAATAATAATAATAATAATAATAATAATAATAATAAATAATAATAAATTTTTTTTTTGTGTCTGTCGGTCGTCGATCTCGACTCACCCAAGGGTGAGTCGTCTGCTACAGGCGACCAACCCAAGGGTGAGTCGTCTATTGATCTCGACTCGCCCAAGGGTGAGTCGCCTGTAGCGGACGACTCACCCAAGGGTGAGTCGCGATCTACAGACGACTCCCCTTGGATGGGTCGCCTGTAGCAGACGACTCACCCAAGGGTGAGTCGAAAATCTCAGACGACCGTGCAAAAAAAATGCGCAAAAAAAATTAATTTTACCTCCGCCACCGTCGACGGCACTTCTTGATCGCCGGCAGACATCCGCGGGTTGCTTGAGTGAATGTTGATGAAGGTTGGGTATGAGAGTGGGTGGTAGAGTGGGAGAGAAGTGGTGTGAGAGTTAGAGAGGGAGAGAGGGAGAGGATGAGTGAAAAATTAAAAAAGGGCAAAATTGGAATTTTGGGGGGCGGTACCTAGTAATTTAGGGGCGGCATTTAGTAACACCCAAATTTATTAAAAAACAAAAAAAATTAGTGGATGTTTGGTATAACACAAACACAAAAACTCATATAAATACGGTTTCATCCTGAAATGACTATTACATTTTGACTAAGAACTAGTCACATTTTGAATAAAAAGTGATACGTTTTATTCGTTTTACCATGAAACAATCTTATACAAGATCTTTTATCAACTTCCGCTGTGTACGAAAAAACGCGTACTTAATTTTATGAGAAATTGTGAATTAAAATAAAGTAAAATATATGATTTATGGTTAAAAGGACAATTTTCATTAATTACCATTAATTTTTGGACAAAATATATGCATCTTATGGCTGGAAAATTACCATTAGTGTACAAAGATTTACAATATATATTTATAGTAACAAACCTGAAATATCACCTAGCTTTTAATTCAATATATTAATTACCCTTAGTAGAACAATGGTTATAAAACATCATGAAGTGCCAAAAATACTCGTATTATGAAATGATATGATATGATTTGCCATTTTCATAAAAGAACAAGTGAACAACTATATTCACACTTTCAAATGTGTTATTCTCACATCTTTTTTTTTTTTTTAATTTAGCAAAAATATTAGTGGTGATAGGTTCAAATGATGTGGGAATAGTTGTGTTGCCTATTCATATTCAATTTTAGCGCATAAATATAATAGATATATAAAATAAATCTGGCATGATTTCGTATTTCTAACTTTCTAGTATCCAAGTGGTCAATTGGTTCAATGTGGGAAGTAGCAATTTCTATTAACTTGTAAAACCTATGATTTAAAATATATTGGAAAGGGTTTGCACAAAACAAAAAAATACATTGAAAAGTGCCAAATGTTGTTTGGCCCCACAAAGGAAGTAGACTTGTGCATGAAGTTTTATTTACCTAGCCACTTAGGGTTCTAGGGGGTTATGTAAGCCACTTCCCCCATTTGGCAGGAAGTAGAAGTACTATTTTCTCTATTTTTTGTCAACCAAATAACTCAAAATTTTCTACTTCTCATACATTTAGAACTTTAGATGTCAATCAAATGACCACTAAATTTGAAAATTTTAACCGCCCCGCCCGTGCTTAATTGATCGGATGACATTATAGCCCATAGAAACATCAAACAAGTTATTAGAACGAACATGGGGAGTTGGGGACCATAAACTTACAAATTCTCCATCCAGGAATATTCTGAAAAGCTCCCCATCTTTCTTTACCTAACAAAAGTACTTTAGTTGCTCTTTTTCCAGCATGTTCATTTGAGGTATATTCGCCATCAAAACTTCCCAAATATACTTTTGCTTCGTATCTTTGAATATTCTCCCTTCTTCTCACTAACCCCAGCAACCAATTAGGAAGAAAACGAACCTTTAATATTACGTGGTAGGAGAATTAAATCACTTAAGATACTATTCGTATTGAAAGAGTCTATGTAAACTAAATACTTTTGAACCTAGATCTCAAATACAATTCTATGGGAACTCTAATGACCAAATTCCCTCTATAAAATTGGACAAGTGTCACAAACCGTGGGGGACCTAAAAGTTTCGCTAAGACTCTATTTTTTTCAAATTGAAATAAACAAATCTTGAATAATTGAATTGAATTGAATTAATTTTTTTTCCTTAATTTGATCTTTAACCATTCAGAACTCGTTCAAACATATTTAATATTTGACTCATTTAAAAGTATGTTTTGAAATCTTTTCAATGACATAAATATCATTATAAATAATTTTCGGGATTAAAAATTAAACGAGTGATATATTACAATGAGCTAGACCAAATTAAACTGAACCGAATTTAAGTTATGGCAGACAAGCCAATCCATATTTGATAGGCTGACAGGCTCAAGTAGGGGAATGAACCCTCCCTGCAAAAAAAGGTAGAGAAGTTTTAATATCCCTACATATATAGATGAAGATTCGAAAACTCTGAGTCCTTAATCATTGGGTTATGAAAATAAGACACTTACCATTTGTGCTTCACCTATAATTTTGGTTTGATGTCTTAAAGTTATACTCCTGCTACGGCGGTGCTACCTCATGCGATAAAATTATACTCCGTATGCGCTAGGTTATTAGTAGTTTTAAAAGTTAGTTAAATAGTCTCTTTATGATCTGATGATGAAAATGATACTCCCTCCGTTTCTTCAAGATGTTTACACTTTATTTTTCAAGGTCAAAGTTCACAAACTTTGACCATGAATTAGTGAAAAGTTACAAAGATTTATAATGTAAAAATGCTTTTATTGGATTCATTTTAAAGAATACTTTTGAAAAACTATAATTTTATAATTTATATATGCATACAATTATAATTATTTACGGTCAAAGTGGTGCATTGGAGACCGTGAAAAAACAAATGTAAACATCTTCATAAAACGGAGGAAGTATTAAGGTTTCAATTATACCCATCACTCTGAACACAAAAGTTTCTTTTAACCGTATAAAACTATAAACTGCAAATCTCAATAGCTAGATTATGTAACCTTTTTATTTTTGTGCAATGATTGTATAACATTATCCTAACATATTACAAGTTTACAACCGTGACCAATTCAGATCAGCCACATGGACACAGAGTATCAAATTTGACTTATTTTCTCAACTGCCACTCCTGGACAAAGAACAAAACTAAAATACTAAAAACCCGACAAGATGACCACCAAAATCCAACCAAAAGAGTGTAGCAACACATGGCAGAACATTATTAATAGCTTATCCATATTTCAATTAATTATTGATGTCTTTTTTCTTTCTAGTAGATTCCAACTTCAAACATTTCGGAGCATATTGTCAAATAAAAGGTTTACTATAAGGTCGCCTCAAGATGAATTTTTCCTATATAGTTAAACATATCATAAGCATAACGTTATGCTTATTAAAGGGATCTTACATTGAAGCCACATAAAATCGTCTTATACGAATTTTTGTATTGTCAAAAACTCAACAGGAAAGGAGACTTGCTGAAAACATAAAATTATTTAGGGAAATAGAGTGCATGGTTTTAGAATTATGTTCCAGTTCAATGTCTTGTCCCATTATTGCCCTCGAGTCAAATAACTTACCCCAAATAGAAAGGTCCAATCTTATTCTATTGTCATTTGCCTCCCCCTGTGTTCATTTTCTTTTCTTTTTTTCTTGTGCGATTTAATTTAATTTGTCAATAGGGATGGCTACTTTGCCTTCAGTTGGTTTTTTTCTTCTTCTTCCGTATGCTATGAAAGCTTTCAAATATTCGCGCAAGTACAAATAATGGTTTGCTATTACAATTGGCTAAGGCTTTGTTTGGTAAAACTGGAGTGAAACGATCTTACCTTAATAAGATATACGTTGCTACCTGTTGGATCGGCAGACACTTCTTAGCAGTTAATTTATGTTTGACTGTGAATTGTAGTTTGCCAGCTCTAAGTTGTGGCTATGGCCTATGAGTAACTTCACTTAATGGTTGAAAACTACTTGGAGTAATTATAGTATTTTTGACAAATTGATTTTTTGGTAAAAAAAATTAAAGTTGTAATTCCATCTAAAATAAAACTTATTTTACTAAAGAAAACTACTTTTTAAGAGTATTTGTTTAACCCCAAAAATAAATCTCATCTCATTCATAATTAATTTCTCAAAAACTCTATTTCAAACATATCTTACAGAAAGAAAAAGACTAGAATGAAGCGTAAAGAGCATTGGAGTGCCAAACGGTTTGGACCTATTTTTTTGGTTTAAAATCAGGTTCAGCTAAGTTTTTTTGGACCAAGATTAATCTTATTCGCATCGAATCGGCTCACAAAGGGGTAAAGTGTTCCCACTAAATAATTTCTCCATTTATAAATTTTAAACCCTCAATCTTGCTTAAAGGATGAAAGTGTTGAACCACTCACACCAACTATTTATCGAGATGAGAGTGGTTTTTGATGCTATTAGTGACTATACGCTCCCTTCACCTTTTATGGCTTAATAAAATTATTTAATTATAAAAAAAAATAGAGTGGTTTGGATCTTTAATACAGCTGCTAGTTGAAACCATATTAACCAACTCTACAAGAAACAACGGATATCATGAGATAGCTATAATCGCGCACGCAAATACTTACCTGAAGTCAAGCACGACATTAGGCCTACCTTTTGGAAGAGCAAGCACGACCTAGGCCTATCTTTTGGAAGAGCAAGCACGACACAACACGTCACGAAGCACGACAACTATAAGCACGGCACGGCACGACACTGTTACAAAGCATGAAGGCACGATACGACACGGCACGAAACACGACAACTATAAGCACGACACGACACGACAATGTTACAAAGCACGAAGCACGACAACTATAAGCACGGCACGACACGCCACTGTTACAAAGCACGAAGGCACGACACGATACGGCACGAAGCACGACAACTATAAGCACGACACGACGCGACACTTTTACAAAGCACGAAGGCACGACACGAAGCACGACAACTATAAACACGACACGACACGACACGACACTGTTATAAAGTACGAAGGCACGGCATGAAGTCATCTTTAGCAATGAGTATTACCTTGACAAACAGAATTTAGTTAAAGTATAACCATGTCCACACATGCTGAATTCTGTTAATTTAATTAATTAAGCTTTGGGGTTTTCCCTACTTTTCCATTATTTTCGCCGAAGTCTAGTCTAACCTTGTAGACAAACGGAAAGACCAAACCCAAATCACACAAGGCGGTCGACAATCTTTTGGTTTAATGGGGACAGGCACATGTGATTAGCGTTGTTTAAACTATACTCCTATAGTCTTATATATATAACTCGATCCTTTAGGAAAATACTTTGCTTGTTGGTAGTTGTAATGATACTTTATGCTTCTTAATTATCTGTTTTCTGCCGCCCTTTCTTTATCTCTACTTTAATGAGGGCTGCTAGTTGCAGCCTCAGTCTGAGGCTGCAATTTGCAGCCTCACCTCACAAGATAACATGTGTACAATTTACTCAAAAGTTGTGGCTTTTTACAATAAGCTCACTCTTTCTTCTCCATACCCATGTTTACTTAACTGAAATTTGATCAATTATTATTACCGGCAACTACATCGTTAATTCTGACGGCTTCGCCGTCATAATTTTTCAAAATAAAACCCTAAGATGGGAAGAATGAACACAAAAACCTCCAAAACCCCAAAAAGAAAACCCTAAGATGGGAAGGATGAACCCTAAAACCCCCCAAAAACCCAAAAAGAAAAATCCTAAGATAGGAAGGGTGAAACCAAAACCCCCAAAATAAAAAAAAAATCTTAAGATGGAAAGAATGAACCCCAAAACCCCCAAAAAACACTCTAAAATGGGAATAGTGAACCCCAAAAGAAAATAAAAAATGAAAATAAATAAATAAATTTTAACACGTGTCGACTTGTGGGAATGAGGCTTGCAGCCTCATGGTGAGGCTGCAGCTAGCATCATTCCACTTTAATTTATAGGAGTACTACTTGGTTTAGCCTTTAGGTTCTATATATTAATGTTTATGCTTATTGTTAACTCTTCTTAAGGACCTTCGGTTGCCAAGCTAATAAGTGGGGTAATAGTTAACAACTATGAGTGTTTTTTCGGCCTTATTTCCACTGATTGGGTAATTAAGGTTTTGTTACTGATTTTGTGAGGAGTGTAGGTTATGCCACTGATTTTCACTGATTGAGTAAGGCTCTGCCACTGATTCTTACTGATTGTGTAAGGTCTTGTAACTTATTATTTTCACCGATTGTGTAAGGTCCAATAAGTGGAAAAAAATACACCCATATACAATGCTTGATGGTTTGAATAGTGTCCATGTACATTATAATAACAATTAATAATCACTTCGTCCAATTTTGACATTCTTTATGAATGATTTTTGACTAGTATTTCTTACTTATAGTTAAGACTATTTATAAAATCATTTGCTGATTTGCATATTTAATTTTGATTAAACTGCATTTTTAAAGATTTTGACTATACAAATGGAAAGCTCAAATTTGTCACCCAACTATTGCAAGTTTTTTGGGTACCTTCACCACTTTTAAAACAGAGTCTAATCTGATTGTTTGACCATGCTGCAGCTCATTACCAAATAAAGCATTCATTTGCAAACTAGCGTGAAAAATCCTCTCTGAACCAGACAATATATGGGTTAAGACAGTAAGAGCCAAATATCTGAAAGAGACAGAATTCCTTGCTAGTAAAGCCAAAAGTTCTCACTCTTGGGCGTGAAAAACTATTCTCAAAAGTAGCAAACTTCTACAGAATGGATTGCGTTGGAAACTTGGTAATGGGAAGAAAATTAGATTTTGGTTTGATAAATGGTGCAACTCTAAATCCATTGCAGAGCTCCTAAACATCAGTAGAAGTCAAATCAATAATCTGGATATAAAGTATGTGATTTTAATAATGACGAAAAATCATGAAAATTGACAGAGTTATACAACTTCGTACCAAACCACATAGTTCAACAGATTATCGGAATTACAATCCCATTTCATGACATTGAAGATGATATATGTTGGGGACTTACGGGGAATGGTATCTTTTCCACAAAGACAGCCACTTGGTTAGCACATGGCATTGATACGGATGACAGAAGCAACTGGATTTATAAATGGATCTGGAAATTAGATGTCAATCCCAAAGTTAAGATCTTTTTGTGGCAACTGTTTCGTAAAACCCTTCCTACACGGGATGCACTCCGAGTTCGAGGAATGCAATTACCGGCAGAGTGTCCGTTTTGTGGTACAATTGATGAAACCATCGATCATCTCTTTGTTACATGTTCGGTAGCCTCACAAGCTTGGGCCAAAGCCTCTGATGAGGAATGGATTGACTCTAGCGGGCCAACGTCCCAGTTAATCCAATGGCTTCACTCTGCTAAGGCGAACCATCATTTGGACAATGAGAGCATAAGTAAATGTGCTTATTTACTATGGAGCCTATGGAATGACACAAATGAAAAGATCTTTAATGCGCAAGATCCGAATTCATTGCGAACTTTTTACCGAGCGATTAACTGTCACAAAGAGTGGGCTGTTGAACCAATTGATAATGAAACAAGGATGACCCACCATCATAAGAGACCATCTTGTAGGGAGCTTGTGCGTTGGTCCTCACCGCCTCTTGGCTATATGAAAGTTAATTTTGATGGCTCCCTTAAAAACAAGAAAGCGGCAGCAGGGTATGTAATTCGGGATGTCTACGGGAAATTACTTCGGGCGGGTGCTAGTAATTTAGGATGCACCTCAATTCTAATTGCAGAAGCTACGACAATGCGTAATGGAGTTAAGGCTGCGGTGGAACTTGGGGCCGAGCATATCCAGGTCGAAGGAGACAACTCAATTGTTATTCAAGCGTTGCGAGGAGAGATCACTATTCCATGGACAATTCATAACATAATTATTGATGCACGACGCTACATGGCTACTTGCAATCGTGTTATAGTCAATCACGTATTCAGGGAAGGGAATCGAGCAGCGGATTGGTTCGCTAATATTGGGCATGTCGTTCATTCAGATCTACTTTGCGATCATTCTTGCTCGGAAGAGTTGGACCACATTCTCTTAGCTGATAGGTTAGGAGCCACACTCAAAAGGAGGGGCTCCTAATGTCACCACCCTTCTTACCTTTATAAAAAAAAAAAAATTTAAAGCTTCACAAGCACCTTGCCTGCATGCTCTTGAGAGCAGCATTTAATTCATGTCCTACTATCATATTGTGGAATTTTTGCAGTTTTCAAAATACACTATTAAGTATTAAGGACGCTACTACACATACACTCAGTGTATGATTTTTTTATACACTTTGCATCCTAAGCGTCCATGTGGCCAAAATGATGAATCTTTTTCATTTGGTGGGAGGGAAAGTAGGCGCCTGTTTTTTTGGCTAGTAGAGGAAGTTTTGCCACCAAAAACATAATTAGGAGGGAAAAATATGAGAAGTCTCTACTACCATTAATGTTTGTTATTGGAAAAGCAACAATCTAACATTGATACTATCAACAAAGAAGGGAAAGGATGACTAACTTAATTCAGGAACCAAATTGAGAATCCTAAATATTGTTCTTCATATTATCCGGCCGGAGTTCAAACTTTCCGGTGACTTACTTAAAAAAAAATAATAATAATAATTTCGCATTTCATTGTTCAAAATTTCCGGCGACGACATACTTGCTTCAAGATCTCCATTATTTTCGCCGACCCATTACGAATTTCCCGGCTTGTTATTGGAAAAGCAAAAATCTAACATTAATATTATCAAACAAAGAAGGGAAAGGATGATTAACGTAATTGAGACTCCTAAATAATAGTTCTTCATATTATCCGGCCGGCGTTCATACTTTCCGGCGACAAACTTTAAAAAAAAACTTCTTCATATTATTTGGCCGGCGTTGATACTTTCCGGCAACAAACTAAATTTTTTTTTTTAATTAATTTCGCATTCCATTGGGGAGCTACCTTCGTTGTAATCTTCCTTCAAATTTTCCATTATTTTCGTCGACCCATTACAAATTTGCCGACGTCAATTTTTCGACCACCAGTTTTTTAATTAGTGGATTAATTTTCTGACCGACAAGTTTTTAAATTGCTGGGTTAATTTTCCGACAAGAGAGTCCATTATTTCCGTCGAACATTGTTAAATTTGATTAATTATCTTCAATTTGGGTTGTTTTTTTTTTATTTTGGGCACAAATTTAACTCCGGCGACCATTGTCGGCGACGTCCCTCCATTGCTACAACGTACATGTAATTTTATTTTGGCATCACTTTCTATAATGTTTGGTAGCAAAAAAATTCATGATTCATATCCGGCTGCTTTGGCATGACTTTCTATAATTTAGTTTTGGTATGACTTTCTATAATGTTTGGTAGCAAAAAACTCCAAATCAACAGCGCCCTATACATGTGCGCGATTTAAAAACCTAACTGCTTGGATTGAACTTGGAACGGTATACTCTCATCAATTAAAGTGTAATACAAGATTAATTTTTCTCTCTCTCTCTTATTTTAGTTTCGTCCTCTGTGGCACATGTACTTTGCTGAGGGGAAATTCGAGGAAGGACAACGATACATATCAGAGGCAAGTAGATTACGGACTTATGGAGGGGATGTATGTAATGAGCTTTATCTTACATATGGCTGGTTATAAAAATGGGAATTGGGATGTAGGGATAGAGATGATGGACAAAGGGAGAGGCGTAGCTGCTGGAAGAAGAATTATGTCTCGTTGTTGTCTATATCAAACTATGGCGTACATTAAGCTTGCCGGTTTTGGGTTTCCATCTTTGCCCTGTCCCCTGACACATATACATTACCCTGAATATTCATTCGATGAATTCAACTATGAGAATGCTGAAATAGAAGACACATATCCTTATTGTCCAGTTTGCATTTGCGCTAGGGAAGTTTCCTAGTTTCATACTACCTTCATTTTAGGCAAGGCCTAATGTTATGTAATGTATCAAAAAAAATTTGCTAGATAATGTCTAATGTTATGTAATGTAGCAAAAATGATGTTTTAGATATTGTCTAATGTTATGTAATGTAGCGAAGTCATCTATCGTATTTTGGTAGCTTTTCTAAAACAATGTTTTGTTGGGGGTGAAATAGCATTCGTTATTATATACTGTGTCACTTGGTACACATCTTATATTATTTTGTTGGGCGCCAATTTTGCTATGTAACTAGGTACACTTCTTATACTATGTCGCAAGCTCTATATATGACCCATTGTGTTATGAAACATGGTAGCTTACACATACACCTCTACCAATCAACAATCATACGCATAAACATCATGTATTGTAGCGAAATTGTACAAAATGATAACGTATGATTTAGTTTACATGGCAGGATAAGAAATCATATAATTTAACTTTAAGTAGCAAAATAAAGTTTATGTGGAAACCCCAAAACCTATACCCTATACCCTATATACGCTTCCTAAAACTATAGTTAGATAGAGAGAAAGAGAGAAGTAAAATATTTGTATGTTAGTTTTATAAAGACGAATCGGTAATATATCTAAGTTTCTTTTTAATTCTCTTAGTATTATTGTTTTATAAAAACCAATTACAGTAGAACCTCTATATATTAATACTCTATAAATTAATGACCTCTCTAAAATAATAATGTTTCTTGGTCCCAACACTGGCCTAAGGTATAAGTATTATATCTAAGTTTGTTTTTAATTCTATTACTATTATAGTTTTGTAAAAACACATTGGTAATATATCTAAGTTTGTTTTTAATTCTATTACTACTATAGGTTTATAAAACCCAAAGTGTGATATAGATTTCATTGTAGAAATTATTTGAGACCAAATTAAAGGAAGACGTTATTTATCATTTTCATATTGGGTCTAGTAATAGTGTTTAGTTTTAAAATGAGTTTAGAGGACCCTCGGTGCCCCGGGAAGGTCATCTGGATCCCTGAACTTCAATATCACTCATAAATTCGGTGTTTCGGTGCTTATAATGGTGTCAAAACGTCATTACAAGCCTATCAGGGACCCGATAACGCCATCATATTTAGTTTTTGTCATATTCTAGTTGTCATGTACTCCACGTCATTGGATTACTCCACTTATCATGTACTCCACTTCATTATTTTGTAGGAAAGACATCCTATACTCAATACGTGTTGTATGTATAATAGCACAATCACCTACACCCCTCCCAATCCACAATCATTGCAATTAGTATCATGTGAAGTAGATATAGTAGCAACTTCACCTAAACATCTCCCAATACACAATCATACCAATTAGAATCATGTCAACTGGTTATAGTAGCAAATTAACCTAAACATCTCCCAATCCACAATTATACCAATTAGTATCATGTCAACTGGTTACAATAGTCAATTAACCTAAACCTCTACCAATCAACAATCATACCAATTAGTATCATGTCAACTGGTTATAGTAGCAAATTGACCTAAACCTCTCCCAATCCAGAATCATACCAATTAGAATCATGTCAACTGGTTATAATAGCAAATTAACCTAAACCTCTCCCAATCCACAATCATACCAATTAGTATCATGTAAAATGGGTTTATAGTAGCAAATTAACCTAAACTTGTCCCAATCCACAGTCATACCAATTAGTATCATGTCAAATGGTTATAGTAGCACATTAACCTAAATCCTATACCCTATACCCTATACCCTATACCCTATACCCTATACCCTATACCCTTTACCCTTTACCCTATACCCTATACCCTATACCCTATACCCTATACCCTATACCCTATACCCTATACCCTATACTTTAAACCCTAAACGCTAAACCATTTACCCTATACCCTAAACCCTAAACCCTTTACCCTATACCCCCTATTATACTTCTTGATTGCATAAAACCAATTGTATGCCATTATACCCCCTATTATACTACTTAACATTTCACATGTTATTACAATAAATATATATTTGTCTTTTACATTATTGTTATAGTTTGATTTGCAAACTATATAATGCTAATTTTTCATGATATCTATCTACATTTATACTGGTTGATTCACGCTATTTATAAAAACTATAAATTTGACTTTAGCAAATATTATAATTTCATCTTGTTAGATAATCATCAACCTTCTTGTCAATAATTTCATTCATGTGACTCATTTAACCAATGGAACTGTTTGCATCATTCTGTATAACACTTGTAATCTAATATATGAAACAAATTAATAAGACCTTAGAAGACATTATCATTTCATATTATTAGAAAAACATTAAACTTTTGATCACGATATATAAATTTTAACATCGTCAATATTATAAGAATTAATTCTAGTTTTCGCTTTAATATATATTAATATATTATATTGATATAACATTAAATATGTTCACGCATTGTATAAAATATGTTTGTTTGATTTGGCAATCAAATTTATATATATATTGTTGATTTTTTGCCATATATATATATATTTATAGACTTTTAGAAGTTTAACAAATTTATATATGTAAACATATATAATGGGATTTCTTAATGTAATTGAAATTAGTATCATGTTAAGTAGATATAGTAGCAACTTCACCTAAACATTTGCCGATACACAATCATACCAATTAGTATCATGTTAACTAGTTATAGTAGCAAATTAACTTAAACCTCTCCCAATCCACAATCATACCATTTACTATCATGTCAACTGGTTATAGTAGCAAATTAACCTAAACCTCTCCCAATCCACAATCATACCAATTAGTATCATGTCAACTGTTTATAGTAGCAGATTAATCTAAACCTCTCCCAATCCAAAAATATCTAAAGTTTTTGGTTTACGTTTGCAACTATTCACGCCAACTTCGCCGGAAACTGGGTTTCTCGTTTCTCTGGCCTGCTATTTACCATAAGTTTTTGGTTCTTCATGACAATAATTTACCATCAAATCATATAGTCGCTTCCCCAACTGAAGAAATTTCCAAAATTAATAATATTGGTTTTGTAAGCAATTAACTTGGCAATTTTTTGTTAAAAGTTTGTCCATTCATTGCAAACTCGTCGGAAATAATGGTTTAAATTGGGTTTCTCATTATCCGGCATGCTAGGATTATAATTTAATGTTCAATCAAATAGACACGTCCACAGTTCGTAAATCACGAATTAATAAATTTGATTTTGCAAACAATTAACTGGGCAAAATAAATCTGATGAATATTATTTAATTAACTACCGCCGGTGTGCTTTGGTGGCGTTGTAATTGCCGAAATCGCTGCAGTGGAATTAGCCTACGAATCGCCGGAGTGGAATTAGCCTACGAATCGCCGGAGTGGAATCGCCGCCGGAAATCGCCGACGGGAAATTCACGACGGAGTTGGTAAGTCACGCCGGAGTTGAGTTCCCCACCAATAATGGGAATGTGGTGTGAAATTGGGTTTGATTATTGATAGTGAATTGTTTAGTTTCAATGCATTGGGAACATAAAGTAATAATAAGGCTTACTTTTGATTTGAAATTTGAATGAAATATTTCAAAATCACTCTTCAAATTTGAATGAAAAAAATACTTTGCTGATGTAAGCATGACATAAGTGAGTTGAGGGAATATTCAATTTTTTTGCCACTTGGACGTTTGAGATTGAAAGTGTATATCTTGGTATATACACTAAGTGTATGTGTAGACTTGTCCAAGTATTAACTAGTAATTCTTTTCACCAATTTTTGTACCCTATTACATTTGTTTGGGTTAGGGCCTTAGGGGAAGCTAGCAGTAGTTAGTAGGTAGATGCGGAAATCTTCCGGTTAACTAGCATTTTCAAAGAATATCCGGCCGTTAGCTCACGCGTCATGATTAATAAAAATTAGGAAAATATTTTGTTGATTTATTGGGTGACCGATTCACTTGTATATTGTGTCTATCTTTTTTCTACTTTAATTATTACTTTTGAAAATAGAGGAGAGAGATTATGAAAAATAAACGAGAAAGATAGGTACAATAAAAATATAGGTAGATGTATCATTCTCCTAAAAACTAATGTCTCTTTATTCATTTAGTTTTCAAACAAAAAATTGTTTCCATAAAAATAAAAAAATTCACTAAGTCTTGTGTGAAACAACTCACAGAAAAATAGGGTTACTTTTTAGCAATGTAGGGGTTACTTACGGTGAGCAGTGATCCGTATTTCATTGAAAAGTGATCATCGTCTCACCAAAAGTTACGAAAAGACCGTCTTATAAAAATTTTGTGAAAAATATTTTGGTGAATTTATTATAATCACTTTGACGTCATTTCTCATTAGTCACTACACACTTTAGAACCAACAATTCATTGCATTGCTTTAACAAGAGGGCAATTAGTTAAATCGAGCAAACAGGCGATTGTGTCTGTCCTCACCATGAACTCTTGGGCTGCAAACTCTCTCTCTAAAGCAGGGAGAGCAGTATTGATACAAGCCAATCTTGAGTCCATTTATTCTTATACAATGCAATGTTTCCAATTGCCCGCTAAGTTTATTGAGGAACTAGATAAAATCAATAGATTCTTTTGGAAACAAGGCTCGAAAGGTAAAGGACTTCCAATGGTAGCATGGGATACAGTTTGCAAACCTAAATCTGCTAGAGAAATAGGATTACGCAAAGCAAGTGCAACAAACAAAGCCTTTATCTGTAAATTAGCATGGAAGATTCTCTCGGAACCAAATAATAACTGGGTCAAAACAGCTAATGCTAAATATTTAAAAGATAATATGTTTTTTAGCAGCAAAGCTAGAATGACCCATTCATGGGCATGGAAAAATATTCTCAAGTGCAGAGAACTCCTTCAAAAAGGGTTAGGTTGGAAACTAGGGAATAGGAAGAAAATAATTTTTTGGCTTGACAGATGGTGCCATCCGAAACCCATTATTGAAATAATGAATCAATATGACTAAACCAGATGCTAAGGTGTGCGATTTTATTAACGATGATAAGTCATGGAATCTCACAGAATTATATAATTTGTTACTCCCTTTGTCCAAAGTTTATCTTTACATTGGACTTTTTGAGGTCAAAGTTTGTGAACTTTGACCACTTATTGGTGGAAATTTACAAAGTTGTACAACGTGAAAATAGTATTGCCAGATTCATTTTAAATAGTATTTTCAAAATATCATCTTATTAAGTTCTATAATTACGAAATTATAAATATTCATGGTCAAAGTAGTGTCTTGGAGACCGTGAAAAGTCCAATGTAAAGATAAACTTGGGACGAAAGGAGTACCATCCTACATAGTCAAGCTTATCATTGGCATCACGATACATATCCATGACATCGAGGACGAAGTGTGTTAGGGACTCAAAGAAAATGAAGTTTTTTCCACCAAAACGGAAACATGGTTGGCGCATGATCTTGACATTAATAATAAAAATAATTGAAACTTTAAATGGATTGGAAATTGAATGTTAATCCTAAAGTCAAAATTTTCCTTTGACAATTATTTAAACCAGCTCTTCCTACACGTGCAACACTCTGACACAAAGAAATTCAGCTACCGGTAGAGTGCCCATTTTGTAGTGTTAGCGACGAGACCATTGACCACCTTTTTGCCACTTGCCCAATTGCCTCACAAGTTTGGGCTAAAGCCTTGGATGATGGATGGATTGATTTCAATGGACCAATTAATCATTTAATCAAATGGCTCCATTCAGCCAGGATGAATCACCATTTAGATAATGATGACACTAGCAAATGTGCATACCTCTTATGGAGTTTATTAAAAGATATAAATGAATTTTTTTTAACGCACACGAACCAAACTCCATACGCATATTCTATCGAGCGGTTAATTACCAAAAGCAATGGACAACTAGAATGGAAATAAACTCTATTAAAGATAAGTGGGCAAGGTCGTCTTCTCGAGTGACCACGACCAGTAGCGAACTCATTAGATGGTCATCATCACCACTTGATTATGTGAAGGTCAATTTTGATGGCTCACTTAAAGGCCAAAAGGCAGCGACAGGATTTCTAGTTCGTGATTCTTATAGAAGATGATAGCGTGTGGGTGCAAGTAATTTGGGACATATCTCAATTTTAGTAGCGGAATGTAGTAAGCGCCACAGTGGAAAATGGAGCTAAACACATCCAAGTAGAAGGGGATAACTCAATTGTTATCCAAGCTTTGCGAGGAGAGATCACCATGCGATGGGCAATTTATAAAATAATTATTGATGCTAGACGGTTTTTGGCTATGTGCAACCCTGTAATAGTTAATCACGTGTACAGAGAAGGAAATCGGGTAACAGACTAGCTGACTAATCTTGGCCATGTTATAAATTCTGACCATAACTGGGAACACTCGTGGTCGAAGGAACTGGATCTTATCCTTCTAACAGATAGATTAGGAGCTATCCTCGAGAGGAGGCACTCCTAATATCACCCCTTTCCTTACCTCCAAAAAGAAAATATATACATGATATTTAAAATACTATTACAGTTTAAACTATTTTTTCATTAGCTTATAGAATTTTTATTTAATAGATAGACTATTATTCAACACTTTGAAATCAATATATGAACTAATGATTTAACTTTTGTTATATACATATCAATTATATAACTACACCCAAAATTTTAAATTCTATCTATAACATAATGTTGAACTTTCCAATTATGAGTAAGTAATAATCTATACAACTTAACCATCTTTAATGAAGTCTAGTATGTTTCTGCTTGTTGTCCTGAATCTTAACTTATACAAGATGCTAACTTTCCTCTAGTGCTCTTTCAGTTTACCGTATTTATCCCACCATTCGCCACATTTTATATTAGTAGAAGTTTAATTCTAATACTCCTATTTCCATTGTACTTGCATACTCACATTCTCAACTCTTTTTTTATTTTTATTTTTATTTTTTATTTTTTTATCTTTCAATATTCTAAAAATTATATATCTGGCTTATGTTGCCTACTTTATTTTTTTATGTTGACACTAATTGCTTAGGTGACGCGACTTAGTAACCAAATTTGTGCGATGCATGGGCTAAACATATTTGCTCAAATTTGTTTTCAACATTAATCTTATTGTTAATATCATTTTTTTCATTTTAGGTACGACAACTAACATTTTGGAGACAATCTTACATGTTACTTATACATATTGTAAGTGAATCATGTTTCAAAGTATTTTTCGATGCGAATAAGATGATAAAAATATTTTTTGTTTGAGATGTGTAGAAAAAATTATACCCACTTCGTTTTAGATAATTGTATAAATTGTTGATTTTATTTTATTTCATAAAAATGTATACATTGTTGTAATACCCCTTATTTTTCGTATTATTTCTTGATATTGAATATATATATAAATATATTATTTATATATAGAGAGAGACATATATAAGTATATAATAATATTTATATTTGTTACTCGAGAGTACTTCTTTAACCTTTAAATTGTTGTTAGGTAGTACTAGTATGTGGTGTGCCTTTAAATTAGAAAATAAGAGAAGTAAATACCCTAGTAAGCTAGTGAATATTAGAATGAGTTAACCGAGTAGAAGAACCAATTACATGGAAGAGTATCTCCAATGTTACAAAACTCTATATGGTTTTTACTTGTGCCATATTATCCGTGCAAATATCCTCTTTGATTTTAACCCCTCTCTCTCAATGATATAAATCTTTAAGTAAGTGATCTAATTTAGAAAAAAATTATGCCACAAACCTGATTTGTCCAGATAAAGTGATTTGTAAAAAAAAAAAGTTTATAGGTTTGTCACTATGGTTAGAGGTTTTTAGGAGAGTTTTTCATCTCACAAAATGGGTATAAAATCTCTCCAAAAATCTTGCATTGGAGATACGCTAAGATAGACATATAATACTCTTTGCAAGAAAGAAAACCCACCTCATGAGGAAAGCCACCCACACAAACCGACTCTCTCTCCTTTTCATATTAATATTAATGTTCTAAGTACCAACCATCCAACTTCTTTTCTCTGTAAAAAAAAACAAGCCCACAAATTAAAGTTCTGCAAACAGCGCTCAACACCACCCCTCCACCAGCTCCACCACGACAACCCCATCAGCCACCACTGCTAGCTAACGCATCGGGTGACCAAAGTCGTGACCCCTATCCTCTGTCCAACGAACCACCCGTGAACACCATCGGGTGACCAAAGTCGTGACCCCTATCCTCTGTCTAACTGTTATAATTGAAGCTTGAACTTTTACCAGTTACATTCGCCGTGCGATGCACGATTTGTGAGTTTATAACAACTAAAATATTGTTATTAGTATAAACTTGAAACAAATTATTCACCCATGACACATATTATTATGAAATTTCTAATATGTGGACCTCTCTTTTACTATACTCATCAAATCAACTTTCTTACTTTCCTGTGTTAATTCTAATTGCATGCCCCGCGTAATAGACGATTTTATATGAATATATTTAGCTCCAATAAAAATAATGTTTGGTAATAATTTATTAGATATATATGCATAATGGAAGATACATGCACCTATACTATGAAATTAAAATAATAATTAAATATTACTAATAGAAGATATATGCACCTATGCTATTTTGATGACATGTCAATATTTGCTTATGTGTCCAAACCTACGTGTCAATATATGCTTGTGTGTCAATCCTACATGTCAATCTAGTAATGGTGCACATTCACTTATATATATATATATATATATATATATATATATATATATATATATATATATATATATATATATATATATATATATATATATATATATATATATATATATATATATATAATAGATTCTATGTAAATGATTAAATGAAACTACTTTAGGACCACCAAGAAGTTAGAGGTGTATATATGTTGCACTGACATTTAAAATATAGCTGCTTGAATGTGCAGGAAGGCATAGAGATAAATGTTGCTTATTTCCAATGTTGTGTAATAGGCATAGGCGGAAATGGTTTAATTGAAATGAATTGCTCCTTGCTAGCCCTTAAGGATAAGTGGAATTTTATGAGCATATGTGATGTCCAAGAACTCCACTAAAGTCTAACATAATTGTGGTTTGTTGTATAACTTGGGTGCATAATGGGTGAGTTCAGTACTAGAACCAATATAATGTGTGACCCAAGACACTCTTCAGTGATTTTTCATAGTAAAGTAGAAGTGAGTCAAGAGTACTAAAAATTATGTGACTAAGTGTTTTAGAGTTAAATAACTGAGTTCAGATTAAAGTATTTCATTTCCCATGTCTTCTATGGTCGTGGATTTCATTACTTATGAAGTGAGTTTAAGAGAAATGAAGACTAGACAAGTTCTAAACTTACAAGTAAAAGTAAAGTATTTTATTCAAGTTACAGCACATGAGTTACGTTATTGCATGGTCACAAGGCTGAATAAACCAAGATAAAGATAACCATTAAGGTTATGTAAGATCTTTGAGTTCAGATAAGTGCTATTGAGCTAGTCCTTAAGTGGCTGACTAGCCTGTAGGCCTGTAATAAGAATAAAGGTGCAATGCTGACGAGCCTGTAGGCTTGCACAAAAGTAAAGTATTGTATGGTTGACGAGTCTGTAGGCGTACAATAAGTTTCAGGTTGCATGATTGACGAGTCTGTAGGTCTGCAACAACTGTGTGGCTACAACTGTGTGGCTGACGAGTCTGTAGGCCCACAAAGTACAGATTGCATTGCTAACAAGTCTGTACGCCTGCAATAAGTTAAAGATGTAAAGCTGACGAGTCTGTAAGCTTCCATAAGATGGTATGAATGACGAGTTTGTAGGCCTACCATAAGTTTGTAGGTGCAGAGCTGACGAATCTGTAAGCCTGCACAAAAGTAAAGGTTGTATGGCTGACAAGTTTGTAGGCCAATAACAAGATCCCAGATTGCATGAAAAAGTTAAAAGGGACAGTCGAGTCTGTAGGCATGCACAAGTTATGATCCAGTACAATATTATCAGAGTTTCAGTTTCCTTGCTATGTTTATGCCACAATGTTTTGAGCTAAACAATTTTGAACTATAATTAAAGATTTCAAGATATCTATGGTCATATAAGTAAGAGTTTGTGAGTTAGTTGATGTAAGTGCCAATGCTACCCAGATTGAAGTCATACAAGAACGAGTAAGTTGAAAAGAAACGACTAAATGACTATAAATAATTGTTTGGGTAATCTGTGTTCTCATTACTAGTTCTTTCTTTTGTCTAGATGTCATGATAAGTTAAAAGTAAATAATTTAGACACAAATTGAATACGATTCATGTCTTTGCTTAGTGTGAGTATGATGATACATGTATAACTAGAAATGAAATTAAAATGTCTTTATGTGATAGATATTGGTTACTCAGTTCACGTTGACCTATTTTGGGCTATCACCCGTAATGTGAATCGTGTCTTTTCCTGGTGGCAGATTACTTGTGTGCAGGTTGTAAGGACGCTCCCACATAGTAGCTCAGATAGGGTATTGGCAAGAAGAGTTTACTTCTAGATTTTAATTATGTTTCTAGTTTTCAGATCAATTGTAATAAATAGACCACCTAGTATATTTTGAGCTTATTACTATTAGTTTTCACTTGAAGAGCTTTACACTCATTCGTATGAGTGAGTGTGACGTTAACGCCCTGATTTATTGGAGTATTCCGCTTGGTTGATTGGATTTGTTTTATATATTTATGCTTAAACATGTTTTTAGAAAATCGATAACTCGGGATATCTATTTGCAATGGAAACTTTGCCGAAATGTTGGTTAGAGTTTTATTTATTTGTATTTATGTATTAGACGTTAAATTCGGGGTGTTACAATTGTTCATAAAACAACTGGTTCTAAATAACCTTTTCGCCATTATTACTCGCATATTGTTGTGGGGTTTTTTCCTGTGTCGGGAGTATAACTAGTCAGGCGTTGGGTTTCGTCGGTTGGGCGACGACTTTGATACCTGCACACACAAGAACGTTAACTAGCCCGGAGGGGTTTCCGGGATCCCCGCTCCGAAGCTTAAGCCAGTTTTGGTAGTAGTGCTGGTAATGATTAGATAAAAGTAGTTGTCTTCTCACATACCTCGAGGCTGGTATTTATAGGGGGAAGTTTCCCATGAAAGTTGCTACCGAAGTGACACGTGCCATCTTGGGAGTGGCTCTTGATATCCAGCTTGTTTGGATGGGCCCGGGCTTGAGGCAAGCCTTAAGGGCCGGGCTACTCAAGGGGTTTGCACTTTGGCGCTTTTGGGCTTAGGCTTTATTTTAGGTCACAAAGGGGCCTCTACGGTGTACATGTGGCAGGGGCGGTTTCTGATTCCTTGTGAAGTGATCGGGGGAAGTTTCGCGTCTCTTGACGTTTCGCGTCTGTTGGTGTTTTGCCCTTTTCTTATAAAAGGACCACGTTTGAGTGTGAAGTTTCATACTCGGAACTTTTTGTCTTTTGCTGTCTGACTTTTCCTTTCTTAAGATCTTGACCATGTCGTCTGCTGGTAAGTCGAAGGTTCTTCCCTCTCGTAAGAGGTCCCGTTCTTTGCCAGGTGAGGGTAGTCGGACGTCTGATGGCGACGATTGCCCTGTTCCTAGTGTCGGCGTTCCTCATGCTGAGGCCGTCGCTACGGCGGCGCTGGGGGCGGCCTCGCCGACCCCTTCGGATGACTGGGGTGCTGAGTCTGGGTCCCCTCCGGTCGCTCGTCGCGTTTCCCCTAGGCGTTGCGTACGCGGCGACCCTTTCGTCGGTCCAATTAATTGTGCTGCTTATGAGAAGGGTCTGGAGTATAACTTGCAGCTGATTGGGGTGACTACTATGGAGCTTCAGGAGGTGGAGCAGAAGGCTTCCGTCCATGAGACGGAGCTGGAGCTGGCTCGGGTCAGGGTTGAAGAATTGAAGGTGAAGAAAGCTCAGCTAACGGGCCTCTGTCAGCATCTGAAGGATGAGTTGAAGGCTGACGTCGTTCGTCGTGATGGTCGAGCTTAGTCGCTGGTCCGCGTATTTTTAGATGGTAGTGTTGCAAGTAAAAGGCTCCTGTAATCATTGAAATGGGTGTATAAAACCCGCAAGTTGTATGCTATTAATCAATCAAAATTGTCTAGAAAGAGCATCAAATCGAAAATGTGGCTAACTAAAACTGTAACAAGACACAATTTTCAAAGAAACATAACAATATGAACAAAATTAAGATACAAACCTATCTCAAGACGGCGTTTTGATGAAGGTTTAAGGCGCCATCTCATTTGAGAAAGATTGCAATCTAACGCCTTCAATACTTCTACCACTTGTGCGCTTTCCATGTTGTGCTCACTGTTTCTCTGAGCCTCTGATCAGCACAGACCTACCACATATTAGAATTTCTGAGTTTCGGATTGTAATTCGTAAAAGAAGTAATGATTAGTTTGGCATTGGTTGTTCTCTTTTCATTAACATTCATACTACTCTAGTGCTCAGTTCCCGCTTGCATGCATATTCCCTCTCTTGGTCTTCATTGCTTTTGCTCAGTTCCCGCTTTTTGTCTGGCTTGGTAATGTCAGTATCCGCTGGCTTCTATGAGCTAATCTCCAGTAATGGTTGTAGAAATTTTTTTAGTAAAGGTTTTATAACTTTAGACAGATTTTTTCTCCACGTTCCAGATCAACATAGCATAGCTATTCGCTAAATTGATTAGACATGCAACTTCATTCTTTACAATGTTCTGGCTACTAATAGGATGTGGCATAAAGCGATATGATGTAGTACATGTAAAGTTCATTTGACTTCCATGAGTTCTTTCAAGAATTCAGTTTTATTGACTCAATATTCTCATTGTTCTTTTATGTTTACAATTACACCATTATTAACATCCTGTTACCTTTTTCTTCAGTTGCTAAGTATGTAATCACTGCTTCTACATAGAGTGACTTTTTTATTTCCCGTTTGCATACCACCTATCCTCTTTTTCTTACTGATTTTGACTCTTTGTTGTCACTTGCCCTATGCACTTTGAAGCGGGGCGTTGACCTTCGTTGCACATGGTAACATTTCTTGGACACTTGAGGCAATTGTAAGCCAGGCTACCTTTGATCCTTAGTTTTGTGTTGCCGAATTCTGGTGGTACGCCTCCTACCAGAAAGTTGTGATCCAAGTACAAACGCCTCCAAGGTGCACCAAGTCTCAAACCAAAATCCCTGGGGATAGGACCAGAAAACTGGTTGTGACTAAGATTAATCACTGTTAAATTCTGGATTGTCACCAGGTTAATTGGCAGGTGACCTTGCAGGCGGTTTTCTTGGACATCAAGCAGCTCAAGCTGTGTGGATCTTTCAGCGAATTTGGCCACATCTATTTCTGTGAACCAATTGACTGACAGGTTCAAACTAATCACCCCAGGCAAGGAAATGACTCCTCTGATTGAGCCAGTGAACCTGTTATCACTCAGATCCAGTGTTCTGAGGCTTCGGAGCCTCCATAGCAAATGAATAGTGCCTGAAAGTACGTTGTGGCCCATTGATAACGATCTGAGACTTGTAGGAAGTTGAGGCAGAGACCCAAATAGTTCATTGCTGCTGAGGTCTAATGTGTTGAGTTGCCATAACCCCTCCAGACTAGGGATTCTTCCAGAAAAACCATTGTTCGACATTTTCAAGGATGTCATGCTCCGATAGTTGGAAATCCAGGTGGGTATGGAACCAGTAAGCTTGTTAGAGGAAACATCAAGCTTCTGAAGCCTCTTGAGCCTTCTTAACCCCATAGGTATGCTCCCATTGAATAAATTGTCGGATAATATAAGTGTGGTTAACTTGTTCAGTTTTGTAACGCTGTCAGGGATAGGCCCTCGAAACTTGTTCTTACTCAGGTTCAGGATGGTCAGCTCAGTTAGATTACCAATGTCGTCAGTCAGGAACCCATCATAGCCAGCCCCGTCTAGGTCAAGTGTTGTGATCCTGCTGTTGCTTTTATTATCATCAGGGATCATGCATAGGACCCCAAGGAAGTGGGCTCCTACGCTCTCACAAGGGTCTACCGAGAAGTCCCAGCTGCTGAGGAACGAGAAGTCGGGAACTGAGTTGGGATCAAGACCTTGCTTAAGGGCACGAAGGACGTCGACTTCTGTGCTCATTGTCACTGAGTGACCAAACCTTGGTCCTGACATGAGGAGAATGGCTATAGTGATGAAGTGGAAAGCCATTCTCTTGTGCAGTTGTGCTATCTGTTGTCTAATGGGTTTTCAGGATGTTTTTGATGTTTTAGGATCTGAGATGGTGAGCTGAAGGGTATGTGCAGTCATGCTATCTATATATATACATTTTGGCAATGTAAAATGGTTAAAAATGGGGCAAAAGAAATTAACATAAGATATTCATCTCAAGAACCTGTTAAGATGGTAAAGAAGTAAAAATGTCCTTGGTGAGAAAGGAGTTACATGTACAATTTTATAAATGGATCTTTGCATGTTTTGGATGGATGGTGAAGCATTTGTTTTGGCAAGTTTGCAATAAATAAAGCCATCAATAGAAGTGGTCAGATCAACCTAAACTTCTTTCTATATTTATCTGTTTAACACTAGCTTTCTCTCTCTTCGACCCTAGTTTGACATGCAATTTCATTCTTGCTTAGAAATTTCTCTCTTTATTCAATTTAGAACCAGCTTCGTCATGACAAATTATCAACTACTCATGAAAATTAATTAACACCCTCCACCCTTAAGAAATCATTAGCAATGTTTTTAAAGGAGGCAAAAAGTACAATAGAAACCGAACCCTCAAACTCGCGATTTGGGCTAAATTTGAACCCCGCTAATTTTTATAGCATCTCTTGATTCCTCCTTAGCAACATATGAATTGTAAATTTGCAAATCTATATTTCTTTTCTTTTTTCTAAATCCATGGAAGACACAACTAATAACTCAATACATGTACAATTTGGGGGATTTGTACTATGACTAGTACTGCCTACAACTAACTAACTACTAGTGAATAAATAAAAATAGAAATTCGACAGGGAAAATTGGATTGTTTTCATTGCAAATTAGGATTGCTTAATACAACTACCTAGTAGTGAAAAAATGAGAGTAAAACGGACTATCTATGTACATAAACTCTTATTCACATTTAAAAAGAAAATATGCGGAGTTACATTGTGTATGGATCTTCTGTTGTTCTCTTCCTCTGGTGTCCCTTTTTCTCTCTATCTCTCTCCTCTATGTTTTTTAATTTGAAAAACTCGCCCCCTCCATTCAAGAATCAAAAACCCACCTCATCTAATCCAAGAGTGTAGACTTGAAGAACAACACTCTGCTGTTGTTTTTACAATAGCAGAGAATCCACTCTCAGTTATATCTCACTTCATTTCTAAGTTAAACTTCACTCATTATCAAATTAGTTTATTTTCTTTTTTTGATTAAACAAATCCCTAAAACATGCTCTAAAAATAATTCCTATTGCAAATTTTAAAATAATTAAAAAATAAAAGAAGAAGAAAACAATACAGATAACTTTTCATTTTGGGTTATACTGGTGAAAACCCAATTTAATCCTTTAATGTCATAGTGCCACCATGTGACTGTTATTTGCATACCAAGTAGTTTCCTTTGGTAGATTATTGTCTTAGTAATGGCTGGCATTGGTGCTTATCGTCATAACAGGGGGCTATTTTCATTTATGGTCTGTTTAAATTGTCACAATTTTCAAAGAAACATAACAATATGAACAAAATTAAGATACAAACCTATCTCAAGACGGCGTTTTGATGAAGGTTTAAGGTGCCATCTCATTTGAGAAAGATTGCAATCTAACGCCTTCAATACTTCTACCACTTGTGCGCTTTCCATGTTGTGCTCACTGTTTCTCTGAGCCTCTGATCAGCACAGACCTACCACATATTAGAATTTCTGAGTTTCGGATTCAAATTCGTAAAAGAAGTAATGATTAGTTTGGCATTGGTTGTTCTCTTTTCATTAACATTCATACTACTCTAGTGCTCAGATCAAACATCTTAACTTGTCATAGATTTGTTTGTTCTAGTCAATATGCTTTGAATTAATACTCCTAGTATGAAAGGAAGAAGCTCATTGCATTTACAAGGATGCGGTCTTGTCTTTAACCACCTAGTTCGGTCCAGTTCAAGATGATTGTGATTCTGACCCGAGAGGGAATGGGTTAGAATGGGGCCGTTGTTAGCATTGTTTTTCAGAAAAAGGAAAAAAGAAAACTAAGAGCTATAATTATTTCAAGTTATAGAACGTGATGATATCGGGTTGGATTATTTCGCATCAGTTTCATACTGTATAGTTGAATTAAACTCAAAAATTCTATTGTCCTTGTTGGTCTATAAGAGTTTTCATTTCCTTTGCATCTTAGTAAAGTTGATGTTGTTGGAAGTTAAGTAAATGATGACTTAAGTCAGTAAATCAGTAAATTTGATCTGAATTACAGGCTAAGGTGTTTCACTATGGATCAATTAGCTTGATCACAAAACCATGCAGATCAGCACTTCTGAAAGTAATGGAGGCGGCGAAGAAGGCAGGGGCTCTGCTCTGGTATGACCCTAATCTCCGGTTGCCATTGTGGCCATCCGCAGAGGAGGCTCGTGAGCAGATCATGAGCGTTTGGGACAAGGCAGAGGTGATAAAGGTCGGTCACAACGAGCTACAATTTCTTACAAGAAGCGATAAGATGAATGGCACTATGGCAATGTCCCTGCAGCACCATAATCTGAAGCTTCTCTTGGTCACTCTTGGTGACCATGGTTGCAGACTTGCAGATACTACACCAAGGTGATTCCCCTCGTTCTGTAACCACTGTGTCTGACTTTCAGTTACGATTTCATAGGCGGCAGTTCGTAATGAATTGATTGAGGTTTATGAGTAAGGATCAATGTTGATGTGTACTGCAAAATGATTTCCACACAAAGTGATACAAGCTACAGACATGAAGAGCTTGACTTTACTGTTGATGGGATCCCTTTATCTTTACTTTTGAGCTTACATGAAGACCTTGACTAATTTATGGCTCTTAAGTCTTAAGAAATACAGTAAATGTTCTTTAAACTTTTTTAAATGTAAACACCTGAGCATTGCTACCAAGCACTGAGTACCTCATATGTTTCTGGTGTCTGTAAAAACTGCAGAACTTCAGGGGAAGTGTCCAAGGTAATGACAGTCGAAACAACAGGTGCAGGTGACTCTTTTGTTGGCGCCTTGCTAAACAAGATCGTCGAGGATCACTCTATCCTTGAGGTGAGCTCATGTTCCTCCCAAGGTTGAATGCAGGTTTTGATGAATATCTAGCTATATGTAGTTCTAACAAAAATGACTGTTAGAAAGCTTTCGCCCAAGCTTGAGCATACTAATGTTTTGTACTGACTGCTTTGGCCTATCGATATCTCAAGATGAACCAAGGTTGAGGGAGATATTGAAATTTGCCAACGCTTGTTGAGCCATTACAACCACCAAGAAGGGACCAATTCCAGCACTTCCTACAGAATCTGAAGCCCTCGAGCTTATTAAGAGTACTTCTCCCTTTCAGTTCTATTTAGACTTGGTTTCCATCTATATTTTGATTCTTCCTTTCAGAAAACATGTTCAAAATTTTCCAAAGTCTTTGTTAAAGTCTTCCAAATTTTTTATATTATATATATATATATATATATATATATATATATATATATATATATATATATATTATATTTATATATATTATATTTTATATTATATATATATATTATATAGTATATATTATATAGTCTATATTATATAGATAAGTGGGTAAAAGATAAGAATGTTGGTGACCACTGGCCACAACTCGACTCCCAATCTTTCACAGTTATGTAATGTTAAGAAGTGCTTGACAAAGTATCATATAGAAATTTCTTCTCATTCTTTTCGCCAAACTAGAGATGCTAATGGCGTGCAACTATGTTTACTTCACTTGATTCCTATCAGACTTTTGAATAATAATATGGTTCAAATTGATAGTCTGATGGAAACAACCTCGCAATTACAGGGTGCTCCAATGTCTTTAAGCACTGGATACTTGTCATTAGTGTAAGACTGCAAGTAGTTAAGCTATGAACTTGATAAGCCCCAAGAAAACAAGAAACAATAGGGAATTTTCTCCTTGCTAACAAAATACAAATGTCTGCACAGTTTAAATTTATAATGCTGTGGGAATCAGTGGTCACATTCATCTCAAGGCACAAAAAGACAAAAAGAATCAAAAGTAATGTAGTTACATTTTCAGTTGAGGTTTAGTTTTGTTGATCAAAATGAAGTTACAAGCGAATGGTGACCAAAGCCCCGTCTACATCACGTTTGGACTCTCGTGTTCATCAGTGAGTTTACCGGACCAACACACCAACATGCAAGCACTGATTTTTGCAACGTAGTTCCACTGAAGGGCAAGTATCGTTTCTAGACGCCAGTAATCAGTATGCACCAGGGGGAAGGGGATTCCAACCCATGACTTAACCTTACCAAACTACTTGGGAGTGAGCTTGGAACCACTAGGCCACCACCCTTGATGGTATTGAGATTCAGTCAAGTGCATTCAACTTTATTTGTTTTTATTCATTTTTATTTTTTGAAGAATTCAACCTACTTAATTCACAAAAAGGTGAATTATTTGTATCACAATGCAATGGCTTGTGGATAGCATTCACTGACCTCCATTTGCAAGGACCTCCATACTTGTTTGCACCTTTCCCGTTTCTCTTGCACCTGAAGCCAAAAAGCTTCTGCCCATGGCTCGTTGCGACCGTCCATGCTCAAATCATAAGGCACTGAAAAACTGTAAACATATATATTCAGGTAAGCATTTCGTAAAACAAAATGGACAGCAAAGATTTAATCATGTAAATTGTGTTAAGAAGCATCTTGTCTGGCTATCCAAGTGTTTAGCAGTCAACCACTGTGATTGCATGTTAAGTTAAATAATAAACAAGTTATCAATGACCATGCATGTATAGTGTATGACATTACCACATTAAATAATGACCAAATAAAATTTCAGAGGGCCTTAACTTGCTTCACAAAATTGTAGATGAGTTATCTTTTCTAGATGCAGTCAAGTTGTGCGTAGCAAGAGATGTTGAAATGCGAATGGCACCTTTCAATTGAAGGAAAAGTGTTGTGAATTAGAGGTTTGTGCTTATCAAAACTACAGTATTATAAATAAACTGGTTCATGTAAGTGTGCAGATTTCTGCATAAACATGTCAATATTTGCTTTTAATGCATGGCTGACTGTGAGACAGACAACAAACAAAATGTGGGCTTACCTCAGTAGCTCTTCCATTGGCACTGGGCTGCTATGGGATATATTTCTGCAGCATTGTAAGATTTAAAGTCCTATCAATTTGCTCCAAAAGAAATATTATGCAACAGAGCAAAGTATCTAAAATGAATCAAGAACACTGCATATTTAGTATTGTATTCGGCAGTCCGCACTACTCGCTAACACTAGACAAATTGGCAGAAGTGAAGATCAATGTAGAGTTTCCATTCAACAAAGAGTCTCAAGATTGATACATCAAGTTGTGTACTATTCGTGTTTATCAGAATGAAACATGGAACACCTGTCAATCATCGTTGTTTCCTTTCATTTGTACATTCAGAAGGGACCAAGCAGACGTTCTCTCAGTCGACAAATCACAAATCTTTTCCTTACTCCCTATCAGGCATGCTCAGTTCTGAAAACATTTGTACTTCATACCTTCCTCAGTTGCATGTTCTTCAGTTAAGAAATTTAACAAATTATGCAGGACCTAGGAAATGAAGGCATAATAACAAGAAAGGAAACCTCAAAAGGATGAAAAGGTTGAATCCTCAGCCAAGAAAAAGTAGATGCAGACACCTTTTGAAGAACATGGATTTAGAGCAAATAGCCAAATGAAAAGAGAAACTACAATATGCATGAGTTCGGACAAATAGGGGTAGAAAAGATCTAGTAAGAGGTCTCCTCAGAGAAATTAATTCTACTAGGCAACTAGCTATGGGTAAGGCTGCGTACATCAGGACCCCCAAGACCTCGCCCTTGGCGGGATACGCTATTGGTTGTTGTTTGGTGTCAAAGAAGGAAATCTCTCTCGTTGAAGTGTGTGACAAAGCTAATGCAGTACGATGAACGTCAGGTCACTGCTAACTGAAAGCTGCTTCTGATCATATGGTTATACTAGAATAGTCATAGTACCTACGTCTATCAAGAGCCTCAATTATCAAAAAGTTCCCAGCCATCTGACATTACTATGGTATAATCTGGCATCATGAATGTAAATGTTCTGTATATCTTTAGGAGTTTTTATGCCATGACCATGATAGAACTCTATTTTATGATAGACGTCTAGACGAATCCTTAGCAACTGAGGACAATAATGGACGGCACTTGTTCTATAATTTAACCACAAACAAGTTACCTTTGTACTAAGCAGCATGGAGCAAACGGGGGAAGGGCAGGAAGAGTAACAACAAGCAATGACAATTTAAGGTTTCAAGGTCACTGACCTGCAAACAAGAATTCTGAACAGGTGAAGAGGCTTGGTTGACAGATAATAAATAGCATCTGAAATATGGTCCTTTCCAAAGAGGTATACCACCGGATATCCAAGAAGCCATCTGGATACAATTAATTACATGTAAGTATCAAAACGATGTCCATGTTTCTCTCATCAAGAAAATACATCCAGAGAGAACCTGATGTACAGTTTAGCTTTCATCTTTTAATGCAGACAACGAGTAGATCTGTAATTTGAGTTTGATAAAGAGTTACCCATTTAAGGTTGGTATGGTAATCTCAGAATTTTGCATGCAGCTGCTGAGATCAAGAACCTTTGAAACCAGAGAACACTCGAAGGAAGAAGACTCGTCATATTGACTGTTCTCTTTACTTTGTCCTCGCAGAGCTCCATAATTTACACCATCAGCTGTAAATACTGAAGAAAACAAATGTTGAACTGATACCAGTTCCTTTGCTGCTGAGCTTTCATCAGTTGTTGATCTCATCTGAAATACAAAAGGTAAGAAAGTTAGTCAAAGGAGGAACTTATGCAACTGCAAAAAAATCAAATACAGCTGTTACTTTGCATTACCTTAGGAGGATCATATCTTCAATAACCATTACTCTCAGCTGCTGGAAAATTATTGACTCCTGAAATGAAAGGGGTATACAGTAGTTCATAACAATGTAAAATATAAATTCATGACCAGAAGCTTCAACAAAATATGTGCAATAATAAAGGATACAGAATTTGCAGTAGTGTATTTATCCAAAGAAGGCAATATAGCCTATTATATAAATTGGTTTTGTAATAAATGAAAATTCAATGGTGATTGCTTAGCAAAAAGGGACATAACATTTTATCTAATGCAACTTTCCCACTGATGGATACAGCAGATAGAAAGGTTGACATTGACCTTTCTGCTAACAGCGATTCAGCCTAATCCAACCACTCTTTCCCTGCTTGCGAAAAGCCCGTCTCTAGTAGACAACTGGAATGTTGTAACTCTGTGCTTCCAAGAGACACATTCACTTTTGTCACAAGCTGGTCAACTTCATTTTCTCATTTTGCAATATCCAAAGTTACCATAATCTTGTGCTTACATCGTAGACATTACCCAGCCACATCTGTCAGTGACTTACCCGCTAAATCTTCACTCAATTTGTCGCTGTACTTCAAGTTTGTCAATATTTTATAGCTTTTTTTTCCATTTCTATTCCTATGGATCATTGGAGTTCAACAGTGAAAATTTTGGGATCCCGACAGATGAAGCAACTTGGTAGAGAAAAAAATAACCTTTTGAAGAAGCTCAAAAAGGGTGCACAATTGCTCTTGCAACTCAGGCATCTTTCCACCATAGTCCACCATCACAACTGGTCTCATTCTAGAGCATAATGCCAACACATCTACATCAGCAAATTTGCAAATCTGTCAAGAAACTGAACCATGTTTAGGATTCAGCCAACATGATTTCTTACGATAACACAACTAACTAGTAAACACCCGCTCATGCATATATTCAGACACCTCCATAACTATGTGACCCAAACATGGGATAACAACAAGTAATGGGTGTGGATCCAAGGATTAGACTCGTCTGTTTTAAGGAATTTCCTAGTTTTTGGCCTGATTTGAAGTACCAAATGCCATATCATTTCCTAGTGCCCATCTATGAGACGTGTTAAAATGAAAAGCTCACATAACATATTGAGAACCCTTAAAAAAAATGAGCTTGCATTAATTAGCTCAAACATCACACTGACATGAACAAGCCATCATTATCAAGTAAATTTGTGTGATATATCCATCAATCATGTTTTGAATTCAGTAACAATACATACTTTCTGCTCCCACTGAAACCAATCAATAAAAAGACCCACAAGTGTACACTATATACAGCAAAAATTATATCCCACATTTGAAAGTTTACATCACATTTGAAATTTCAAAGTCTCGAGCATGCACACAAGCCTCTAAAGACGTAGTCCGCCCATTGCCAATTGATTTCATAATGGCTCGTACGCTTGATTGATTTGGGAATTGGGCACATTTCGCATTTCAAGTTAGCTCAAATTCACAATTTAGTGAAAAAAGTAAAAGGCTCCTTTAATCATTGAAATGGGTGTATAAAACCCGCAAGTTGTATGCTATTAATCAATCAAAATTGTCTGGAAAGAGCATCAAATCGAAAATGTGGCTAACTAAAACTGTAACAAGACACAATTTTCAAAGAAACATAACAATATGAACAAAATTAAAATACAAACCTATCTCAAGACGGCGTTTTGATGAAGGTTTAAGGCGCCATCTCATTTGAGAAAGATTGCAATCTAACGCCTTTAATACTTCTACCACTTGTGCGCTTTCCATGTTGTGCTCACTGTTTCTCTGAGCCTCTGATAAGCACAGACCTACCACATATTAGAATTTCTGAGTTTCGGATTGTAATTCATAAAAGAAGTAATGATTAGTTTGGCATTGGTTGTTCTCTTTTCATTAACATTCATACTACTCTAGTGCTCAGTTCCCGCTTGCATGCATATTCCCTCTCTTGGTCTTCATTGCTTTTGCTCAGTTCCCGCTTTTTGTCTGGCTTGGTAATGTCAGTATCCGCTGGCTTCTATGAGCTAATCTCCAGTAATGTTTGTAGAAAATTTTTTAGTAAAAGTTTTATAACTTTAGACAGATTTTTTCTCTACGTTCCAGATCAACATAGCATAGCTATTCGCTAAATTGATTAGACATGCAACTTCATTCTTTACAATGTTCTGGCTACTAATAGGATGTGTCATAAAGCGATGTGATGTAGTACATGTAATGTTCATTTGACTTCCATGGGTTCTTTCAAGAATTCAGTTTTATTGACTCAATATTCTCATTGTTCTTGCATGTTTACAATTACACCATTATTAACATCCTGTTACCTTTCTCTTTAGTTGCCAAGTATGTAATCACTGCTTCTACATCGAGTGACCTTTTTATTTCCCGTTTGCATACCACCTATCTTCTTTTTCTTACTGATTTTGACTCTTTGTTGTCACTTGCCCTATGCACTCTGAAGCGGGGCGTTGACCTTCGTTGCACATGGTAACATTTCTTGGACACTTGAGGCAATTGTAAGCCAGGCTACCTTTGATCCTTAGTTTTGTGTTGCCGAATTCTGGTGGTACGCCTCCAACCAGAAAGTTGTGATCCAAGTACAAACGCCTCCAAGGTGCACCAAGTCTCAAACCAAAATCCCTGGGGATAGGACCAGAAAACTGGTTGTGACTAAGATTAATCACTGTTAAATTCTGGATTGCCACCAGGTTAATTGGCAGGTGACCTTGCAGGCGGTTTTCTTGGACATCAAGCAGCTCAAGCTGTGTGGATCTTCCAGCGAATTTGGCCACATCTATTTCTGTGAACCAATTGACTGACAGGTTCAAACTAATCACCCCAGGCAAGGAAATGACTCATCTGATTGAGCCAGTGAACCTGTTATCACTCAGATCCAGTGTTCTGAGGCTTCGGAGCCTCCATAGCAAATGAATAGTGCCTGAAAGTACGTTGTGGCTCATTGATAACGATCTGAGACTTGTAGGAAGCTGAGGCAGAGACCCAAATAGTTCATTGCTGCTGAGGTCTAATGTGTTGAGTTGCCATAACCCCTCCAGACTAGGGATTCTTCCAGAAAATCCATTGTTCGACATTTTCAAGGATGTCATGCTCCGATAGTTGGAAATCCAGGTGGGTATGGAACCAGTAAGCTTGTTAGAGGAAACATCAAGCTCCTGAAGCCTCTTGAGCCTTCTTAACCCCATAGGTATGCTCCCATTGAAGAAATTGTCGGATAATATAAGTGTGGTTAACTTGTTCAGTTTTGTAACGCTGTCAGGGATAGGCCCTCGAAACTTGTTCTTACTCAGGTTCAGGATGGTCAGCTCAGTTAGATTACCAATGTCGTCAGTCAGGAACCCATCATAGCCAGCCCCGTCTAGGTCAAGTGTTGTGATCCTGCTGTTGCTTGTATTATAATCAGGGATCATGCATAGGACCCCAAGGAAGTGGGCTCCTGCGCTCTCACAAGGGTCTACCGAGAAGTCCCAGCTGCTGAGGAACGAGAAGTCGGGAACTGAGTTGGGATCAATACCTTGCTTAAGGGCACGAAGGACGTCGACTTCTGTGCTCATTGTCACTGAGTGACCAAACCTTGGTCCTGACATGAGGAGAATGGCTATAGTGATGAAGTGGAAAGCCATTCTCTTGTGCAGTTGTGCTATCTGTTGTCTAATGGGTTTTCAGGATGTTTTTGATGTTTTAGGATCTGAGATGGTGAGCTGAACGGTATGTGCAGTCATGCTATCTATATATATACATTTTGGCAATGTAAAATGGTTAAAAATGGGGCAAAAGAAATTAACATAAGATATTCATCTCAAGAACCTGTTAAGATGGTAAAGAAGTAAAAATGTCCTTGGTGAGAAAGGAGTTACATGTACAATTTTATAAATGGATCTTTGCATGTTTTGGATGGATGGTAAAGCATTTGTTTTGGCAAGTTTGCAATAAATAAAGCCATCAATAGAAGTGGTCAGATCAACCTAAACTTCTTTCTATATTTATCTGTTTAACACTAGCTTTCTCTCTCTTCGACCCTAGTTTGACATGCAATTTCATTATTGCTTAGAAATTTCTCTCTTTATTCAATTTAGAACCAGCTTCGTCATGACAAATTATCAACTACTCATGAAAATTAATTAACACCCTCCACCCTTAAGAAGTCATTAGCAATGTTTTTAAAGGAGGCAAAAAGTACAATAGAAACCGAACCCTCAAACTCGCGATTTGGGCTAAATTTTAACCGCTAATTTTTATAGCATCTCTTGATTCCTCCTTAGCAACATATGAATTGTAAATTTGCAAATCTATATTTCTTTTCTTTTTTCTAAATCCATGGAAGACACAACTAATAACTCAATACATGTACAATTTGGGGGATTTGTACTATGACTAGTACTGCCTACAACTAACTAACTACTAGTGAATAAATAAAAATAGAAATTCGACAGGGAAAATTGGATTGTTTTCATTGCAAATTAGGATTGCTTAATACAACTACCTAGTAGTGAAAAAATGAGAGTAAAACGGACTATCCATGTACATAAACTCTTATTCACATTTAAAAAGAAAATATGCGGAGTTATATTGTGTATGGATCTTCTGTTGTTCTCTTCCTCTGGTGTCCTTTTTTCTCTCTATCTCTCTCCTCTATGTTTTTTAATTTGAAAAACTCGCCCCCTCCATTCAAGAATCAAAAACCCACCTCATCTAATCCAAGAGTGTAGACTTGAAGAACAACACTCTGCTGTTGTTTTTACAATAGCAGAGAATCCACTCTCAGTTATATCTCACTTCATTTCTAAGTTAAACTTCACTCATTATCAAATTAGTTCATTTTCTTTTTTTGATTAAACAAATCCCTAAAACATGCTCTAAAAATAATTCCTATTGCAAATTTTAAAATAATTACAAAATAAAAGAAGAAGAAAACAATACAAATAACTTTTCATTTTGGGTTATACTGGTGAAAACCCAATTTAATCCTTTAATGTCATAGTGCCACCATGTGACTGTTATTTGCATACCAAGTAGTTTCCCTTGGTAGATTATTGTCTTAGTAATGGTTGGCATTGGTGCTTATCGTCATAACAGGGGGCTATTTTCATTTATGGTCTGTTTAAATTGTCACAATTTTCAAGGAAACATAACAATATGAACAAAATTAAGATACAAACCTATCTCAAGACGGCATTTTGATGAAGGTTTAAGGCGCCATCTCATTTGAGACAGATTGCAATCTAACGCCTTCAATACTTCTACCACTTGTGCGCTTTCCATGTTGTGCTCACTGTTTCTCTGAGCCTCTGATCAGCACAGACCTACCACATATTAGAATTTCTGAGTTTCGGATTGTAATTCGTAAAAGAAGTAATGATTAGTTTGGCATTGGTTGTTCTCTTTTCATTAACATTCATACTACTCTAGTGCTCAGATCAAACATCTTAACTTGTCATAGATTCGTTGTTCTAGTCAATATGCTTTGAATTAATACTCCTAGTATGAAAGGAAGAAGCTCATTGCATTTACAAGGATGCGGTCTTGTCTTTAACCACCTAGTCCGGTCCAGCTCAAGATGATTGTTATTCTGACCTGAGAGGGAATGGGTTAGAATGGGGCCGTTGTTAGCATTGTTTTTCAGAAAAAGGAAAAAAGAAAACTAAGAGTTATAATTATTTCAAGTTATAGAACGTGATGATATCGGGTTGGATTATTTCGCATCAGTTTCATACTGTATAGTTGAATTAAACTCAAAAATTCTATTGTCCTTGTTGGTCTATAAGAGTTTTCATTTCCTTTGCATCTTAGTAAAGTTGATGTTATTGGAAGTTAAGTAAATGATGACTTAAGTCAGTAAATCAGTAAATTTGATCTGAATTAAAGGCTAAGGTGTTTCACTATGGATCAATTAGCTTGATCACAAAACCATGCAGATCAGCACTTCTGAAAGTAATGGAGGCGGCGAAGAAGGCAGGGGCTCTGCTCTGGTATGACCCTAATCTCCGGTTGCCATTGTGGCCATCCGCAGAGGAGGCTCGTGAGCAGATCATGAGCGTTTGGGACAAGGCAGAGGTGATAAAGGTCGGTCACAACGAGCTACAATTTCTTACAAGAAGCGATAAGATGAATGGCACTATGGCAATGTCCCTGCAGCACCATAATCTGAAGCTTCTCTTGGTCACTCTTGGTGACCATGGTTGCAGACTTGCAGATACTACACCAAGGTGATTGCCCTCGTTCTGTAACCACTGTGTCTGACTTTCAGTTACGATTTCATAGGCGGCAGTTCATAATGAATTGATTGAGGTTTATGAGTAAGGATCAATGTTGATGTGTACTGCAAAATGATTTCCACACAAAGTGATACAAGCTAAAGACATGAAGAGCTTGACTTTACTGTTGATGGGATCCCTTTGTCTTTACTTTTGAGCTTACATGAAGACCTTGACTAATTTATGGCTCTTAAGTCTTAAGAAATACAGTAAATGTTCTTTAAACTTTTCTAAATGGAAACACCTGAGCATTGCTACCAAGCACTGAGTACATCATATGTTTCTGGTGTCTGTAAAAAAATGCAGAACTTCAGGGGAAGTGTCCAAGGTGATGACAGTCGAAACAACAGGTGCAGGTGACTCTTTTGTTGGCGCCTTGCTAAACAAGATCGTCGAGGATCACTCTATCCTTGAGGTGAGCTCATGTTCCTCCCAAGGTTGAATGCAAGTTTTGATGAATATCTAGCTATATGTAGTTCTAACAAAAATGACTGTTAGAAAGCTTTCGCCCAAGCTTGAGCATACTAATGTTTTGTACTGACTGCTTTGGCCTATCGATATCTCAAGATGAACCAAGGTTGAGGGAGATATTGAAATTTGCCAACGCTTGTTGAGCCATTACAACCACCAAGAAGGGACCAATTCCAGCACTTCCTACAGAATCTGAAGCCCTCGAGCTTATTAAGAGTACTTCTCCCTTTCAGTTCTATTTAGACTTGGTTTCCATCTATATTTTGATTCTTCCTTTCAGAAAACATGTTCAAAATTTTCCAAAGTCTCTGATAAAGTCTTCCAAATTTTTTATATTATATATATATATATATATATATATATATATATATATATATATTATATTTTATATTATATAGTATATATTATATAGTCTATATTATATAAATAAGTGGGTAAAAGATAAGAATGTTGGTGACCACTGGCCACAACTCGACTCCCAATCTCGGAGTTATGTAATGTTATGAAGTGCTTGACAAAGTATCATATAGAAATTTCTTCTCATTCTTTTCGCCAAACTATAGATGCTAATGGCGTGCAACTATGTTTACTTCACTTGATTCCTATCAGACTTTTGAATAATAATATGGTTCAAATTGATAGTCTGATGGAAACAACCTCGCAATTACAGGGTGCTCCAATGTCTTTAAGCACTGGATACTTGTCATTAGTGTAAGACTGCAACTAGTTAAGCTATGAACTTGATAAGCCCCAAGAAAACAAGAAACAATAGGGAATTTTCTCCTTGCTAACAAAATACAAATGTCTGCACAGTTTAAATTTATAATGCTGTGGGAATCAGTGGTCACATTCATCTCAAGGCACAAAAAGACAAAAAGAATCAAAAGTAATGTAGTTATATTTTCAGTTGAGGTTTAGTTTTGTTGATCAAAATGAAGTTACAAGCGAATGGTGACCAAAGCCCCGTCTACATCACGTTTGGACTCTCGTGTTCATCAGTGAGTATACCGGACCAACACACCAACATGCAAGCACTGATTTTGTCAACGTAGCTCCACTGAAGGGCAAGTATAGTTTCTAGACGCCAGTAATCAGTATGCACCAGGGGGAAGGGGATTCCAACCCATGACTTAACCTTACCAAACTACTTGGGAGTGAGCTTGGAACCACTAGGCCACCACCCTTGATGGTATTGAGATTCAGTCAAGTGCATTCAACTTTATTTGTTTTTATTCATTTTTATTTTTTGAAGAATTCAACCTACTTAATTCACAAAAAGGTGAATTATTTGTATCACAATGCAATGGCTTGTGGATAGCATTCACTGACCTCCATTTGCAAGGACCTCCATACTTGTTTGCACCTTTCCCGTTTCTCTTGCACCTGAAGCCAAAAAGCTTCTGCCCATGGCTCGTTGCGACCGTCCATGCTCAAATCATAAGGCACTGAAAAACTGTAAACATATATATTCAGGTAAGCATTTCGTAAAACAAAATGGACAGCAAAGATTTAATCATGTAAATTGTGTTAAGAAGCATCTTGTCTGGCTATCCAAGTGTTTAGCAGTCAACCACTGTGATTGCATGTTAAGTTAAATAATAAACAAGTTATCAATGACCATGCATGTATAGTTTATGACATTACCAAATTAAATAATGACCAAATAAAAATTCAGAGGGCCTTAACTTGCTTAACAAAATTGTAGATGAGTTATCTTTTCTAGATGCAGTCAAGTTGTGCGTAGCAAGAGATGTTGAAATGCGAATGGCACCTTTCAAATGAAGGAAAAGTGTTGTGAATTAGAGGTTTGTGCTTATCAAAACTACAGTATTATAAATAAACTGGTTCATGTAAGTGTGCAGATTTCTGCATAAACATGTCAATATGTGCTTTTAATGCATGGCTGACTGTGAGACAGACAACAAACAAAATGTGGGCTTACCTCAGTAGCTCTTCCGGTGGCACTGGGCTGCTATGGGATATATTTCTGCAGCATTGTAAGATTTAAAGTCCTATCAATTTGCTCCAAAAGAAATATTATGCAACAGAGCAAAGTATCTAAAATGAATCAAGAACACTGCATATTTAGTATTGTATTCGGCAGTCCGCACTACTCGCTAACACTAGACAAATTGGCAGAAGTGAAGATCAATGTAGAGTTTCCATTCAACAAAGAGTCTCAAGATTGATACATCAAGTTGTGTACTATTCGTGTTTATCAGAATGAAACATGGAACACCTGTCAATCATCGTTGTTTCCTTTCATTTGTACATTCAGAAGGGACCAAGCAGACGTTCTCTCAGTCGACAAATCACAAATCTTTTCCTTACTCCCTATCAGGCATGCTCAGTTCTGAAAACATTTGTACTTCATACCTTCCTCAGTTGCATCTTCTTCAGTTAAGAAATTTAACAAATTATGCAGGACCTAGGAAATGAAGGCATAATAACAAGAAAGGAAACCTCAAAAGGATGAAAAGGTTGAATCCTCAGCCAAGAAAAAGTAGATGCAGACACCTTTTGAAGAACATGGATTTAGAGCAAATAGCCAAATGAAAAGAGAAACTACAATATGCATGAGTTCGGACAAATAGGGGTAGAAAAGATCTAGTAAGAGGTCTCCTAAGAGAAATTAATTCTACTAGGCAACTAGCTATGGGTAAGGCTGCGTACATCAGGACCCCCAAGACCTCGCCCTTGGCGGGATACGCGATTGGTTGTTGTTTGGTGTCAAAGAAGGAAATCTCTCTCGTTGAAGTGTGTGACAAAGCTAATGCCGTACGATGAACGTCAGGTCACTGCTAACTGAAAGCTGCTTCTGATCCTATGGTTATACTAGAATAGTGATAGTACCTACGTCTATCAAGAGCCTCAATTATCAAAAAGTTCCCAGACCATCTGACATTACTATGGTATAATCTGGCATCATGAATGTAAATGTTCTTTATATCTTTAGGAGTTTTTATGCCATGACCATGATAGAACTCTATTTTATGATAGACGTCTAGACGAATCCTTAGCAACTGAGGACAATAATGGACGGCACTTGTTCTATAATTTAACCACAAACAAGTTACCTTTTTACTAAGCAGCATGGAGCAAACGGGGGAAGGGCAGGAAGAGTAACAGCAAGCAATGACAATTTAAGGTTTCAAGGCCACTGACCTGCAAACAAGAATTCTAAACAGGTGAAGAGGCTTGGTTGACAGATTATAAATAGCATCTGAAATATGGTCCTTTCCAAAGAGGTATACCACTGGATATCCAAGAAGCCATCTGGATACAATTAATTACATGTAAGTATCAAAACGATGTCCATGTTTCTCTCATCAAGAAAATACATCCAGAGAGAACCTGATGTACAGTTTAGCTTTCATCTTTTAATGCAGACAACGAGTAGATCTGTAATTTGAGTTTGATAAAGAGTTACCCATTTAAGGTTGGTATGGTAATCTCAGAATTTTGCATGCAGCTGCTGAGATCAAGAACCTTTGAAACCAGATAACACTCGAAGGAAGAAGACTCGTCATGTTGACTGTTCTCTTTACTTTGTCCTCGCAGAGCTCCCTAATTTACACCATCAGCAGTAAATACTGAAGAAAACAAATGTTGAACTGATACCAGTTCCTTTGCTGCTGAGCTTTCATCAGTTGTTGATCTCATCTGAAATACAAAAGGTAAGAAAGTCAGTCAAAGGAGGAACTTATGCAACTGCAAAAAAATCAAATACAGCTGTTACTTTGCATTACCTTAGGAGGATCCTGCTCAAGGTCCACAAAAAAATGTGTAGAATCTGAGTTTAAACTCCTCTTAACATATTCAGCAAATTCTTTGACATTTACTAGGTATATCATATCTTCAATAACCATTACTCTCAGCTGCTGGAAAATTATTGACTCCTGAAATAAAAGGGGTATACAGTAGTTCATAACAATGTAAAATATAAATTCATGACCAGAAGCTTCAACAAAATATGTGCAATAATAAAGGATACAGAATTTGCAGTAGTGTATTTATCCAAAGAAGGCAATATAGCCTATTATATAAATTGGTTTTGTAATAAATGAAAATTCAATGGTGATTGCTTAGCAAAAGGGGACATAACATTTTATCTAATGCAACTTACCCACTGATGGATACAGCAGATAGAAAGGTTGACATTGACCTTTCTGCTAACAGCGATTCAGCCTAATCCAACCACTCTTTCCCCGCTTGCGAAAAGCCCGTCTCTAGTAGACAACTGAAATGTTGTAACTCTGTGCTTCCAAGAGACACATTCACTTTTGTCACAAGCTGGTCAACTTCATTTTCTCATTTTGCAATATCCAAAGTTACCATAATCTTGTGCTTACATCGTAGACATTACCCAGCCACATCTGTCAGTGACTTACCCGCTAAATCTTCACTCAATTTGTCGCTGTACTTCAAGTTTGTCAATATTTTATAGCATTTTTTTCCATTTCTATTCCTATGGATCATTGGAGTTCAACAGTGAAAATTTTGGGATCCCGACAGATGAAGCAACTTGGTAGAGAAAAAAATAACCTTTTGAAGAAGCTCAAAAAGGGTGCACAATTGCTCTTGCAACTCAGGCATCTTTCCACCATAGTCCACCATCACAACTGGTCTCATTCTAGAGCATAATGCCAACACATCTACATCAGCAAATTTAGAAATCTGTCAAGAAACTGAACCATGTTTAGGATTCAGCCAACATGATTTCTTACGATAACACAACTAACTAGTAAACACCCGCTCATGCATATATTCAGACACCTCCATAACTATGTGACCCAAACATGGGATAACAACAAGTAATGGGTGTGGATCCAAGGATTAGACTCCTCTGTTTTAAGGAATTTCCTAGTTTTTGGTCTGATTTGAAGTACCAAATGCCATATCATTTCCTAGTGCCCATCTATGAGACGTGTTAAAATGAAAAGCTCACATAACATATTGAGAACCCTTAAAAAAAATGAGCTTGCATTAATTAGCTCAAACATCACACTGACATGAACAAGCCATCATTATCAAGTAAATTTGTGTGATATATCCATCAATCATGTTTTGAATTCAGTAACAATACATACTTTCTGCTCCCACTGAAACCAATCAATAAAAAGACCCACAAGTGTACACTATATACAGCAAAAATTATATCCCACATTTGAAAGTTTACATCACATTTGAAATTTCAAAGTCTCGAGCATGCACACAAGCCTCTAAAGACGTAGTCCGCCCATTGCCAATTGATTTCATAATGGCTCGTACGCTTGATTAATTTGGGAATTGGGCACATTTCGCATTTCAAGTTAGCTCAAATTCACAATTTAGTGAAAAAAGTAATAAGGCTCCTTAAATCATTGAAATGGGTGTATAAAACCCGCAAGTTGTATGCTATTAATCAATCAAAATTGTCTGGAAAGAGCATCAAATCGAAAATGTGGCTAACTAAAACTGTAACAAGACACAATTTTCAAAGAAACATAACAATATGAACAAAATTAAGATACAATCCTATCTCAAGACGGCGTTTTGATGAAGGTTTAAGGCGCCATCTCATTTGAGAAAGATTGCAATCTAACGCCTTCAATACTTCTACCACTTGTGCGCTTTCCATGTTGTGCTCACTGTTTCTCTGAGCCTCTGATCAGCATAGACCTACCACATATTAGAATTTCTGAGTTTCGGATTGTAATTCATAAAAGAAGTAATGATTAGTTTGGCATTGGTTGTTCTCTTTTCATTAACATTCATACTACTCTAGTGCTCAGTTCCCTCTTGCATGCATATTCCCTCTCTTGGTCTTCATTGCTTTTGCTCAGTTCCCGCTTTTTGTCTGGCTTGGTAATGTCAGTATCCGCTGGCTTCTATGAGCTAATCTCTAGTAATGGTTGTAGAAAATTTTCTAGTAAAGGTTTTATAACTTTAGACAGATTTTTTCTCCATGTTCCAGATCAACATAGCATAGCTATTCACTAAATTGATTAGACATGCAACTTCATTCTTTACAATGTTCTGGCTACTAATAGGATGTGGCATAAAGCGATATGATGTAGTACATGTAAAGTTCATTTGACTTCCATGGGTTCTTTCAACAATTCAGTTTTATCGACTCAATATTCTCATTGTTCTTGTATGTTTACAATTACACCATTATTAACATCCTGTTACCTTTCTCTTCAGTTGCCAAGTATGTAATCACTGCTTCTACATAGAGTGACCTTTTTATTTCCCATTTGCATACCAGCTATCCTCTTTTTCTTACTGATTTTGACTCTTTGTTGTCACTTGCCCTATGCTTCTACATAGAGTGTCCCTTTTTCTCTCTATCTCTCTCCTCTATGTTTTTTAATTTGAAAAACTCGCCCCCTCCATTCAAGAATCAAAAACCCACCTCATCTAATCCAAGAGTGTAGACTTGAAGAACAACACTCTGCTGTTGTTTTTACAATAGCAGAGAATCCACTCTCAGTTATATCTCACTTCATTTCTAAGTTAAACTTCACTCATTATCAAATTAGTTTATTTTCTTTTTTTTGATTAAACAAATCCCTAAAACATGCTCTAAAAATAATTCCTATTGCAAATTTTAAAATAATTAAAAAATAAAAGAAGAAGAAAACAATACAGATAACTTTTCATTTTGGGTTATACTGGTGAAAACCCAATTTAATTCTTTAATGTCATAGTGCCACCAGTATGTTTGAATGGTTATTAGTACTATGCACATTTCAATGGGTATAAGCTTATCCTCACTCAGCCAAAGTCAGAAGGCTTGAAATCCCAAGCACTCCTTCAACACTAGCGCGTAGTTTTTGTCAAATCACTAAGCGAGTTTAATTAACATATAATAAAGTTTAAAAAATTTCGTATATTACATATAATTATATTAAAAAAGTGATATTGTGAAAATATAATCTCTAATGAATCTAAGAAATGTATTTTGATTTTATAATTCTTTATACATTTTTTGCAAATCAATGGTCAATATTTATAAAATTTGACTCAAAAAGTTAAATGAGAAGATAAGAGAGGGACGGAGGGAGTATATATATATATATATATATATATATATATATATATATATATATATATATATATATATATATATATATATATATATATAGTCTATATTATATAGATAAGTGGGTAAAAGATAAGAATGTTGGTGACCACTGGCCACAACTCGACTCCCAATCTTTCACAGTTATGTAATGTTAAGAAGTGCTTGACAAAGTATCATATAGAAATTTCTTCTCATTCTTTTCGCCAAACTATAGATGCTAATGGCGTGCAACTATGTTTACTTCACTTGATTCCTATTAGAATTACTGAGTTTCGGATTGTAATTCGTAAAAGAAGTAATGATTAGTTTGGCATTGGTTGTTCTCTTTTCATTAACATTCATACTACTCTAGTGCTCAGATCAAACATCTTAACTTGTCATAGATTTGTTTGTTCTAGTCAATATGCTTTGAATTAATACTCCTAGTATGAAAGGAAGAAGCTCATTGCATTTACAAGGATGCGGTCTTGTCTTTAACCACCTAGTCCGGTCCAGTTCAAGATGATTGTGATTCTGACCCGAGAGGGAATGGGTTAGAATGGGGCCGTTGTTAGCATTGTTTTTCAGAAAAAGGAAAAAAGAAAACTAAGAGCTATAATTATTTCAAGTTATAGAACGTGATGATATCGGGTTGGATTATTTCGCATCAGTTTCATACTGTATAGTTGAATTAAACTCAAAAATTCTATTGTCCTTGTTGGTCTATAAGAGTTTTCATTTCCTTTGCATCTTAGTAAAGTTGATGTTGTTGGAAGTTAAGTAAATGATGACTTAAGTTAGTAAATCAGTAAATTTGATCTGAATTACAAGCTAAGGTGTTTCACTATGGATCAATTAGCTTGATCACAAAACCATGCAGATCAGCACTTCTGAAAGTAATGGAGGCGGCGAAGAAGGCAGGGGCTCTGCTCTGGTATGACCCTAATCTCCGGTTGCCATTGCGGCCATCCGCATAGGTGGCTCGTGAGCAGATCATGAGCGTTTGGGACAAGGCAGAGGTGATAAAGGTCGGTCACAACGAGCTACAATTTCGTACAAGAAGCGATAAGATGAATGGCACTATGGCAATGTCCCTGCAGCACCATAATCTGAAGCTTCTCTTGGTCACTCTTGGTGACCATGGTTGCAGACTTGCAGATACTACACCAAGGTGATTCCCCTCGTTCTGTAACCACTGTGTCTGACTTTCAGTTACGATTTCATAGGCGGCAGTTCATTATGAATTGATTGAGGTTTATGAGTAAGGATCAATGTTGATGTGTACTGCAAAATGATTTCCACACAAAGTGATACAAGCTACAGACATGAAGAGCTTGACTTTACTGTTGATGGGATCCCTTTGTTTTTACTTTTGAGCTTACATGAAGACCTTGACTAATTTATGGCTCTTAAGTCATAAGAAATACAGTAAATGTTCTTTAAACTTTTCTAAATGGAAACACCTGAGCATTGCTACCAAGCACTGAGTACCTCATATGTTTCTGGTGTCTGTAAAAACTGCAGAACTTCAGGGGAAGTGTCCAAGGTGATGACAGTCGAAACAACAGGTGCAGGTGACTCTTTTGTTGGCGCCTTGCTAAACAAGATCGTCGAGGATCACTCTATCCTTGAGGTGAGCTCATGTTCCTCCCAAGGTTGAATGCAAGTTTTGATGAATATCTAGCTATATGTTGTTCTAACAAAAATGACTGCTAGAAAGCTTTCGCCCAAGCTTGAGCATACTAATGTTTTGTACTGACTGCTTTGGCCTATCGATATCTCAAGATGAACCAAGGTTGAGGGAGATATTGAAATTTGCCAACGCTTGTTGAGCCATTACAACCACCAAGAAGGGACCAATTCCAGCACTTCCTACAGAATCTGAAGCCCTCGAGCTTATTAAGAGTACTTCTCCCTTTCAGTTCTATTTAGACTTGGTTTCCATCTATATTTTGATTCTTCCTTTCAGAAAACATGTTCAAAATTTTCCAAAGTCTCTGATAAAGTCTTCCAAATTTTTTATATTATATTTATATATATATATATATATATATATTATATTTCATATTATATAGTATATATTATATAGTCTATATTATATACATAAGTGGGTAAAAGATAAGAATGTTGGTGACCACTGGCCACAACTCGACTCCCAATCTTTCACAGTTATGTAATGTTAAGAAGTGCTTGACAAAGTATCATATAGAAATTTCTTCTCATTCTTTTCGCCAAACAATAGATGCTAATGTTTACTTCACTTGATTCCTATCAGACTTTTGAATAATAATATGGTTCAAATTGATAGTCTGATGGATACAACCTCGCAATTACAGGGTGCTCCAATGTCTTTAAGCACTGGATACTTGTCATTAGTGTAAGACTGCAAGTAGTTAAGCTATGAACTTGATAAGCCCCAAGAAAACAAGAAACAATAGGGAATTTTCTCCTTGCTAACAAAATACAAATGTCTGCACAGTTTAAATTTATAATGCTGTGGGAATCAGTGGTCACATTCATCTCAAGGCACAAAAAGACAAAAAGAATCAAAAGTAATGTAGTTACATTTTCAGTTGAGGTTTAGTTTTGTTCATCAAAATGAAGTTACAAGCGAATGGTGACCAAAGCCCCGTCTACATCACGTTTGGACTCTCGTGTTTATCAGTGAGTATACCGGACCAACACACCAACATGCAAGCATTGATTTTGTCAACGTAGCTCCACTGAAGGGCAAGTATAGTTTCTAGACGCCAGTAATCAGTATGCACCAGGGGGAAGGGGATTCCAGCCCATGACTTAACCTTACCAAACTACTTGGGAGTGAGCTTGGAACCACTAGGCCACCACCCTTGATGGTATTGAGATTCAGTCAAGTGCATTCAACTTTATTTGTTTTTATTCATTTTTATTTTTTGAAGAATTCAACCTACTTAATTCACAAAAAGGTGAATTATTTGTATCACAATGCAATGGCTTGTGGATAGCATTCACTGACCTCCATTTGCAAGGACCTCCATACTTGTTTGCACCTTTCCCGTTTCTCTTGCACCTGAAGCCAAAAAGCTTCTGCCCATGGCTCGTTGCGACCGTCCATGCTCAAATCATAAGGCACTGAAAAACTGTAAACATATATATTCAGGTAAGCATTTCGTAAAACAAAATGGACAGCAAAGATTTAATCATGTAAATTGTGTTAAGAAGCATCTTGTCTGGCTATCCAAGTGTTTAGCAGTCAACCACTGTGATTGCATGTTAAGTTAAATAATAAACAAGTTATCAATGACCATGCATGTATAGTTTATGACATTACCAAATTAAATAATGACCAAATAAAAATTCAGAGGGCCTTAACTTGCTTAACAAAATTGTAGATGAGTTATCTTTTCTAGATGCAGTCAAGTTGTGCGTAGCAAGAGATGTTGAAATGCGAATGGCACCTTTCAAATGAAGGAAAAGTGTTGTGAATTAGAGGTTTGTGCTTATCAAAACTACAGTATTATAAATAAACTGGTTCATGTAAGTGTGCAGATTTCTGCATAAACATGTCAATATGTGCTTTTAATGCATGGCTGACTGTGAGACAGACAACAAACAAAATGTGGGCTTACCTCAGTAGCTCTTCCGGTGGCACTGGGCTGCTATGGGATATATTTCTGCAGCATTGTAAGATTTAAAGTCCTATCAATTTGCTCCAAAAGAAATATTATGCAACAGAGCAAAGTATCTAAAATGAATCAAGAACACTGCATATTTAGTATTGTATTCGGCAGTCCGCACTACTCGCTATCACTAGACAAATTGGCAGAAGTGAAGATCAATGTAGAGTTTCCATTCAACAAAGAGTCTCAAGATTGATACATCAAGTTGTGTACTATTCGTGTTTATCAGAATGAAACATGGAACACCTGTCAATCATCGTTGTTTCCTTTCATTTGTACATTCAGAAGGGACCAAGCAGACGTTCTCTCAGTCGACAAATCACAAATCTTTTCCTTACTCCCTATCAGGCATGCTCAGTTCTGAAAACATTTGTACTTCATACCTTCCTCAGTTGCATCTTCTTCAGTTAAGAAATTTAACAAATTATGCAGGACCTAGGAAATGAAGGCATAATAACAAGAAAGGAAACCTCAAAAGGATGAAAAGGTTGAATCCTCAGCCAAGAAAAAGTAGATGCAGACACCTTTTGAAGAACATGGATTTAGAGCAAATAGCCAAATGAAAAGAGAAACTACAATATGCATGAGTTAGGACAAATAGGGGTAGAAAAGATCTAGTAAGAGGTCTCCTCAGAGAAATTAATTCTACTAGGCAACTAGCTATGGGTAAGGCTGCGTACATCAGGACCCCCAAGACCTCGCCCTTGGCGGGATACGCCATTGGTTGTTGTTTGGTATCAAAGAATGAAATCTCTCTCGTTGAAGTGTGTGACAAAGCTAATGCAGTACGATGAACGTCAGGTCACTGCTAACTGAAAGCTGCTTCTGATCATATGGTTATACTAGAATAGTCATAGTACCTACGTCTATCAAGAGCCTCAATTATCAAAAAGTTCCCAGACCATCTGACATTACTATGGTATAATCTGGCATCATGAATGTAAATGTTCTGTATATCTTTAGGAGTTTTTATGCCATGACCATGATAGAACTCTATTTTATGATAGACGTCTAGACGAATCCTTAGCAACTGAGGACAATAATGGACGGCACTTGTTCTATAATTTAACCACAAACAAGTTACCTTTGTACTAAGCAGCATGGAGCAAACCGGGGAAGGGCAGGAAGAGTAACAGCAAGCAATGACAATTTAAGGTTTCAAGGCCACTGACCTGCAAACAAGAATTCTGAACAGGTGAAGAGGCTTGGTTGACAGATTATAAATAGCATCTGAAATATGGTCCTTTCCAAAGAGGTATACCACCGGATATCCAAGAAGCCATCTGGATACAATTAATTACATGTAAGTATCAAAACGATGTCCATGTTTCTCTCATCAAGAAAATACATCCAGAGAGAACCTGATGTACAGTTTAGCTTTCATCTTTTAATGCAGACAACGAGTAGATCTGTAATTTGAGTTTGATAAAGAGTTACCCATTTAAGGTTGGTATGGTAATCTCAGAATTTTGCATGCAGCTGCTGAGATCAAGAACCTTTGAAACCAGAGAACACTCGAAGGAAGAAGACTCGTCATATTGACTGTTCTCTTTACTTTGTCCTCGCAGAGCTCCCTAATTTACACCATCAGCAGTAAATACTGAAGAAAACAAATGTTGAACTGATACCAGTTCCTATGCTGCTGAGCTTTCATCAGTTGTTGATCTCATCTGAAATACAAAAGGTAAGAAAGTCAGTCAAAGGAGGAACTTATGCAACTGCAAAAAAATCAAATACAGCTGTTACTTTGCATTACCTTAGGAGGATCCTGCTCAAGGTCCACAAAAAAATGTGTAGAATCTGAGTTTAAACTCCTCTTAACATATTCAGCAAATTCTTTGACATTTACTAGGTATATCATATCTTCAATAACCATTACTCTCAGCTGCTGGAAAATTATTGACTCCTGAAATAAAAGGGGTATACAGTAGTTCATAACAATGTAAAATATAAATTCATGACCAGAAGCTTCAACAAAATATGTGCAATAATAAAGGATACAGAATTTGCAGTAGTGTATTTATCCAAAGAAGGCAATATAGCCTATTATATAAATTGGTTTTGTAATAAATGAAAATTCAATGGTGATTGCTTAGCAAAAAGGGACATAACATTTTATCTAATGCAACTTTCCCACTGATGGATACAGCAGATAGAAAGGTTGACATTGACCTTTCTGCTAACAGCGATTCAGCCTAATCCAACCACTCTTTCCCCGCTTGCGAAAAGTCCGTCTCTAGTAGACAACTGAAATGTTGTAACTCTGTGCTTCCAAGAGACACATTCACTTTTGTCACAAGCTGGTCAACTTCATTTTCTCATTTTGCAATATCCAAAGTTACCATAATCTTGTGCTTACATCGTAGACATTACCCAGCCACATCTGTCAGTGACTTACCCGCTAAATCTTCACTCAATTTGTCGCTGTACTTCAAGTTTGTCAATATTTTATAGCATTTTTTTCCATTTCTATTCCTATGGATCATTGGAGTTCAACAGTGAAAATTTTGGGATCCCGACAGATGAAGCAACTTGGTAGAGAAAAAAATAACCTTTTGAAGAAGCTCAAAAAGGGTGCACAATTGCTCTTGCAACTCAGGCATCTTTCCACCATAGTCCACCATCACAACTGGTCTCATTCTAGAGCATAATGCCAACACATCTACATCAGCAAATTTGCAAATCTGTCAAGAAACTGAACCATGTTTAGGATTCAGCCAACATGATTTCTTACGATAACACAACTAACTAGTAAACACCCGCTCAAGCATATATTCAGACACCTCCATAACTATGTGACCCAAACATGGGATAACAACAAGTAATGGGTGTGGATCCAAGGATTAGACTCGTCTGTTTTAAGGAATTTCCTAGTTTTTGGCCTGATTTGAAGTACCAAATGCCATATCATTTCCTAGTGCCCATCTATGAGACGTGTTAAAATGAAAAGCTCACATAACATATTGAGAACCCTTAAAAAAAATGAGCTTGCATTAATTAGCTCAAACATCACACTGACATGAACAAGCCATCATTATCAAGTAAATTTGTGTGATATATCCATCAATCATGTTTTGAATTCAGTAACAATACATACTTTCTGCTCCCACTGAAACCAATCAATAAAAAGACCCACAAGTGTACACTATATACACCAAAAATTATATCCCACATTTGAAAGTTTACATCACATTTGAAATTTCAAAGTCTCGAGCATGCACACAAGCCTCTAAAGACGTAGTCCGCCCATTGCCAATTGATTTCATAATGGCTCGTACGCTTGATTGATTTGGGAATTGGGCACATTTCGCATTTCAAGTTAGCTCAAATTCACAATTTAGTGAAAAAAGTAAAAGGCTCCTTTAATCATTGAAATGGGTGTATAAAACCCGCAAGTTGTATGCTATTAATCAATCAAAATTGTCTGGAAAGAGCATCAAATCGAAAATGTGGCTAACTAAAACTGTAACAAGACACAATTTTCAAAGAAACATAACAATATGAACAAAATTAAGATACAAACCTATCTCAAGACGGCGTTTTGATGAAGGTTTAAGGCGCCATCTCATTTGAGAAAGATTGCAATCTAACGCCTTCAATACTTCTACCACTTGTGCGCTTTCCATGTTGTGCTCACTGTTTCTCTGAGCCTCTGATCAGCACAGACCTACCACATATTAGAATTTCTGAGTTTCGGATTGTAATTCATAAAAGAAGTAATGATTAGTTTGGCATTGGTTGTTCTCTTTTCATTAACATTCATACTACTCTAGTGCTCAGTTCCCGCTTGCATGCATATTCCCTCTCTTGGTCTTCATTGCTTTTGCTCAGTTCCCGCTTTTTGTCTGGCTTGGTAATGTCAGTATCCGCTGGCTTCTATGAGCTAATCTCCAGTAATGGTTGTAGAAAATTTTTTAGTAAAGGTTTTATAACTTTAGACAGATTTTTTCTCTACATTCCAGATCAACATAGCATAGCTATTCGCTAAATTGATTAGACATGCAACTTCATTCTTTACAATGTTCTGGCTACTAATAGGATGTGGCATAAAGCGATATGATGTAGTACATGTAAAGTTCATTTGACTTCCATGGGTTCTTTCAAGAATTCAGTTTTATTGACTCAATATTCTCATTGTTCTTGTATGTTTACAATTACACCATTATTAACATCCTGTTACCTTTCTCATTAGTTGCCAAGTATGTAATCACTGCTTCTACATAGAGTGACCTTTTTATTTCCCGTTTGCATACCACCTATCCTCTTTTCCTTACTGATTTTGACTCTTTGTTGTCACTTGCCCTATGCACTCTGAAGCGGAGCGTTGACCTTCGTTGCACATGGTAACATTTCTTGGACACTTGAGGCAATTGTAAGCCAGGCTACCTTTGATCCTTAGTTTTGTGTTGCCGAATTCTGGTGGTACGCCTCCTACCAGAAAGTTGTGATCCAAGTACAAACGCCTCCAAGGTGCACCAAGTCTCAAACCAAAATCCCTGGGGATAGGACCAGAAAACTGGTTGTGACTAAGATTAATCACTGTTAAATTCTAGATCGTCACCAGGTTAATTGGCAGGTGACCTTGCAGGCGGTTTTCTTGGACATCAAGCAGCTCAAGCTGTGTGGATCTTCCAGCGAATTTGGCCACATCTATTTCTGTGAACCAATTGATTGACAGGTTCAAACTAATCACCCCAGGCAAGGAAATGACTCATCTGATTGAGCCAGTGAACCTGTTATCACTCAGATCCAGTGTTCTGAGGCTTCGGAGCCTCCATAGCAAATGAATAGTGCCTGAAAGTACGTTGTGGCTCATTGATAACGATCTGAGACTTGTAGGAAGTTGAGGCAGAGACCCAAATAGTTCATTGCTGCTGAGGTCTAATGTGTTGAGTTGCCATAACCCCTCCAGACTAGGGATTCTTCCAGAAAATCCATTGTTCGACATTTTCAAGGATGTCATGCTCCGATAGTTGGAAATCCAGGTGGGTATGGAACCAGTAAGCTTGTTAGAGGAAACATCAAGCTCCTAAAGCCTCTTGAGCCTTCTTAACCCCATAGGTATGCTCCCATTGAAGAAATTGTCGGATAATATAAGTGTGGTTAACTTGTTCAGTTTTGTAACGCTGTCAGGGATAGGCCCTCGAAACTTGTTCTTACTCAGGTTCAGGATGTTCAGCTCAGTTAGATTACCAATGTCGTCAGTCAGTTAGATCCTGCTGTTGCTTGTATTATCATCAGGGATCATGCATAGGACCCCAAGGAAGTGGGCTCCTGCGCTCTCACAAGGGTCTACCGAGAAGTCCCAGCTGCTGAGGAACGAGAAGTCGGGAACTGAGTTGGGATCAATACCTTGCTTAAGGGCACGAAGGACGTCGACTTCTGTGCTCATTGTCACTGAGTGACCAAACCTTGGTCCTGACATGAGGAGAATGGCTATAGTGATGAAGTGGAAAGCCATTCTCTTGTGCAGTTGTGCTATCTGTTGTCTAATGGGTTTTCAGGATGTTTTTGATGTTTTAGGATCTGAGATGGTGAGCTGAAGGGTATGTGCAGTCATGCTATCTATATATATACATTTTGGCAATGTAAAATGGTTAAAAATGGGGCAAAAGAAATTAACATAAGATATTCATCTCAAGAACCTGTTAAGATGGTAAAGAAGTAAAAATGTCCTTGGTGAGAAAGGAGTTACATGTACAATTTTATAAAAGGATCTTTGCATGTTTTGGATGGATGGTGAAGCATTTGTTTTGGCAAGTTTGCAATAAATAAAGCCATCAATAGAAGTGGTCAGATCAACCTAAACTTCTTTCTATATTTATCTGTTTAACACTAGCTTTCTCTCTCTTCGACCCTAGTTTGACATGCAATTTCATTCTTGCTTAGAAATTTCTCTCTTTATTCAATTTAGAACCAGCTTCGTCATGACAAATTATCAACTACTCATGAAAATTAATTAACACCCTCCACCCTTAAGAAATCATTAGCAATGTTTTTAAAGGAGGCAAAAAGTACAATAGAAACCGAACCCTCAAACTCGCGATTTGGGCTAAATTTTAACCGCTAATTTTTATAGCATCTCTTGATTCCTCCTTAGCAACATATGAATTGTAAATTTGCAAATCTATATTTCTTTTCTTTTTTCTAAATCCATGGAAGACACAACTAATAACTCAATACATGTACAATTTGGGGGATTTGTACTATGACTAGTACTGCCTACAACTAACTAACTACTAGTGAATAAATAAAAATAGAAATTCGACAGGGAAAATTGGATTGTTTTCATTGCAAATTAGGATTGCTTAATACAACTACCTAGTAGTGAAAAAATGAGAGTAAAACGGACTATCCATGTACATAAACTCTTATTCACATTTAAAAAGAAAATATGCGGAGTTACATTGTGTATGGATCTTCTGTTGTTCTCTTCCTCTGGTGTCCCTTTTTCTCTCTATCTCTCTCCTCTATGTTTTTTAATTTGAAAAACTCGCCCCCTCCATTCAAAAATCAAAAACCCACCTCATCTAATCCAAGAGTGTAGACTTGAAGAACAACACTCTGCTGTTGTTTTTACAATAGCAGAGAATCCACTCTCAGTTATATCTCACTTCATTTCTAAGTTAAACTTCACTCATTATCAAATTAGTTTATTTTCGTTTTTTGATTAAACAAATCCCTAAAACATGCTCTAAAAATAATTCCTATTGCAAATTTTAAAATAATTAAAAAATAAAAGAAGAAGAAAACAATACAAATAACTTTTCATTTTGGGTTATACTGGTGAAAACCCAATTTAATCCTTTAATGTCATAGTGCCACCATGTGACTGTTATTTGCATACCAAGTAGTTTCCATTGGTAGATTATTGTCTTAGTAATGGCTGGCATTGGTGCTTATCGTCATAACAGGGGGCTATTTTCATTTATGGTCAGTTTAAATTGTCACAATTTTCAAAGAAACATAACAATATGAACAAAATTAAGATACAAACCTATCTGAAGACGGCGTTTTGATGAAGGTTTAAGGCGCCATCTCATTTGAGAAAGATTGCAATCTAACGCCTTCAATACTTCTACCACTTGTGCGCTTTCCATGTTGTGCTCACTGTTTCTCTGAGCCTCTGATCAGCACAGACCTACCACATATTAGAATTTCTGAGTTTCGGATTGTAATTCGTAAAAGAAGTAATGATTAGTTTGGCATTGGTTGTTCTCTTTTCATTAACATTCATACTACTCTAGTGCTCAGATCAAACATCTTAACTTGTCATAGATTTGTTTGTTCTAGTCAATATGCTTTGAATTAATACTCCTAGTATGAAAGGAAGAAGCTCATTGCATTTACAAGGATGCGGTCTTGTCTTTAACCACCTAGTCCGGTCCAGTTCAAGATGATTGTGATTCTGACCGGAGAGGGAATGGGTTAGAATGGGGCCGTTGTTAGCATTGTTTTTCAGAAAAAGGAAAAAAGAAAACTAAGAGCTATAATTATTTCAAGTTGTAGAACGTGATGATATCGGGTTGGATTATTTCGCATCAGTTTCATACTGTATAGTTGAATTAAACTCAAAAATTCTATTGTCCTTGTTGGTCTATAAGAGTTTTCATTTCCTTTGCATCTTAGTAAAGTTGATGTTATTGGAAGTTAAGTAAATGATGACTTAAGTCAGTAAATCAGTAAATTTGATCTGAATTAAAGGCTAAGGTGTTTCACTATGGATCAATTAGCTTGATCACAAAACCATGCAGATCAGCACTTCTGAAAGTAATGGAGGCGGCGAAGAAGGCAGGGGCTCTCCTCTGGTATGACCCTAATCTCCGGTTGCCATTGTGGCCATCCGCAGAGGAGGCTCGTGAGCAGATCATGAGCGTTTGGGACAAGGCAGAGGTGATAAAGGTCGGTCACAACGAGCTACAATTTCTTACAAGAAGCGATAAGATGAATGGCACTATGGCAATGTCCCTGCAGCACCATAATCTGAAGCTTCTCTTGGTCACTCTTGGTGACCATGGTTGCAGACTTGCAGATACTACACCAAGGTGATTCCCCTCGTTCTGTAACCACTGTGTCTGACTTTCAGTTACGATTTCATAGGCGGCAGTTCATAATGAATTGATTGATGTTTATGAGTAAGGATCAATGTTGATGTGTACTGCAAAATGATTTCCACACAAAGTGATACAAGCTAAAGACATGAAGAGCTTGACTTTACTGTTGATGGGATCCCTTTGTCTTTACTTTTGAGCTTACATGAAGACCTTGACTAATTTATGGCTCTTAAGTCTTAAGAAATACAGTAAATGTTCTTTAAACTTTTCTAAATGGAAACACCTGAGCATTGCTACCAAGCACTGAGTACCTCATATGTTTCTGGTGTCTGTAAAAACTGCAGAACTTCAGGGGAAGTGTCCAAGGTGATGACAGTCGAAACAACAGGTGCAGGTGACTCTTTTGTTGGCGCCTTGCTAAACAAGATCGTCGAGGATCACTCTATCCTTGAGGTGAGCTCATGTTCTTCCCAAGGTTGAATGCAAGTTTTGATGAATATCTAGCTATATGTAGTTCTAACAAAAATGACTGTTAGAAAGCTTTCGCCCAAGCTTGAGCATACTAATGTTTTGTACTGACTGCTTTGGCCTATCGATATCTCAAGATGAACCAAGGTTGAGGGAGATATTGAAATTTGCCAACGCTTGTTGAGCCATTACAACCACCAAGAAGGGACCAATTCCAGCACTTCCTACAGAATCTGAAGCCCTCGAGCTTATTAAGAGTACTTCTCCCTTTCAGTTCTATTTAGACTTGGTTTCCATCTATATTTTGATTCTTCCTTTCAGAAAACATGTTCAAAATTTTCCAAACTCTCTGATAAAGTCTTCCAAATTTTTTATATTATATTATATATATATATATATATATATATATATATATATATATATATATATATATATATATATATATATATATATATATATATATATATATATATATATATATATATTATATTTATATATATTATATTTTATATTATATAGTATATATTATATAGTCTATATTATATAAATAAGTGGGTAAAAGATAAGAATGTTGGTGACCACTGGCCACAACTCGACTCCCAATCTTTCACAGTTATGTAATGTTAAGAAGTGCTTGACAAAGTATCATATAGAAATTTCTTCTCATTCTTTTCGCCAAACTATAGATGCTAATGGCGTGCAACTATGTTTACTTCACTTGATTCCTATCAGACTTTTGAATAATAATATGGTTCAAATTGATAGTATGATGGAAACAACCTCGCAATTACAGGGTGCTCCAATGTCTTTAAGCACTCGATACTTGTCATTAGTGTAAGACTGCAAGTAGTTAAGCTATGAACTTGATAAGCCCCAAGAAAACAAGAAACAATAGGGAATTTTCTCCTTGCTAACAAAATACAAATGTCTGCACAGTTTAAATTTATAATGCTGTGGGAATCAGTGGTCACATTCATCTCAAGGCACAAAAAGACAAAAAGAATCAAAAGTAATGTAGTTACATTTTCAGTTGAGGTTCAGTTTTGTTGATCAAAATGAAGTTACAAGCGAATGGTGACCAAAGCCCCGTCTACATCACGTTTGGACTCTCGTGTTCATCAGTGAGTATACCGGACCAACACACCAACATGCAAGCACTGATTTTGTCAACGTAGCTCCACTGAAGGGCAAGTATAGTTTCTAGACCCCAGTAATCAGTATGCACCAGGGGGGAAGGGGATTCCAACCCATGACTTAACCTTACCAAACTACTTGGGAGTGAGCTTGGAACCACTAGACCACCACCCTTGATGGTATTAAGATTCAGTCAAGTGCATTCAACTTTATTTGTTTTTATTCATTTTTATTTTTTGAAGAATTCAACCTACTTAATTCACAAAAAGGTGAATTATTTGTATCACAATGCAATGGCTTGTGGATAGCATTCACTGACCTCCATTTGCAAGGACCTCCATACTTGTTTGCACCTTTCCCGTTTCTCTTGCACCTGAAGCCAAAAAGCTTCTGCCCATGGCTCGTTGCGACCGTCCATGCTCAAATCATAAGGCACTGAAAAACTGTAAACATATATATTCAGGTAAGCATTTCGTAAAACAAAATGGACAGCAAAGATTTAATCATGTAAATTGTGTTAAGAAGCATCTTGTCTGGCTATCCAAGTGTTTAGCAGTCAACCACTGTGATTGCATGTTAAGTTAAATAATAAACAAGTTATCAATGACCATGCATGTATAGTTCAAGGAACCCATCATAGCCAGCCCCGTCTAGGTCAAGTGTTGTGATCTTGCTGTTGCTTGTATTATAATCAGGGATCATGCATAGGACCCCAAGGAAGTGGGCTCCTGCGCTCTCACAAGGGTCTACCGAGAAGTCCCAGCTGCTGAGGAACGAGAAGTCGGGAACTGAGTTGGGATCAATACCTTGCTTAAGGGCACGAAGGACGTCGACTTCTGTGCTCATTGTCACTGAGTGACCAAACCTTGGTCCTGACATGAGGAGAATGGCTATAGTGATGAAATGGAAAGCCATTCTCTTGTGCAGTTGTGCTATCTGTTGTCTAATGGGTTTTCAGGATGTTTTTGATGTTTTAGGATCTGAGATGGTGAGCTGAACGGTATGTGCAGTCATGCTATCTATATATATACATTTTGGCAATGTAAAATGGTTAACAATGGGGCAAAAGAAATTAACATAAGATATTCATCTCAAGAACCTGTTAAGATGGTAAAGAAGTAAAAATGTCCTTGGTGAGAAAGGAGTTACATGTACAATTTTATAAATGGATCTTTGCATGTTTTGGATGGATGGTGAAGCATTTGTTTCGGCAAGTTTGCAATAAATAAAGCCATCAATAGAAGTGGTCAGATCAACCTAAACTTCTTTCTATATTTATCTGTTTAACACTAGCTTTCTCTCTCTTCGACCCTAGTTTGACATGCAATTTCATTCTTGCTTAGAAATTTCTCTCTTTATTCAAGTTAGAACCAGCTTCGTCATGACAAATTATCAACTACTCATGAAAATTAATTAACACCCTCCACCCTTAAGAAATCATTAGCAATGTTTTTAAAGGAGGCAAAAAGTACAATAGAAACCGAACCCTCAAACTCGCGATTTGGGCTAAATTTTAACCGCTAATTTTTATAGCATCTCTTGATTCCTCCTTAGCAACATATGAATTGTAAATTTGCAAATCTATATTTCTTTTCTTTTTTCTAAATCCATGGAAGACACAACTAATAACTCAATACATGTACAATTTTGGGGATTTGTACTATGACTAGTACTGCCTACAACTAACTAACTACTAGTGAATAAATAAAAATAGAAATTCGACGGAAAATTGGATTGTTTTCATTGCAAATTAGGATTGCTTAATACTACCTAGTAGTGAAAAAAAGAGAGTAAAACGGACTATCCATGTACATAAACTCTTATTCACATTTAAAAAGAAAATATGCGGAGTTACATTGTGTATGGATCTTCTGTTGTTCTCCTCCTCTGGTGTCCCTTTTTCTCTCTATCTCTCTCCTCTATGTTTTTTAATTTGAAAAACTCGCCCCCTCCATTCAAGAATCAAAAACCCACCTCATCTAATCCAAGAGTGTAGACTTGAAGAACAACACTCTGCTGTTGTTTTTACAATAGCAGAGAATCCACTCTCAGTTATATCTCACTTCATTTCTAAGTTAAACTTCACTCATTATCAAATTAGTTTATTTTCTTTTTTTGATTAAACAAATCCCTAAAACATGCTCTAAAAATAATTCCTATTGCAAATTTTAAAATAATTAAAAAATAAAAGAAGAAGAAAACAATACAGATAACTTTTCATTTTGGGTTATACTGGTGAAAACCCAATTTAATCCTTTAATGTCATAGTGCCACCAGTATGTTTGAATGGTTATTAGTACTATGCACATTTCAATGGGTATAAGCTTATCCTCACTCAGCCAAAGTCAGAAGGCTTGAAATCCCAAGCACTCCTTCAACACTAGCGCGTAGTTTTTGTCAAATCACTAAGCGAGTTTAATTAACATATAATAAAGTTTAAAAAATTTCGTATATTACATATAATTATATTAAAAAAGTGATATTGTGAAATTATAATCTCTAATGAATCTAAGAAATGTATTTTGATTTTATAATTCTTTATACATTTTTTGCAAATCAGTGGTCAATATTTATAAAGTTTGACTCAAAAAGTTAAATGAGAAGATAAGAGAGGGACGGAGGGAGTATATATATATATATATATATATATATATATATATATATATATATATATATATATATATATATATATATTATATAGTATATATTATATAGATAAGTGGGTAAAAGATAAGAATGTGAACTAGGTGGAATACCAACGGAGGAGGCGTTTTCCAAGTAAGATAACGAGTTCTGTACCGAATATCTACCTGGCCAAATGACATCTTCTTCCATAAATAATGATACGTCATTCTTCTTCATTAAATTCATGCAGTGTCTCTAAATGAAATCATGAATATTGAGGTAATCTAAACAAAGATTTGGCTACCATTCATAGTCTGAGAAGGGCTTTATGGAAATATCTCGTACAACGCTTCATTAAAATCCATGGATAAATTATGCTGGTTTGTTTTTTTTCTAGTGGTTAAGGGATGAGACTCTTATTATATAGTGCAGTGAAATGGGGGACGTGGGGATGAAATATTACTTTGTTTTTTTGATAAATAGGGATGAGACAGTTTTTAATCTTTTGTGGAGGGATGATGACGCAGTTGTTGATGAATAGGGGTGAGGTAGTTTTTAATCTTTTTTGGAGTGAGAATGAGACAATTTTTGATAAACAGGGATGATGGGGAGAGAATGAGTCAGTTATTATATAATGAAGTTATCATAAACCCTAATTTTAACCACGACCATTTATACCAATGACTAAGTAAATAAATCTAAATTCACATTACACAGTAGGTGGTCATTTATTTATTTTTATGTTTAATGAAATGTAGGTGCAGTTTTTAAGTGTTTTCTTGGGAGGTACGATATTTAGTTTGATTCGTTGAAGAAAAAAAGGGGAGGGTAAAACTTCCAATGATGTGAAAGTTCAACAAAAGAAACTCACACCATGCAATAATAAGTGTTTTTAGTCATAATTGATTGATTTGATTGATTTAATAATCTATCACACACAATAGTAATGCACTGATTGGATTTTAACATTCAATTCCCCAATCTAATTAACTATCCCCTAACACTATAAGAGAAAGCGTTTTTCAGAATTTATATGCGGAAATGTCTAGAAATCATAAAAATCCATCGTATTGCAATATTGCCCGTGACAAATGTCATGTCTAAGTGAAACCAATAAGTACGTTCTACCGCCCTAACTATCATAATTAATTACAATCGGTAAACTAATCCGCAACCAACGTTCATTCCTCCCACCACCCTTTCTCACCCCAGCAAGGGATAAGGCATGTTGGTCTCTTATCAACAAATTTTAAAAATCATCGAATGCAAATAGAGGGCATTGTGCTCTAGAATGTCCTTTGCAATGATCTCCTCCCATTGCCTAAATCAATAATCATACTACCACCTTAAAACTCTAAGTTTTTCAGTCTCGTGGGCTAGAGCATTCAATGCTTACAAGTGACAGTCAAGTTGTGCTTGCTCAAGTAGTCCAATTTAAGGATAAAATGAGAGCGCAACATATCGCCTATACCACCCCTACCTACATTTGAAACAGGTTCTGGCTCCACAACAATTGTCACGCCAATTTCTTCCGTAGTCATCCTAACACCAATCAAATTAGGTTTTACAAATAAATTGATTTTACACTAGAAAGAGAATTAGAGTAGCTTGAGCTTAAACCTAGCGGATGTCATGCTTATTTATAGGTTGGCGAAGATCTGAAGTTTAAAATTTATGATAGGTTTAAAAAAACGCGGATCTGAATTTCAAAATTTAAATTCGAATAGATGGTCCCACAAAAATATTGGTTTAAAAATATTTTTCCTCTAAATGTATTCGATTTTAAGAATCTCAATACCATGTCAAATTTAAGATGGTAGCATAATTAATGTACTATTAGTTAGAATAATATCCCAACTTCTATCAATAGCGCAATTGAATATCTCAATGAATCACCATTGGAATGATTAAAAGATATGTAATTAACAATGTCACAATTATATAAATAATTATTCGATTACAGTAAGTTCAAACATATCACAATTGACCAATTGTGATACCAAAATACAACCAAAGTTCATTGACTACCATTGTCCTTAAATCCATCCTACAGAATGCAATTTAAATATTAAAATTATATCACAAAGATGAGGTTATTTGCTGCAACGTCTACGTGCCCTCAATCTCACCCTTTCATGCCTCAATCTTCAATTCAGACGCCTAGCACCTACATGCATTCGATTACTAGAATACAAGTATCAAAAAAACTTCCCATCTAAAATAAGTATAACGAATCACATATATGGTCACAACTTAAGTACAAATTCAATTGTTGGGATTATGAAAGGCCCACTAATATACGTACAACTAAATATATAGATGGTCTCACTTAAACTGCATAAAGGACATCAAACTACTAGTAACTACATAAGATAGGTAATTAACAAAATGAATCAAGAAATCCAAAAGAATAACGTACATGGATGATTCACTAAATATAATACCTGAACATCTCCATGAAATGCATGACTCTGCCCATTGTCCCTTGAGTGGAGTTCCATTGTGTTTGAATACCAAAGAACTGCAATACCCCTAGTTAAACCGACTGGTTCGACAAGGAAGTACCTATCAAAGCGCTCCATGTTAAATATCTCCCATGTGTGTCCTTGCCACTTGCTCTTGTCTCTAGAAGGATGACAACCTCAGGCTTGTAGGCTTTGATGATTTAGTCAGGATTAGTTTTGAAGGTAATTCTAGAAATTCCTTACAGTTCCAGACAACAATGTTTGTGCTTTTTTGAAATTTTGGGACATTCCACCCACCGTCGGGGCTTCAATGCCTCCCCAGTGACCACTGAACTTTTAAATTCGTGGTCATAAAATTAATCCTCTGGCCGCTCGTTCTCCACAGCGGTTGTTCGTCCCGTGTCAGCAACATTTTTTTCCAAATGGCAAAAATACCCTAATTTGCCTAGCGCATCCAGACGTCTAAATTACCTTCAACCCATTTGTATAACTCATTATAATACGATTGGGTTGGAAGTTGTTCAACATCAGAGGCCCTATAGACAGATTCGAAAATAAGTTTTGGAGCGCCCACTTTTGCATCATTTTGTATCTTCCATGGATAGTATGTGACACGAGTCTCAGGAAATTCGTGCCTTTCAAGATCAGAGAAGTGAGGGATACATGCTGGCACAGCAAGTCCCTTGTGCATAATTTGAAGGTTGCGCAAAAGTTGTGGGACATATTCTGGCTGTAAGAGTATCTTCCTTAACATCTGAAAATCAACAGGTTCTTTTATCTCCACAGAGTCTTGGGTAAAGAATACGGTTGCGTCAAGATTGTATTCTGGTTTGGCAAATGGAGTAGGCTGACTACAAGTGATAATGACGGGATTCTTTTTTTCAGAGGTTGATATCATGGATACAGAATTACAAGGTGTAAATCCTAGGCGAATAACTTCATGGGAATCTACTTCATGCTCCTGGCGAGGGCAAAAATCGGAAGAAGAGGAAGCCATGAAGATATTGAATTAGCGAAAATGAAGGAAACAGATATTATTGGCAAAGATTTGATGAAGGGTCAAGGAGAGATTCAATTTATACTGGGAAAGGGCAAAAAAATTTTTGGATGGATAGGATGGAAGTTATGGAGAGAGTTGGCGGTTTGAGAGAAACTGAGTATGGTAGTTATTGGATCAGTTTCTTTTATTTTATTATTTTTAATAGATGAAAGGTAACTGATTAGTTGAACGTGCTAAATTAATAGAGGGGGAAAAGCTATGATTATTTGTTGTAATCGAGGGAGACCCAGGCCATAATTAGTTCAAAATTGCAGAAGAAATAAGGCGCACGTCCACTTTCGTCATAAATACTTTCGTAAGATATGGTCATGACTCTAAATATGTTCTGTCACAACTTTTCCAAATGTCACTTTTGTGCTTGGGAAAAAATAATTTCCATGTTCAACTTGAAAATTAATATGTGCGTCTTGTAAAGAACTATAAAAAATACTTCATAATTCCACACCTAAGTAAAACAGTAGCAAATAAAATTAAATTATCATACGTATTATTATTAATAAGTATGTAGTTGCACGCTGACTATATATTTTGTATATGTTGAATACAATTGATTACCTGTAACACCCCCTAATATACAACGATTTTCTTGGGATTATCGATGTCATTATCCATGACTCGACATCACAGAACCGTCACAAACCCAAGGGTTGTTACTGCAACATTTATCACTAAGGAGTAAATGCTAAGCGGAAAGGAAAACTAGGTATCAAAGGTAGCATCTAAACAAATTAAGCATTAATATCAGTGTTGTCTATCAAGTGATCTTAAGTCCATTAAAGTCTTATTACAACTTTGCCTTCAAGGGCACAAACCAAACAAAATCCCAAATATCCAAAGTAACCAATAAATCAATAATTTTAGACAAACATCCCACATTCAACCTTCTAGCAAACCGTCCTCACTCAGCTACACCTGCACTTTGGTTTCCGTGGCGGAAACAAGGTACAGAAGAAAAGAGAAGAAACAAAAGAAAACAAAAATCAGATAAACTGAATAAACGTCGTACATACCCAGTAAAAACACTTTCGCAAACCTTACCTGGGTTTTAGAAGAATCATTGAAATTCATTTGCATGCACAAGTAATCATATACAATCAAGCACACGCATACTCAATATTCAATTACATGCAATTCTTGCATTAGTGATCATTCGAACACAAACAGATAAACCATCTTGATTAGAGTAATAAGAAAGCGAATAGAACAGCGATTACCCATACTGTTCATAGATAGATATAGACATGCCATGGACTTACTCTAGTGTATACTCACACTACCTCTAACATAATAATAGATATGTAGAGAATTAAACAATGGGGAATAATCAGTCCCAAACACACTACGAGGTGTCCATAAAAGTAACTTGGGAATCACGCATCCCTACACTACATCAATTAGATAAGTCTCGATAGCTTGACTACTCCTAGGAATCCATTAGGAGTCTTATTCTCATTTATAATTCAATTCACATTCTTGCATTGGTTGACTTAGTGGTACAACGACACCATGACATACTACTTCATTTCATGCTCATGATGATGAATGATAAAAACGATGATAATGACATAAAGGCACATAAACAATAGTCATGCTTCATATATGTCTAACGAAACTTCGACAGCACTTCGGCAGTAAATCATGATATCCAAAAATTACACTTTCACAAATAACATCAAGATACAATAGTAGGTGGTCATTAGCACTCACTAATATCCCATTCCAAATAGAACGTATATTATATCATAATAATAATAATAGAAATTCAACATCGCCATACATCCTCAATAATTAGCATATGAACTAATTAATTAACGAAACTTCATAAACTTGTCATACTCAATATAATTCATATTTACAGCGAGAAATATATTTCAAATTCTCATAATTAACGACGATATAATTTAATCATGCTTCGCATATTAAATTCACAATAAAAATCAATTAGCACATAACACATCAAAATAGTTTTGATGGGGCTCTGGAAAGAGTTAGGCACAATCGCTTACCTAATAAACGCTCACTATGCAGTAAGTAACTTGGCTAATCACAACCCGATCACGCTTGTCCATTTGGTCCTAGTTAAAAGCAATTACTGAGACATAATTAGTAAATACGAAAATCCAAATAGTACTGAAACTGTAAAATAATATTTTTATTAAATTTCTTGATTTATTCCAACCAACCTAGACATTTGATAATCCGAATTTGGACTCCAAATGAGTACAGAAATATGAAAACAATTATTGAAAAATACTGAAAAATACGAAATTAATTAAAACGAACATACAAAATTCGAAACCGTAACTTATTGTGCAAGTCTCGACCACGGTCACCCACAAGGGGACCCATGGTCGAACCCATCAGCACCATCACCACCACCACCACCTGACCACCATGGTCGGCGGTGGTTTCTCGCCGGTGAACGACGGCCATGAGAGAGAAATTGAGAGAGAGAGAGAGTTCGCGAGGGAGAGAGAAAGAAAATGGGAGAGAGAGAGAGAGAGAGAGAGAGAGAGAGAGAGAGAGAGAGAGAGAGAGAGAGAGAGAGAGAGAGAGAGAGAGAGAGAGAGCGACTGAAGGAGAGAGAGGGGGCGGGAGAGGGACCGGTGGGTCCGCCCACGACTGTCGACCGCTCGGTCAGGCGGTGGCGGTGGCGCCATGCCGCCGGCGAGCCAAAACAGAGGAGAGTGTGTGTGTGTGTGTGTCGCGAGGGAGAAGGAGAGAAAGAGAGGGAAAGGAAGAGAGAGAATGGGCGGCTCACCTGGGTGGTGGCCCTGGTGTTCTCCGGCGAAGGGCGACAGGAAGGGGGAAGGGGAGAGAGTGTGCGATGGAGAGAGAGAGAGAGAAGAGAGAGGGAGAGCCGTGAGAGAGGAGAGAGAGTGTGTGAGGTTTTTGGCTCAGTTTTGCAAACTGATCAACTGGTCCATCCCTAAGCTTATATAGGTGCCCAATCAATGGAAGTCAAAACCTACTAGAATTAGGATGAATTTTCTGATTTAATTGCTAATTAAAAATAATTAAAACTAAATAAATGTTAATTAAAACTAACTAAAACAATATGAATAAGCTTTATTCATATACAAACCATTTTAATGAAATCCTTCAATTTGATAATTATAAATCCCGAAATTCTCATAATAATGATTAATATTATTGTGGCTTCATTTGAGTAAATCGAATCGTTAAATAATTATACGATTTAAATCTCCAAATCTATTTATAAATGCATTATAAATTGATATTAGTTATAGAAAATATTGGGGTATTACATTACTTTACAACGTGATTTCCTGAATAATAAAAACATAGGTGCATCTTCTTTAAAATCAATACAGAAAATGATTACGTGTTCAACCAGTAAAACAACGTGACCCTTCACTTAGCAATATTGTAGAAGATGAAACGTCACAAACGAAAAAATAAAAAACTAAATATAAAATGAAATACCCTCTATTTATCATTATCATAAGTTCATTACCAATACAAAAATACAATAAAATCCTCATGAAAATTATCCAAATTCAAACACAAATACCATTATTACGTTTTACATTCACATTTGTTGCCTTTTTGCTTCGTTCTACCAGCGAAATTTTACAGTTCTTAACAATATCAGGTATGCTTTCTCGTAGTAATAATTAAGATTTTTTTTCAATTATGAAATGCGTTATTTAAATTAAAATAACCTTAACCTTACTAATGCCCATCAACAGTTCATTTTAAGATGGTAAAGAAATTGAATATTGTTGCGGAAGGGCTCCTTGATCAATTCTCAATCGGGGGTGAATCAATGGACAATAATATCCTAATGTTCTATGTATTGCTTAAACTAAACGACTCTGACAGTAGGAATAATTTTTCTATGGTGTGCAAAAACTAGAACAATATTGCCCATAAGTCCGTGGAGTTTAGGCGTTCAACAAGATACAATGCATGGTACAACGAGTGGGAGAAGTATATTGGAAAGGATAACAAATTTTCAAACTCTCTTTATGTCATATTTTAAAAACTGTTTTGTTGGGATGGTGTTTTTTACTTAAGCGAGTAGAAAGTTTTGGCGGTTTACTTTTATTGGATGTATTGTTGGTTGCGACATCTATTGTTACTGGTCATAATTATTTATAGACGTGTTTACATTGTCTTTAACTTAAAAGACACTTTTATGCTATATTACCAATACATATATGAAAATAAATGTAATAGTTAAGCAGATATTCAAATACAATATTTGTTTCTCCAAAAGCTTGTATAATATGGTGTGACCAATACATTGATAATGCGTAACTAACTACATAACTGCGCGTGTAGTGGGCACGTCGCTATTGAAACGCGAGGCGTGTTAATCAAATTGAATAAAATATGACGTGGACCTAGGGCGTGGTTAGTTTATGACCCGAATAACTATGGGAAATGAAACGGGTTGGGAGTCATTTTAACTTATCCCTATCTCTAAGGTTCATCCTTCGTCTTCATCCTTCATCTTCGTCCTTCTTGTCACATTATTGTGAAGCCATTATCGCAACCTTCATCGTCATTTGCATCCAATGAATTTACATTAACAACGTATTGAAACTTATCATTAACAATATCAAGATTTCTGTCACATTATTGAGTTTATCGTCAAATTTAATTAAACAAATCTATAAAAAAATTTCAAATTGTAATTTATGGCTATGAAGATTTCAGATTATTAAGAAACAGGCCTTCACAAGAACAACGAATTCAATATTTGACTCCATTAAATTTTTATTTTCTCAATTTAAAACCAGTACAAAGAACTAACGTCCATAAAATTATTATTTTCTGGGCATGATCATGTGAAATGTTTAAGCCATTCATTATAGTTATTCAAATTGAAGAATATGAAGTTTGTGAGAACAAAAGATGGGGATTGATGATTTTAATTGTAACATAAATTATTAGAAAGTTTATTTTTTGGGGATGAGGGATGTCATTGCCATTAATTATAGTTCTTCAAGAGGAAGATGAAGATGAAGATGATCATGTGAGAGACACAATTTCATGATAATATAATTTTGTACGTGGTAATATTAGTTTTTTTAAGTGTTAATATTATTTAGCATGTTTTGTTTTTTATTTGATGTTAATTTATGATGTTTTTTTTTTCAAGTGATATAAATTTAAGATGATCATGATGTATATGCGTGTTTAATGAATGATGATGGTATATGAGGCATGGAATGTCATACGTGATAACCTTTAATAAAAATCTTAATTATTTATTCTATTTTGTTAATTGGCAATTTAGATATGGAAGACCCGAAAGTTATTTATGGTTAGTTACAGGGTCAACCCAAATAATGGTCCAGATTAATATCAATGGCTGAGATTTATTTTGGTACGGTTGCTACTTTATTTTTTTTATTGCCACCATACATGTTCGAGCATTATTAGCAGTGGCTTGCTTGTGGCATTGCTTTTTTGTTTTCATACCTTCAATTGCATTACTAAGCTGATGCAAAAAAAACAAAAACATTGATGCTTACTTGATAAGAGTAGGAAGCCTACTTGATAATTTAGTAGGAAACTTACAAGATCAACTGAAACAAAAGATTACAACATTAAGTAGGAAGCTTACATGATAAACTGAAAATCAAATTCCCTCATTATGGAAAGTTTAAATATCTTAGCATCCAAATTAGAAACCATAAAGTAGATCAACCATTTTTGTTGAAATTATTGAAGAAAATAAAAGATACCAGAATCCCAAATCGCCACAAAACATACTTCACAATTAAAGCCATTTGCCTAGCAAGTAATTTGTCCAACTTTTTTGCCAACTCGATATTATTTTCCTCAGTAGTCACGACTGGCTCGATTGGAGGGACTTGTTGTGTGACTTCCTCGCCACGGTTCGACCTTGCTAGTGCGGCAGTTGGTATAATGTGTTGCACTCCTACCCAACACCAAAAATCACACCTGCTATAGTTAAAGCAAAGGGATATTCGGATTTTGCTCAGAATTTGAAAAATGAATAACCGCAAAATGACTGCAGTTAGGAAAAATTTTGTTCCGCATTTTCAAAACAAAGGGAGGCACCCAAGAACGTGAGGCTAAACAAGATGATCGTGATGATATATTAGTGAAATGGGTGTAATTGAAGATGAAAAGGCAAGTGTGAAGTGAGATGGTAGAAAGAGAAAGATGGTGAATATACCCTTTCAGACATTAGTTATGTTTCCCAATATATAGAGTAGATTTAAGGCAAAGAAAAATGGGGGGGGGAAATAGAGGGAAAGGGGAAAAAATGGAGGGAAAAGGGTGTGGAAATGGAGGGAAATGGGTAAAAAATGGATAATTTTATTAAAGGATTTTATTCTATAAATGATACCTATCAGGCTATCAATTAATAACCTTCACACATCATTTTCATCATTCAATAACTCTTACAAAATGGGATC